>JAIUCV010000015.1:21819572-22279572 GCA_026724425.1 Erythrophleum ivorense
CCAAGTAGAAGTTTATAAACCCTATCCTGCTCCACAAGCATTCTGTAATATGCTGCATCACTAGTGCAGCTCCATTTGTGTGTCTCAAACATATCTAGTTGCTGCCAAAAATAAACAAGGGTACTATAATATTGTGTAACACTTGAATCACCTTGCCTTAATTCATGAAGTTGACTTTTGATCTCAAATAGGACAGCAATATTCTCCACAGAAGAGCACATTTCCTTGACAGCTTCCCAGATATCTTTTGCTGTCTTGTACAGAAGGAAATTCCACCCAATTTCATTCATCATTGAGTTGATCAGCATGACATGATTTGGTTGCTTTTGGACACCCAAACTCTGTACTTGGGTTCATTGGAACTTGGCAAGGCAGCGTCATCAATGATATAATCCTCTTTGTTTATCCTCTTATATGCGTAAGCACTCCCTAGGACCGTTGGAGGTAATCATTACCATCCAATTGGTGCATAGTTATTATGATTGGAGAGCTTTCATAGATCAAATGAACACCCAAGGTATTTTCCTTGGATGAAGTCACTTGTTTCTCTATATTCAGCACCATCATGAGCCGAATTTTACCATGGAAACATGTTAGGTCTTTTAGGCTTTCATACTATGAAGAAATTCAGAGATTTGATCCTTTGATTCTTATTATTCCAAATATTCAAGCTGTGAATAAACAGATGGGTTGGAGGCTGAAAAATTAGCCTATCCAAACAGCTGAACTAACTTACAAAAATTTAAAATATAACTATCCTATCATAACAAAAAGATAAGATAATCAAAACAGAACAAGATAATGTCTTCTTAAACAAAATAAATAAAATACTAAAAGAAACCTACTAAATGACATGTGCTGGAAAGCATGTCTTCTTCGGTGAGCGTTTTCCAGCAGTTTCCATTTATAAGACCTCATTTCCAAGCAAGAAATCACATTAAGTTTCAAGTAGAAATGTGTATTAAGGACAGATACGGAAGTTTAAATAACTTTTATTCTATATGAACAAAGCACATATTAGAAAGCAATGAAACAAATAAAATTTTATCACAGCTTAATGGAACAACAAAGTCATTCTGTTAGTGAGACAAGTTAAGCTACAAAGCTTTTGGAGAAATTGAAAGTCCATAGTCAATAAATGCAGCTTCTGTAGCTAATAATGAATTCTTAGCTTTCCCTAAAAATAAGGAAGAATTCAGGCTGAGGGACATAAAAGGAAATATAAACAACCAGTGAGAAGCTGCAAATTATTTTCAAGGTCTGCAAAAAAATGAACTCATTGGCTAACAATGTTTATGGAGCATCTCTACTTCAAAAATGGAGTCATATATTTGATACTCATAATAGATACCATAAAACAATTAAAATTGCATTTGAACATTAATATATTTTGTAATGTCACATTTTTTGTATCATGTTGTGTCCTATATCCATGTTAATATCAGTGTTTCTTAGCTTAAACATTAGCTTTATAAACATCAAATTATGTGATTAAGCTGATATAACGATACAATGTGCCAAGTGTTTTCAGAATATCTTTGAGGATGCCATTTAGTATACAGTCTTGAAGAATCAAAAGTACAAACACTAGCAAAAACAAAAACTCTGTCACAAACAAGCAAGCTGAGCACTAAATGACAGATAAGGGAGCAACATCAACACACACTTGAAGTTCGAACATATGCCCATTAAAGGTTAATGAACACAATGGTTTGCATTAAATGAAGATAGATGGCAATGTGCTGATCAGAATTCCTACAAGGACATTTCTCCATGCATTGAAAACAAGATTCGCAGCAAATTCAAGGCGTATTCTCTGTAAGACCAGAAAACATCCTCTTGACTGTCTGATACATTCTTAAATTCATTGACCATTTACTTCATGGAGTGAGTTTGCTTTACTACTCATTTAAGAATATTGAGAAAACTATCTAGGTGAAATTAGGAATTTAACATTATCTAGTGAAATGGATCCTGTGTAGTATTACATGGGTTACAATTGGAAAGAGAAATACTGAAGTGTTTCCAATGTTGGAAGTTGTGTTGGAAACTTCTCTCTCCAACTTCCAACATTGAAAGCTGCTCAGCCCCATACCCTCGGTCTATATCTCCAACTGTGTACCCTTCATTTACTTGACAAATGCAAAGAATCCAAATTACATTATCTAGAATCTGAGTATATCATTATCCAGTGTCTTAAAGTTTATCATCATTTACAGGTCTTAGTTATCCTTTAACGTTATATTTAAGAGTATATCTTCTAAATTGTATGTAACTAATCTCTATCTTTAGAATATTATATCTAAAAGAGAAGAGAGCTGCCACAATGTGTGTGAGAACAGTTTGATAGTGAAACAAAATTTTCAGTTTCATACTTTTTTTTTTCAAGTTTTTATGCTTAATTATTTTATTTTCAGGTTTCTATACACCCAATTCATCCCTCTCTTGGTTGTATGACAGTGAAACAAAAAATTTCAGTTTCATACTTTAAAATTAATCACCAATCCATGTCACTTGATCATGCTAGAATGAAGGTGGCAGTAGAATTGCATTCAGGAAAGGGTGCCATCAAACCTCAACTGGGTAAGTCAGATTAAGTACTGAGATACAGCCAAATGCCACAAAACAACTTGATTTGCAGACTGAATGGATCTCAAACATAAGAAGTCACAACTTAAAAAGCATTCCAAGTAAAACTTGCTCATAATAATATTGTGATGCACCACCCACAATACAAAGTTTTTGAATGAAATAGTCTACACCGAGAAAGTATGGATATTATTGACACGGACAAGGCAACAAGACAAAACGTGAAGCATCCACATGTAATTTAAAATGTTGTGCAGTCTCATGGCTTGTCTAATACAAGTGTTTGATACATGTTGGATATAGAAACAACTCTTATTTTGAAGTGTCTATGTTTCATAGGTCTACACCAATAAGAGACAAACATACAGTTGGCTTCAATATAATGAACTTCTTTATACAATAATAGGAAAAGGGAAAATTATAGTTTGGCACCCTATGGCTTAGCCTCGTATACTGATTTTTTTATATCAAAAGTACAGAAAGAGACACAGATATTGTTGGAGATTTTGTGTTGTTATGCATCAAATTAATTAACTTGTTTTTAATTATTTTATTTGTTTTGTTTTAATTAAGGTTTATTTGTTTTTTAGTTATTTTTTTGGATAACACTTCTATGCATTTTAGAATTAGCTTAAGTGTTTTGCTTTAATTAGGATAAAATTAGTTTGAGTCTTTTGTTTAGATTAAGATAGAGTTATCTTATTTTTTAAACTAACATTTTTTAGTTGGAGTAGGAGTCTGCTCTCCTTTTTATCATCTATAAATGTAATGTTGTTTTCATCTAATAAAATAAGTTCAGAGGAAAAGTAAACCCTGAATTTTTACATGGTATTAGAGCCTACAAGGCTAGAATGATAAAATACAAATAAGTAATGGCACTCAACACCGAAAGGGGGGAAGACAGCCAATGAAATTGCCTAGCCAACCAGCCAAGAATTGGCTAAAAACAAACTTCTCCAATCACTCAGCAAGACTTTCTCAGAAGTGAGGCATGAGCGAAGTAGTAAAAGAATCACCCATCTGAACACTAAGTCATCTACTATGGTGAGCCATGGTACTCACAACCCAACTGGCTTCCAACAAAGAAGACAATGGTATCCCAAAAAAAAAAAAAAACTATTGCTCAGTGAAGAATTTCACTTTGAAATTTTTTATTTTGTTTCAAAATAAAAGCTCCAACATATATATAAAGGAAGTAGGACACGAAAAATCAATCAATCAATTCTCAACATAAAAGGAAATAAAGGCCACAGAAAAGAGGGGGAAAAAGCCAACATAAAAGGAAATAAAGGCTATAAAATATCAGCCTATATAAAAGGAAATAAAAGCTACAGAAAATTGGTCAATATAAAAGGAAATAAAGGCCACAAAATCTTAGCCAAACAACTTTAACATGAAAGAAAATAAACATAGAACTTAAAACCTCATAAAATAGGCATAAAAAGGAAAACAAAACAATTTTACTTCTACCCCACAATAAATTACTATAATTCTACCCAAAAATTGTGGGATTCCAACAAGCAAGACTTGCTCTCAAAGAAGACAATTGGCAATGGTAGAAGGATAGCTCCAGGCTGAAAATACCCAACTTGAGGGGAGTGTTGGAGTTTACATGTTTTTATGCATTCATTTTAATTAAGTTGTTTTTAGTTATTTTACTGGTTTTGTTTTAATCAAGGCTTATTTGGTTTTTATTTGTTGCTTCTATGCATTTTAGAATTGGCTTTAGTGTTCTATTTTGATTAAAACAAAATTAGTTTGAGTGTTTTATTTAGATTAGGATAGAATTATCCTATTTTTGAGAGCTGCATCTTTTAGTTAGAGTAGGAGTTGCGCTCTCTTATCATCTATAAATGTAATGTTGCTTTCATCAAATAAAATAAGTTCAAAGGAAAATTAAACCCTAAATTTCTACAAATATAAATATCTAATATACAGTTTAAATGATAGAAGGACATGTGATCAGCATCCCTAATATAAGCATATGCTTTTTGAAATAGATGTACATATAGAAAATTCAATAGCAATACATTCATCCATACATTACCTTGCAATTCATGAACATCAAACAACCATGGCTTGAAAGTAATATCGCTGACTGGTCCATTATGCCATTTTTCAGACCCAAATATTCATTCTCAATCAGCCTATAATTAGCAAGATAACATTTAGAAATTTTGATATCACCAGACAACTAAAACTAAAACAAATAAGGCAATAACAAATTGCAATCTCAATAATTGAAAGACCGGGGCTCTAAATTACCACACAATGGTGAACTGATAGAATGATAGAAATATGTTAAAGAAGGAATTTCATTATGATGGACCCATGCTTCTGAATTAGCCAGGCATTAGTAACATAAAATCTGACTAAGATCATAGTCCACCAGGAGTTGTCCAACTACTTGTAGTGTGACATATCTTTCAAGGGAAGAATATACATATTCAATTGAAATGTTGTCTAATTATTAACCCAAGGCACAGCAATAGACTGCACAATGCATGCCTAGGATAGACTCTTTAGTTTTCTATATCTCTTTCACATGTACCACTTTACTTCAGTATATATTATAAATTATGAAACTAGTGTTCTAAAATACTGTCACATTCTTCCTCTGCTTTGCTTCTCGGCATCTAATAATAGTAATAAATTTCACTTAACAAAGAAGCATGAATAAACCATACATATTCAAGTGAAGAAATAAATGTGAAAACTGCGCATCCAGAGATTCTAAAAGGCACTAGGCTGAGCTTTTCTCTGTCTCAGACCATCATTTCCATTTAACAGATAAAATAGACAGCCAAAATTTCAAGGAAAATACTAGTTGCACACCACGTTTAAACCATCACAATGCTTTCTAGTACCATTGATTCTATTATGAAAATGTTTAAACTGTGATGGTAACATTTTAAGAAGTTACCAACTTTAAAGCATGTGATACAATCCAGGATAATAAGCCTTACTAGCTAGCCCTTTTCCTGGCAACAAGTACTCATCCATACATGTGCCCATATTGGAGAAACTTACCGATCATATTCAATATTTTCTTTAGGAGATACTGATATATTATTTGCATGTTCCAAAGCCAAGAGGTAAGCTACTCCAACCTGTCAAGCAAATAAAATCAATCTCTGGAAACTCGAGGGCCAAAAAGATCAGAAAAATGGCAGTTGCCAATTGTCAGAAATTGGGGATCTCAATGTGTTTTCCAGAAAGGAAACTAAAACAAAGAGCCAACAGCTTATTATCAAATAAATTCTAACATTAAAAAAGTCATATCAGATAAGGCTGTCAGAAGTTCAACATCTGCATACAATATTCACACAACACTTCGAGAATTTACACTTTGGAGTTTTTATTTTCTTTAAGTTTGTTCTTCCAGTCTTCTTAAAAGAGCAATTGGAGTCTAGATGTAAATTTCTTTTAACGGAGACTGTTTTAGTTTGAAAGTTAAACCATTAGATATGAACTTTTATTAATGAGACAAGCACTGTACAGGAATTATTGCTAAGAACCCTTCAGCTAAATAAGTTTTGTAATACATTTATTACCAATCTTCACCACACACACACACACATCTCAATATAATGATGTTAGAGCTATAAACACTATTCCCTGGACCCTTAATTATAGCTTAAAATTTTTTAGTGGTTTTCTGACATAATATGGGAGACAATTTGACCTACTGTTAGAGTTCATCCTCAACTGCTCAACTTGTATACAAAGTAGTGCTGACTTTCAGCACATGATAACTGAGAACCTGTGCTAGCCATTTCATGTACTTTTCAAACCTAGCGAGTTTTCACATGAACTTGGGTCCTTGCTCTCTACCAGTTATATGAAAAGCTCTCTACCAGAAATTAAAGTGCACATGAATATATCACTAGTGACTGAGATTACTGATCATGTTGGTTATGCATGTGCTCTTTACCACGTTATCCCAGTAAGCTTCTTTAGCTTTCATAATATGTGGCTATTTATTATGTTTTGTATATTTTATTTTATTAATAGGCCTTTATCAATTAGTTAGAATATCATTAGGATAATCCAATAATTAGAGGTAGAGGAAGACCAAGAAAAACTATAGGAGAAATTATTAAGAGAGATTTAGATTTAAATGGTTTGTCTAAAAATATGATTTACGATAAATATTTATGGCGTCGATTGATCCATGTAGCCGACCCCACTTAGTGGGAAAAGGCTTTGTTGTTGTTGTTGTTGTTGTTGTTGTATCATTAGGATAAGCTAGTTGTATTTTAATATTTTTGGATGCTATCCCTTTTGTTCTAGACATTATCACCTAACGATTAGAACTCCTATATGTATTTGGCTATTCAGTAGTCATTAATATGAATCAAAGCAATTATTCTCTAACTTTTCTTTATGGTATCAAAGCCAAAAAGCCCAAATGATTTCTTTCAGCTCAATTAGAGCTCTCAAGGCCTCAACATAGAGAGCAGCTCTGAGTCTTTGATCTTCAACATGCCAAACACCCATGCTAGTGCTTTTGGTGTCCATACAATTGTCAAGAATGCTCCTGTGATAATCACAAGGCATCACTTCAATGGCAATAATTATCTACAGTGATCACAAAGTACTCTTATGTATATTTGAGGCAAAGGAAAGCAGAATACCTTACGGGTGAAGTTTGTCAACACCACACAACAAACCTGAAGTACAAAGATTGGGTTGTTGAAAACAACACTATCATGTCATGGTGAGCTAACTCCATGACAAATGATATAGGTGAGACTTAATTCCTTTGCAAGACTGCCAAAAAGATGCAGGATGCTATGAAAAGAGGCCTACTCCTCCATTGAGAATACTGCAGCACTTTTCAACTTAAGGGATGTCTTCGTGACTTAAAACAAGGTGAGATGAATGTAACTCAATACTATAATTCTATTGTAAAGTACTAGCAATAATTAGATGTGTATGAAATTCACCAATGGTCATCTAATAGTGATGCAGCATGTATTAAGAAACCCGTTGAGAAAGAAAGGATTTATATCTTTCTCTTAGGGCTTAATGTTTGAAGAAGTAAGGGGACAAGTTATGGCGATACAGCCATTGCCTTCACTAGATGAAGTCTTCGCAGAAGTAAAGTACAAAGAGATCAGGAAGCATTTAACCAGTTCTTAACCTACTCAATATGCACAAGAATCTTCAGCTTTGGTTGCTAGAGGTACTTCAACATCCAATGGTCAAAAGCAAAAAAAGTAACAAGGAAAGCCTTAGTGTGATCATTGTCATAAAGTTGGTCACACCAAGGAAGTTTGTTGGAAGTTAAAATTACAAACCACCGAATTGGAAGCCAAGACAAAAGGGGAAGACTTGTGGTTTAATGGTAAGCAATGAGGAGAAACCTGAACCACCAGATTCTTCACTGTTGAGCAAGGAACAGTGAAAAGCATTGCAAAAGGCATTTGAAAATCAAGGTATCAACATCACGTAAAAGGTTGTTGGTGCTAACACAATTGGTCAATTAGGAAATTTTCCATTAGCTCTTAATACATGGGTGAAAAAAATTCAATCATTGAATTGTATACTTGAGAGCCACAAACCACATAGCTGGTAATTTCTCTCTCTTGGAAATTGCTGATGGGTCTTTGTCCAAAGTCAATGGTAATGGGGAAGTAAAAATTTCAGATGTTCTAGTTTTGAAAGATGTTCTATTTGTCCCCAAATTAACTTGCAATTTGTCTCTATTAGCAAACCTGCAAAGGACCTAAACTGTACCACTAACTTCTCTATGACTGGTTGTATATTTCAAGACTGGGCATCAAGGAGAAGGATTGGCAATGCTAGAGCGTGTGCTGGCTTGTATTATCTCACTGGCCCAGAGAAGATATCTAAAGGGGCATTACATGTATCCACTTTAAATTTTGATAAGGCTATGTTATGGTATTATAGATTAGGACATCCTAGTTTTTCTTATTTAAAACACATATATCCACATTTGATCAATAAAAGTACTTCTAGTGTGACTTATGCCATCTTTCTAAACATGGCAAAAGTACCTATCCTCCTCATGTCTAAAAATCAACTCAACATTTCAACCTTGTGCATAGTGGCATTGGGGGACCCTCACAAGTGAAAGCCATAAATGGGGCAAGGTGGTTTGTAACCTTTATTAACGATCATAACTGATTAACTTGGATGTGCCTTCTAAAAGAGAAATCTAAGGCTGTTAACATCTTTAAAATCTTCCATAAACTTGTCCAAAATCAGTTCAAAACAAGTATTAAAATCCTTAGAACGAATAAGGCCAAAGATTATTTTAACTTCACATTAGGGCAATGTATGGAAAAACAAGGAATTATACACCAAAGTTCTTGTATGTAGCCCCCAACAAAATGGGATAGTTGAGAGAAAAAATAGGCACATCCTTTTAGTTGCACATTCCCTCTTAATCACATTAAATGTGCCTAAACTTTTTTGAGGGAGAAGCTGTTCTGACAGCTATATGGCTTATAAATAGAATGCCTTCAAAAACATTAAATTTTCATTCCCCTCAACAAAAACTTCTTGAAGCTTACTCATACACTTCAGCTATGATCACAATTCCTCAAAAAATATTTGGCAGTACATCATTTATCCATGATAACCATGGGGGAAGCTTGATCCTAGAGCCATTAAATGCATATTTCTTGGGTATTCTCCTACTCAGAAAGGTTATAAGTGCTACTTGCCATAGCTCAAGAAATTTTTTACAACCATGAATGTTACCTTTTCTAAGAACACACCCTTTTATACCCAAATGCCCATTCAAGAGGAGAATGACAACACTAAAGAATGGCCATTTGATAGTGATTTCATTTCATTCCTGAAACTGCACCTGCAGAACCTGAGACACCTTACCCAGCTCTTACCTTTCCCATACCCGAGTCTCATTCACAGCCTTCACAGCAACTTTTGACTGCCCATGACACTGAATCTGATGCAGAAAGATCTGAGACCCCAACTTGATGCCTCAAAAAATGCCATACAAGATCAGAATTTCAATGTATACTCAAGAAGGAAGAAGGGTCCAGTAGCTGAAGCAGAACAGAAATGTGAAAAACAGTCTGCAGCAAAACAGCAGCATGAAGAGGAGGAGTAATGCATACACTCTATGCAAGATCTAACATCCTCTCCCATGCCAAGTGCTGATATAGAGAGTGATCTAGAAGTACCCATTGCCTTGAGAAAGGGAGTAAGATCTTACACTCAACATCCTATCAACAATTTATTTGCTATGATATATTGTCTCCAAATTTTTACGCCTTTGTGAATAATGTCATTAATGAGAAATTACCAAGAACAATGTATGAGGCAGCTAAGAAACCTGAATGGAGGCAAGCTATCAATGAAGAATTGAGTTGATTAAAGAAGAATGGAACTTGGGAAATGGCTGAGCTTCCACTAGGCAAGAAACCCGTGAGATGTAAATGGGTATTTGCAATTAAATACAACCCTAATGGAAGCATCAACCAATAAAAAGCTAGGTTTGTAGCCAAAAAGTTAACTCAAACCATGGTATTGACTACCAGGAAACATTTGCACCAGTTGCTAAGTTCAACACCATCGAAATATTACTATCTCTGGCAATCAATTTAGATTGGCCACTCCACCAATTAGACATAAAAAAATGCCTCTTTGAATGGGGACCTGAAGGAGGAAGTGTATATGGAAGTTCCATCAAAACTTGAATCTGAAAGCACTCCTAATACAACATGTAAGCTTCACAAGTTGTTTTATGGTTTAAAGTAGTCACCAAAAGCATGGTTTGACAGGTTCGCTAATGTAGTCAAAGACCTTAGTTATACTCAATGTCAAGCTGATCATACATTGTTTTTTAAGTCTACATTTGAGGGGAAGATTGTTGTCTTAATAGCATATGTGAATGACATTGTTGTTGCAAGGGATTATGGAGATGAGATCGCCAGGTTGGAGAAGTCACTTCCTACTAAATTTGAAACAAAAGATCTAGGACACCTGAGAGATTTCATAAGTGTGGAGGTAGCAAGGAAAAAGATGGGTATCACTATCTCCTAAAGAAAGTATACCCTAGATTTGCCAGAAGAAATAGTGATGCTAGGGTGCAAACCAGCAGACATCCTAATGGAAGCCAATTACAAGCATGGTCTTAAGAAGGAAAGCACACCAATGGATACTGGAAGATACCAAAGGTTGGTTGGTAAATTGATGTCCCTTTCTCATACACGTCTTGACATCAATTTTCCTATTAATGTGGCTAATCAGATTATGAATAAGCCAATTGAAAAGAACCTAGAAGGAGTTTATAGAATTTCGAGGTATCTAAAAATGATACCTGGTAAAGTTCTATTCTTTAAGAAAGGAGTGCATATGGGTGTTGAAGTACACACTGCTGCAGACGAAGCCGCCTTAATGATAGATAGAAGGTCTACAACAAGGTATTGCCCCTTTGTATGGTGTAATCTAGTCAAATTAAGAAGTAAGAAGTAGCTAGTTATTGCAAGAAGCAATGCAAAAGCCGAGTTTCATGCACTTGCCTTGGGTATTTGTAAAAGAATTTGGACTAAGAGAGTTCTTGAAGAATTAAATATTTCATTGGAAAAGCCCATGAAGATTATGTGTGATAGCATGGCCACGATTAGTATTGTAAAAAATCCTATCCACTATAATAAGACAAAGCATGTTGCGATTGATCGTAACTTCATTAAGGAGAAGATTGATTCAGGTCTGATGGAAGTTTCTTATATTCCTACGAAGTCACAAGTGACTAACTTATTAACCAAGGCAGTGCCAAGAGCTAAATTTGGAGAGTTAAGCTCCAAGCTGAGTTTGATAAACATCTACCTCCCAACTTGAGGGAGAGTGTTGATTATGCGCATGCTCTTTAGCATGTTATCCTTAAAAGCTTCTTCAATTTTGATAATATGTGGCTATTTTATTATGTTTTCTATCTTTTAATTTATTGATAAGTCTTTATCAGTTAGCTAGAATATCATTAGGATAAGTTAGTTGTATTTTAATATTTTTGGACACTATCCCTTCTGTTCTGGACATTGTCTCCTAACAATCAAAACTCCTATATGTATTTGGCTATTCACTAGTCAATAATATGAATAAGAGCAATTATTCTCTGACTTTCCTTCAATCTTCTATCCCAACACTCTTGAAAAAAAGGGGGGAAAGAGAAAGAAAAAGAACCAGGAGGGGGAATTAAGGATCTTGCTCAAGAAGCCAAACTTAATCCTCATCTCATGAACTTTGATTTTTATTACAAGGCCCAATGATACAAATTTTAATATATTAAGGACCAAATAAAGAAAAAGTGGGCTGTGGCAAAAGAAAATCTCACAGCAGCAGAAGAGCTTAAGCCTGAACTGTCCAAACCGCTAGAGCCACAAATGTATCCTATAATACCCTGCAAACATTAACAATTATGTGTGGGTAATTAAACAATAGATCTCTATACAGAAATAATGTATATGCACAGTTATCTGGAAGACAAAGAACTCAGGAATGCATCACAAGTAGTATATCATCCTCTAGCCAATAATCTAGGAACCAGTGCTGAACATGATCAAGCTTATAGAGTTACATTCCACGAGTGCTTTTAGACACTACAGATCAAATGCTGTCATGAATCTTATTTGTAGATTAGCTTAAACTTAATCAGAGCTTTAAATTAACTAAAATTAAATGTAAAAAGAAGTGCCAAATATAATCCTAAAATTGTAGCCAAACATAAGATCTAAGAGCCCAAACTTCGCTAAATATAACAACCCTATGGAACTTCTTAAAATCCCAAAGCCTGTTGAATATAAGTAGTCCACCAAAATACATTATGCAGCACTGCAATAGTGTACATAAAGGAAACAATTATATAAAATTTCCTTTATAGTCATCCCAAAAAATTAAAGCCCAGTATCAACAGTTTCACTCCTTTTGTTCATACCGTACACTGATGTAATTTCCATTTCTAATTATGTTTCTGTTTTTATTTCTTAGTGTGTTTCCTATCAATGCGAAATAAACCAGACTTTAGATAGCAATGCTTTAAACATATTGCATATTCTGATAGCCCTTTGGTTAAATGCTTGAATTCAACCTCTTTATTTTTCTTTTTGTACAGTATGATTGATCCTGTATGCTCACTGCATAAACTTTTTAGAATTATGATATACTAATTTGCTATCCTTTTAAAGAGAAGACAACTTAGAGCAGAAAGTAATCACACAATGGAACAAAAAATTTTACACGTCTCAGAATTATGCTGATGAATACATTTTTTATTCTTCCTCAAGAAACTGCAAAATAAGTCAATGACAATCAACCATAAAATTCAGGAAATAACAACCATTATATTCACCTCAAAAATACAAAATTGTTGATAATTATATCTTCTTAGAATATAAAACCTTCATAGCTGAAATCATTGTTGATATAGAGTGATGCGGCAGACATAAATTATGCGCCCAAAAAAAAAAAATCCTAAAGGGCTTTATGCTTGATTGCTAGTTAATACATCAACAAAACTCAAACGTAATTTGACAATGAGAAGCTCTTCCCACACAGGATTAATATGTAATACGAAATGGATGGGTCCCTTTCCAACAAAATATAAACATGTAACTTAGGCGTGATTTTCCCATTATTTAAGCAATTTTTACTGTTAGAGTATCTCACTATTTAATGCTGATTAGTATCTCGCCTATTTAATACTGATTCCCCACCGTTTTGGCCTAAAGGTCAGATCTAATTCAGATATGACCTAACAGTCAGCCACTATTACTGGCTCCCTGATTTTAAGTGATTTTGTCTAGGCAATCATGCTGATTTAATGTATTTATTTCCCATGCTTCTTTCCTTTCTTGTTCAGTCTCATGTCTTGGCTGCTCTTATTTATGTACCTATCATTATTCAAATAATATCACACTGAATCAGAGCAATTTTACCTTTGAGTTTTACATTTGCAATTTACACGAACCTAAACTACAGAGCCCTAGAAGTCCAATGGAAAAAGTATTGTCTTATCCCATCATCCTCCTAATCAAAGTCAAAGTTACAAGTTAAACTAGATTATCTTAAAGCAATGATGCTGCTATTTTTCTAATGCAAGTAAAACACAAACTCATCATAGTAAAGTGACATAGTTAAATGATGAACTACAATGTAAACCTCCACAGCATAATCTCTAACCTGGGAAAGAATGTTTCCCCTGCGCTGTAATGCATATACGGCTCCTCTAGCATAGCACCCCCAGTTACATTCTTCTTGCTGTGAAGAATCTTTTGCCCAGTTCACATTATTATTCTGAATGGATTGTCTTGGCTGCTGAATCTCATCAACTCTATCATATACCAATCACTTTATAACTCAACATTGTGCAAATTATATAGTGGTAATAAGGATATTGGAGAAAACAGTAGCATGCTAAGAAAATCAGAATAGCCTGATATCAGAGTGGCAGTGGAATTCATATAACAGTGACTACTAGCAGTCACTGAATACAACATTTAGCCATATAAAAATGATAGCAAGTAAAATTTCACTTCACTTGCCAATTTCATAATTAAGCATTAAATAAAGTAAGAAACGTATAACTGTTATAAAGGACTAAAAAAAACATTAGGAAGATAGGAAGCCTTATAAACACAGACCACACACCTGAACTTAACTTCTCCTCTAAACTGTGCTGATTGAATTACAACCTACAAGAAAATCTTAGGAATTGTTCATCAAATAGATAAAAGCATAATGAATATTAAGAATATATATATATTTCCATTAACTTGGCTTATATGTTAAAAATTCGAATAACCAACTAATTTTCAATAAGCCAATTTTTTGTCAAAAATATATAGATAGAACAAAACAGTACTGGTACAGTTTTTAAAAATACTTGGATTCCAAGAGAACAGTATTGAGCAGAAGAAGTATCACGAATGCTAAGTAAGATGAAGGGATCATCTGAAACTATAAGCAATAAGAATTGAGAGGTCACAGGACTTGGAAACAGATAGAAAAGGTAATAGAATATACTTCATCATGCTATATACTAAACAAGGGACTGCAACATTCTGTGAAGAACAGACATTTAAGAAAGAATATGTGTCTATATATGGCATGTGTTGGGCATATCAGACACAATTTGACACTTTAATTGACACCTAGACACTTTAGATCATCATGTTGCCATCTCCGTCCCCTTATCTATGCTTCTTACGTGACATTGAGTTCAGTTCTAAAGGTTACATTTATAATTAGTTCTTCTAATTCCATAAGTAATCACTTTTTGACCTTTCAAATGTTCTAAAATGGAAACATATCAAATTTAATTCTTTTTCAATCATAGTTTGCTTCTATAAGACTAGACCTACTTCAGCTTTTACCTGTTCTCTGAAACTTATGTTAAAATTCCTTGAAACTTATAGTGTGCATTGTTTTAACGGTTGCTAGAATTCAGCTCACACTCATCTGCACTGTATCCTAGCTTATTGGGTCATTATATGATTCATTGCCAAAGTTAACCAGGATCAACCCAAGGAATACAATGCTCCAAACTCATCTCACTTATATTCACTTCAATATGAAACTGACAAATGTACAGAGTGTGCTACAACCTTACTCCTATTCTGCAGTATGAAAAATTCAGGCACTACACATATTATGGAAAGAATTACAATTGGCAGATCCTCACTAATTTCTAAATTCAGCACTTTGAAATATCAGAGACAGACAAGTGCAAACTTTGTACATAGAACAACTTTTCCACAAAGGGAATATACTGAAAAAAGTTAAACATTTTGACTTTTGACCTGATGACTATGCTACAATAACACGCCAATAAAATTTGGGACGCACAGCATAAACACTCAAAGAAGCACCAGTGCTGAGAACATCAGTCCGATCATATGAACATATAAAATTTACTGTGTAGAGTGTTTTGAGCCACCATTCATCATACACAGATAATTGTTTCTGCAAAGGCTCTCTCCTCCACCGTCTTTCTCACTTTGCACTTTCAATACAAAAAACAGGTTCATTTTCCCTTAATCTTAGTTTTATTCTTCCTGCTAATAATTTAAAGTCTCCAAGTTAATCAAATGAATGAAGGAGATTCCCAATGCTCCCTCAAGCTTCATAAGCTTGTTAGTTGAGGTATCAAACTTTACCTGACTACTGCCAGAAGGGGCAAACCCCAGAAGTATTCCCTTGTTGATTGTCATGGCTGAAACAGTCCCTCCCTGCCAATACCAAAGTAAAGTGCAAGAGAACTTTGTCATATCTCAAGTTTCAGAATTAGCTAAAGTCAAATTGGGTGAGATGAGGCAGCATAAGAAAGATCACCTAGAAATTCGACAGGTGTAATATATCTAGTAAGTGCTATAGTACATGTACTCATCACAAGTCTTCTATCAATCATTGGGTTTTGCTTTTACTAACATAACTGAAAAGTAAATTACCGTACCTGATGATCAATGTGTGCCCCCAAAGGACAAATTCGATAAGGAGATACTACAACCCGAACTTTCTCTTTATCTACCCCTGCCATTTCTGAAACTGTCTTTCTTATTCCATTTAACTGTAAGTTACATAAAGATGAATCACGGATAGTGTAATAAAGTATTGAACAAGGAAAGAACTATTAGAAAGAAATGCTTCCACTACTTCACATTTCAATTCATGACCTCAATCTTTTTCCTAAGTTTGAGGATCAATTTCTTCCTCCATTGACAACTCCCTTTTCCTTATTTTGTTGTGAGTAATTTAAACAATTACAGTCATGCTGAATTCACCTCAGAGATAACATTATTCTAAGATCGAGCGAGAGACGTTATAGAACATTCATGTCAGATACCTAAAACTGATCCCCGTAATTATATTGAATATGATTCACCAGACATTTCGTGCTCATTGTTAAGCAATCTCATTCGGATATTCTTCAAAGGCACTATATAGTTAACTCTCCTGCCATCTAAAACAACATCAATGCAAATTCTCGCATTCTAGAGCAAGATTGTAAAATATAAGAAACTGAGTCCTAAATCCCAACAGCTTCTACGCATATAATGCACCCACAAAAAATGAACATTAAACAGCAATGACATTATGTCGTCCACAAATAATAACAAAAACAAGGAATCCATAAAACGCCAATGATTGACGGAAACAACCAAAAAGACGGGATATACAGCTAGAAGAGAAATTGCAACGTATTAGAATATCAACTGCGAAAGAACTTGGAGCAACAGATCACGATGTACCTCGGCATCAGAGGGCCAAGACAACCCACCCATCTTCCAAAATGCTCCAATGACGGTCAATAGGATTGCTGTTCGCTGCCACCTCTTCCACCGCGCAATGCAAGGGCGGATTTAGTTCTTTAAACGTCAGAAACTGACAGTTAGAAAACCCACCTCACAGACACAGACAAGATGCAGTATACTGAAAGAGATCAAACAAGATGAACGCTTGGTGAAGCGGCAAAATCGGTTTAAAAGTAAATTGACATTGTTCGTATCAGTATCCATCATCCAGACATTTTTCCGTCTATTTATATATATGTTTATATGAAAATAAATAAATTTGGGTCTTCAGACAACGAATAATATTCAAAAATAAATAAACTTTTAATTTTTACTTAATAAGTTAATAAGAATATTTTTAACTTAATTAGGCGGCCCCAAAAAAACAGGAAAAAATACCGGCAGCAAAGGGAGGGAGATTTGTTTTAAAAATAAAAAAAAATGTCACATTATGAATAATTTAAAAATAATGCTAAAAATTGAGTTTTTATATATAGATTAGATTTGTTTTTGTTATTAAGCAATATAAAGTTTAGATTTAAAAATAAAGTCCAAACACCCCCTCATGATTATTTTGATAAATAATGTATACATACGTGTATATATATATATATATGCGCATGAGACACAGAAATTAACGCATAGATTGACAAATAACATATAATTGTAGCTTTTCATAAAATTAAAAACATACATATGATTATAGCTAGTTTTATCTTTATAGTTGATATCATGGGAATTATAAAGAAGTCATGTGATTTTTTTATGAATAAGTAATATGATTATTAAGATATAGTAAATTGAGGAACTAAGACAATGTAGATATTAACTTAATTTTAAATATTAAAATGATTAAAAATTATGTGCATGAAAATTACATTTTACTCAATGTTCAACAAAAGTAGTTGAAAAGTAAAAAATAAAAATAAAAAAATATATATCCTCTTAACTTTTGAACTAAAATAAAAAAATTCTTAATTTCTAAAATTTATTAAATTCAACATTTTCACTTTTGTTTAAAGTTGAAAGAGTGTTTTGTAATATCTTAAAATAAATATATTAATTTTATAATTAAATTTTAATTTATGAGAATAAAAATAATTTTTCTTTATTTTCTAATAACCTATACAACATTTTATTCCTCTATATATTAAATGTAACGTGTTTCTATCGTCTAACTCTACTCGCTTCTTTCTTCTTGAAGTAGTCTTTGTCCAAAATTAAGAATACCTTAAGCAAGATTGAAGACAACATTATCATATTTTTTATCCTGCCACTACGCTTTGTCCTCAAGTCTCTTCAGCTTGGTGTAATTGACACTGTAACTGAAACCTGCCTAACTCATCGTAATATGACTGTGATATATTTACATAATAACAATAATAATAAACCTTTAAATATTGATATCATTGAATACAACGGGCATATAGACCTAGGAATACAAAACTTTTGCGAAAAAAGATTTTTAAAAAATTCAGAAAAAAAAAAAAAAGATGTCAATTTGAATCCTCTCTTATGCTCTAAATCTGGTCTATTCAAATTAATTCGGTGCTGTCCAAATTTATTTGTTTAAACTTAAGAAAATTTTTTTAAAAGAGAATATAATGTAGAATAAATATATTCTTTTAATTACAAATTTAAAAAAATAATGTTTGAACTCCAAAAAATAAAAAATAAAAATTATTTAAATTTAGATCATCCAAATTTTATAAGAGAGAACAATGAAGAGAATGTGAAGCATTATTTGTTAAAATTGGTGGAACATTTCTTTCCATTAAGGCAAACTGAGTAAAAGCATTGTAGCATTCAGAAATTGTTTCATCATTCCTAATACATTCTGTTTTTGCTTCTGGATCAATTTACCGTAATTGCTATCCTGCATAAGAAACTTATACTGATTGTTGGTAAAGACAAGAACCGATAAGTTAAAAGTATAGGATTTGTTGAAACACCCTATTTAGGCAGAAAAGATATAGCTTGACTTCAATTAGATATCTATCTCCTGCCATTCCCACAGGGGACATCCAGCACCATTGCCGAATGTTTCCATGACAAAATTGCATTAGGATAAGTATTTTCTGTATTCGAGAACATCACTTTTAAGGCACTCTCCAAAGCAAGATAGTCTAGCCATCAAAGGCAGGCATACATGCCTTGATTTGATAAAATGGCAGAACACCGTTTCTTGTAAAGCTAATAGGCTGATCTCCCTAAGCGAGCTTATACTGAGCCAATAATTGTTGAATAAATTTAAGTGCCAATACTGGAGAAAGCTTAGATGACTCAAATATTAGCTTATTTCTAATGCCCTATATAACATACAAAGCAATCAAAATAGACGAGTGTAGTCCTCTGCTTTCATGGAAATGGCTTTTGGCTGAGCGGACTAAGTTTGAACATTATTATATATCCTGAGGATAAATAAGATCCACTTGAATAGGCAATGGCAAGCCAAACCAAATAGCACGGGCAAACTCGCATTGTAAGAGTAAATGATTGCAATCCTCTTGTTATGTTACATAAAGAGCACAAGACGTCAACTATCACATGATGCTTACACAAATTTGAACTTGTAGGCAAAGCATTCGTTAAGAGCTTCCATCCAAATAAGAGTACCCTAAGAGGCACTCATACCTTCCAATATTGTTCCCAAGCTTGAAAAGAAGTCTAAAGAGACAAAGCCGGATTTTGGATTAATAGTTTATATCTATTTACCATTACTCGTATTCCTCCACATCAACTTATTCGATTACCCAATAATTAAGAATAGGAGTTGCATAATCTGCTGAGCCACTAGCTATAGATAGAACTAAGGTAGTACATTAGCATTCCACATCCTTATGTGATGTTGAAAAATGTACTTAAGTACAAATACATTCCTTATTCCCAATTTGCCATTAGGCGTTGTCACAAATTATATGACAATCTTTTGATATGCTATGCTTTGCCATATCCATGCCCCACAAGAGTGTGTGTTCAGGTGTCTGAAATAAATATTTCCGCAATACTTAGGTTGCAACACTAGTAAAAAAGACTTTGAGGATTTCCTATGATTAGTCGAGCGTGGACCCTTTACCCAAAGCATCTCTGGGCATGCAATACCCAACGACAAAACGACTCCATTTTGAGGCATCAATCCAAGCCATTCAATTGATTAAATAAATGCCCTCGTGACCCTTCATTAAGAAGCCAAAACACAGCGTTTTAGCTCTAATGAAATGATGCATTTTGGATTTTGTTATTGTTGCGCCAAGGATCAATCTTGGCCGTCCATGATGCATGATCCTATTTGTCTATTAACAACCCCAAAACACTTTGCTTTTACCTCCACTAAATCCCACCCTCACTCCATATTTCAACCATCATTTTTTAATGCCCTTCCCTCTGTTCCATTTTGCGGGAAAGAGAGCACTAACAAGTGACTTCAGATGTGAAGGATTTCAAGTAAGATTAAGATGAGTCGCATAATCTCTTTTCAAGTTATTTTCGTGTTATTGGTATTTGCACCTCTCTCAATATTGGTTTTTTTTCTTTTTTGGTCGCTAGTGGTAATTTAACATGGAAGGGTTCAACCTATTACCATTAACGTGTTATATATTGTTTGTTCTTGATAAAACTTGTGTAATAATAATTTCTTTTGTTTTACATGTTTTGTCGATACCTGTTGACAAGAATAGACTGAAAAGTTGTCTCAAGCATTAACTAAAGAGTAAAAGAACAAGAACAACTTTTACGATGAGAGCATCACAAAGACAACAATCTATGGTATAGACATATATGAATCTATCTAGTTTGGCACCCCATTGTGTGATTAGTGTTGAAGAAGTATTAATGTTGTCTTTATCTTCTAGAAAAATCAACCCCCAAGTATCATATTCTTACCCTCAAATAGATATGGGTAAACTTACTTATACTAGAATGTTGCTAGTAAAAATAGTTAACTTATCCATGCTTGGATGGTGTTGCTAGATAATAATTGCTTATGTTTTGAATATTATTCTTTTAAAATATAAGAGCCAATTGAATGTCCCATACCATCCCCTAAATCACAAGAGTTTAGTGGAGATATATCAAAATGTAGTTGGTTATAATTAAATGACAACTTTATAAGGAGGGCAAGAAAAAAATAAATTTTATTAAAATCAATATTCTCATTACATTGAACTCTTCATTACAATCCATGGTAAGACCTAGTACAAGTCCTTATGCGGTTGTAGTACATTCAATTACATGCAACATGTTTATTACATAATACAAGTCTTTATTCTTGTTCATTGCTTCATTTGGATTCTTCAAGGGTCAACAATTATGGTGGTCCATTTATTTGTCCTCTATGCAATTGTAGCTTTAAAAATCAAACCCATAAGGGAGACAAGTCATGGAAAAATTCAGAACCAAGAAGGAGGATATGCTAACCTATGACAATTGTAATTGACATTAATTGTAAATCTTTTTATAATACAACTTCATAGTTTTAACAATTGTAAATCTTTTTTTAATTGTCATCATTCAAAAATGGAATTTTATAGTTTCAACAAACTTAAAGTTCCACTCTTATATCAAAAGAACACTAATTTCACATATTCATAACTTCCTTGTATTGGCATTACCATATATGTGTAACTTCACATTTTTAACAATTTTACATTTTAGGTAATTTCATTACGTCAAGTAATTTCATAGTACCACACAAAAAAGAGAATTTCACAACTTTTACTTAGCCAATAATTCAGGAAATTAAAAATACAACAATTTCACAAAACTAAGTATAGGTAATTGTTTGATTTGGCATGAATGCTACTCATTGGAGCATGATAGTTTAAAATCATAATTAGCAAAACCCTTTTATACTAAAACCCACGTGATGAAAACCAAATCATAAATTATGAAACAAGAACATTAAAGGTGGGAGCAAACTAACTATAAAAGGTTTCCTTAGAAGCATAGAAACTTACTTCCAATATCATCGAAAAATAAGAATTTTTATTTGCCCTGAAACTTTTTCTATGTTGTACTTTAATATAAATCATTTTATAATTGGTCCCAAAACTTAAAAAAAGAAGAGAGTTGTATTAAACAGTTGATAGTTAATATAAAACTTTGTCGAATCTCTATATCATAGATCATCGATGTGTTAGAGTTAATGTTAGATCATTGTTAGGAATCAATGCACTTTACAGCTCGAGTACGATGTCAAATGAGCAGGAGCCGTTGCATCGACTCCTAAGTATAGTGAAAAATAAGCAAAGATTCCTATATTTTTATAAATGAATATAGGTAAAGAAACTAGTTCACAAAAATATGATTCATTTTAGAATTTAGAATATAGGTATACTTACTAATAAATAAATAGAAATAATAAATATTATGATTAGGAGAATGATTAATTTTTTATGCTTATAAAAAACTAAATAGGTAAAAGAAAAAATGAAGGAATTAGATACATTAGGTTTTAAACTCTAGCAATATTAAATCTAGAAATATGATAAGTATAATTGTAGATAAATATTTAAAAAATGTGACGATGGATATAAAAAGGTTAGGAAATAGAATTATAACGTTAAAGTTTGTTATGAAAAGAGGAACTTTTAATTATATTAGTGTTTACGTACCATAAATAGGGTTAGAAGAGTACCATATGATAACATTTTCAAAAAACTTAAAAGGTCTAGTTTAGAGAATACTATGAGGAGAAAAAATTCTCCTAGAACAGGATCTTAATAGTCATGTGTGGAGTGCATCTAGATTGCAAGGTTTTCATAGAGGATATAGCTTAGGAGAAACAAATACAAAGGGTAAAACTATTCTATACTTTTCATTAGTGTTTAACTTTACAGTAACTAACATTTATTTTAGGAAATATGAGGAGCATCTTATCATATACAAAAGTGAGGGATATGCCCTTAAATTGATTTTTTTTCAATAGGGAAAGTAGATAAAAAGCTTTGCATGGATCACCAAAATTATATCTAAAGAGAACTTGACTACCTAACATAGATTCTTGGTTATGAATGTTCAAGAAGAAAGTAAAAAGCAAAGGTCAAGATAAAGCGTCAAAAATTAAATGGTGACAATTAAATGATGATAAAGAAAAGAGATTGTAGAGAAGGGTTTTAGAGAAAGGGTCTTGGGAGGTACAAAAAAATACTAATAATATATGGGACGAGATGACTAAAGAGATTAAAAAAGTGACAAAAGAGATACTTTGTGAAATCAAAAGACTTTAGATATAAGGATAAAGAATCTTAATAGTAAAATGCAAGTATGCAAGATAAGATTCAGATTAAAAAAAAAGTGTTATAAAGTATAATTTTTGTATAAAAGTAATAAAAATTGAGAAAAAAATATAAGATAGCTAAAAAAGACATTAAGAAGGCGGTTAATAAAGCGAGAATTAAGGTATTTGATGGGTTATACTAATCCTTAAGTATTAAAATTGATGAAAGAAGTATTTATAAGCTTGTTAAAAGTAGGAAAAGAAAAACAAGAAGGTTAGCCAAGTGAAATACATTAAAGATAAAAAAGGAAAAGTCTTAATAATATAACAAGATATCAAAGAAAAGTTGAATGATTATTGTCATAGGCTATTAAATAAAGGATACAGGATCTTATTACACTCAAATAAGCTAGACACTGAAAATGAAGACCAAAATTATACCTTTTATGGTAGGATTCAAAAGTCAAAAGTAAAAGAAATATTAAAAATGATAGAAAATGACAGAATAGTTGGATTGGATAATATACCTATTGAAGTATGAAAAGGTTTAAGAGTGAAAGGCATAAATTGACTTACAAAATTGTTTAACGAGATTATAAGGTTTATGATAATACTAGATAAGTAAAGGAGAAGTACTTTTAATTATTATTTATAAGAACAAGAAGGATATACAAAACTGTGCAAATTATATAGAAATTAAATTCATAAGCTATACTATAAAATTATGGGAGAAGGCAAGAGACTCACGTTTACAAAGAATCAATTTGGTTTTATACCAAGAAAGTCAGCTATAAAAATGATATACTTGTCACAAAAATTGATAGAGAGATATCGAAGGAATAAAAAAGACTTACACATTATGTTCATCAATTTTGAAAAGGCATACGATAAGGTGCCAAAAGAGATTTTACAAAAGGTTGTGGAAAAAAAAGTTTATATTACTTATATTTAAGCAATTCATGATATGTATGATGAAGTTACAACTAGTATAAGAAAAAAAAAAGTGAGCCCATAGAAGATTTTTCGATAATCATTAACTTATATCAAGGGTTAACTTTGAGTTTTTATTTTTTTACTTTAGTTTTGAATGTGTTTACTAAACATATTCAAGAACCAGTACCATAATGTATACTTTTTACAAATGATATAGTCTTAATTGGAGAGTCAATAGAGGAAATAAATGAGAAGTTAAAAATGTAAAGACTAGTTTTGGAAGTACATAAATTTTGTTTAAGTAAAAGTAAAACAGAATATATGTAATGTAAATTTAGCAAGAGATACATTGATTCTAGCATAAAAGTGAAAATTAAATAATATACCATACCATAAGTCATGCAATTTAAGTATCTTAAGTCCAAATATAATATAATGGAGAAATAGAAAAAGATGTAAATTATAAGATTCAAGTAAGATAAATAAAATAAAAGAGTATTTAGGGTGTTATTTATAATAAAAGAGTACCACTTAAACTTAATGGTGAATTTTATCGCATAACTATAAGACTTGCAATATTGTATGAAATTAAGTGTTAGATAATAAAAAGGCAATAAGAGAATAAACTCAGTGTTATAAAGATGAGAATATTACGTTGGATGAATGGACACATCAGACAAGATAGAATTAAAAATGAATGCATTAGAGAGAAAGTTAAAGACACACCTATTGTGAAAAGATATTACAGAATCGTGCCTTAAATAATTTGAGCATGTGTGGAAAAGACCTATAGAAGTTGTAAAGAAAGTAAATCAAATAGAGAATAGTTTAATAATTAGATGTAGAAGGAGATCAAGAGAAGTTATTAGCGAAACCATTAAAAAGGATTTTAGAATTAATTGGTTTGTCTAAAAACATGATTCATGATAGAACTTTATAACGTCATTTGATCAATGTAGTCGACCCCACCTAATGGGATAAGGCTTATTATTGTTGTTATCTGCTGAAATGCCCTCTACTCTCATATGAAAATTTATACAAATAAGACTTCAAATGAAAAGAACTTTAGGCAAAGCTAATCTCCAATAAATATTAAAATCCAATTCCATAGGTTCATGTTGAGTATCAAAGGTTCCTAGCTGAACTTCAAGTAATGCATACAAGGAGGAACATGGAGAAAGGTCAATAAAGATGAACGTTGAACACAAGCACAGGGGAACTGATGGCTGAAATGATCTCTGATGTGTTTTTGGTTGTTAAAAATATGTGCTTAGGGGTTTTAATAGACAAATAAGATCACGCAACATAGATGGCCTGGCTTCTCAATGGCATGACATAAGGACATTTGTTCAATTGAACGAATGGCTTGGATTAATTCCTTAAAATAGTATCATTTTGCCACTGAGTATGATGTGCCCAAAGACACTTTGGGTAGAAGATCCATGTGCATGATTAGTGTAGTGTTTAAAAGTACAAGCACAACAAAATATGTTTAAAATTTTTACAAAACAAAATTTTACAAAACCCACCAAGGATCCTTGTCAAAAGAGCATAAATTGATAATAAGAATCTTACCTTTTGCGTATATCACTTCTTGCATTTGAGTTCGCATTTGTTCAACTCATAATCTGCTAATCTTGTGAGTGCATGAACTCTGTCATACACATGCAGGGAATCATAAACATATATCAATGAACCTATGTCTCTATGGTATCCACACACAAGTAGGCTAAAACTATAATCCTAGAATAAGTGGACAAAGCCTCTCTTCTCTTTCAGTCTTTGTTAGAAGACTCTCTCTCACTCTATATGGCAAGTTACTCTTAGTTTCATCTATATGGACACCAAACCCTTGGTTGTTTATTTATAGACAAACATCTAAGGTTTTGTGATGTCCAAGTAATAAGCCTTTGCCAAATAGATGATAAGTAAAGAAATAATTGGGGTCTAGTTATTAACTCAGTCTAATAACAATTGTCTAAAGAAGAATATAATATAATAAAACATAAAAGAATGTAATATTATTTTAATATAAAATAATAATTATATTATATTATATATTTTTAGCTATATTTTTTAAATTTTTATTCCAACTATAATCTAAATTATATTACATTAACTCCAATTTTGATATATTCTTTGTATGTGACTCTCTAAATTCTTATTATATTAGTAGTGATCCAAAAAAAATATTATTTTAATGTCACAGATAATGAGTAGTATCTAACAATATATCAATGCCACCTAAGTAATAAGAATGTTTGTGATTTAACATACCTAAACCATGATCAATATTCTATGTAATTTAGTCCATTTTGTTCAAATATCTATATTGAACTTAATACATAAAATGTGACATCCTCTTTATAATTCAATCTATGAGTTTCTTGACCCCTGAGACTAAATCAAAACATATGAATCAATATCACATATTGATCCATTTAAACACAACCATGTATTTCTTAGTCTTACTTAATCAAGGAGCCCATAGATATCACGCCTCCTATATCAGAGGGACAAAATCCCATCTATATCACTCTTATGATTTGTGATACACCTAATTATTACCTTTTTTGTCATCCTTATTAAAGGTAATGGTTGACAGCATCGAAGTATATAACTCCTCATGTATGGAGTTATAGTGATTTCAAGTCAAAGGATAACATGTATTATGGTCACTATAAGAATAACTTATAACACATAGCTATCCATAAAGCATTCTCACACAGGGTCTGTTGAATATATTTGTTCTCTAACATATACCTATATAATAACTTAATATTTCATATCCATGATTATGGTCATTAGTCAATATACATACTAGTTTTACCATATTATTGCTATCTCAATTTACAATAATACTATACTAGGGATAATTCAAAAATAATAAATTATTTTGAAGACACTTAATATATTTATTTATATTACATAGATATAACATTAAATATAATAAATACCTTTATTTATCAAAATGTAATAAAATGTATGCAAGTACAATCAATTGATTTCTAAGGCACATACCAACAATTAAATTCTAAGTGTGCTAAGCAAGAAGGGCCATATTAAATGGATGTGGTGCTTCGGAGTCCTAACCCAGTTATTATTCACAACTTACATGATTTTTTGGGAAAATTTTTTTTGAAAAAGCCTAAGAGTAACTTTAGGAAAAATTTGGTTATAACTTTGGAAACATTTGATTGTAAGAAGATCTTTTATTATAAATTTTGCAAAATTTGGATGTTTAATTATAATTTTTTTTTAATTTCTTTCAAGCCAGTATATGTATCTTTGCTTTGCTAGAATTAAGAAAAAGTCAGTACAACAAGAAGTTAATCCTAGCAAAACAAGGATACACTACTAGCCCATTGAACAATATTTTGATAAATATAATAATGCATTTTAAAAATTAAAAAACTCTATATATATTTCTAAAATAATTGAAAAGTCTAAATATTTATAATCAAAATCAGAAAAAACTGATATGCTTTACTAAAGAAAAGAGAAAAAAGATTCATTTATTTAATTATGAAAAGGTAAATTTCAAATCATGTTTAGTTTTTAGTGTTATAAATAAGATTTAGTTCAGATGCCAAAGACAAGTTCAGATTGAAAAATTTATTTTCTGTCAAGATTCAATAAAAATCATATACCATTTATGTCAAGCAGTTTTAATACAAATGAAAGTTATCCAATAAAATTCTACTTGATTAAATCCCACCTTAGATACACTTTACTAAGATGCATGTTAACAAAAGAAAAAAGAAAAAAGAAAAAGAAAGAAAGAAAGAAAGAAAAATGAAAGCATTAATCTAGTAGAAATGAATTTTGAAAAAATAAACAAACAAAAAAATAAATGACCATTTAAATAAAAGGATTTCCCTAGCTACAGCGTTAAACGTGGCTAAATGGAATGCCTTAAACCCCACAACAACTTTTTTTTTTGTTTTTTCAATCGAAGAATAATCAGTAAGTATTACAAGTTTAGGACCTGATTACCTGGTTGTTGGTACACATTCCTAGGAATCATCAAACACCTAGACAGTTTTATACATGTTCAATATATCATCCCTAACTGAGAAAACCCCCCCAAAATAGAACTTAACACATTATAGATACCTTAAACAAGAATTTGAGAGCTCTCCAATGCCTTTTTGTATCCTATCCCAGCAAGCCCAAAGTTAAGAGATGTCCTTTTTTATAAAATAACTCCAGCAACATGCTTCTGAGTGCAGTAAATAACAAGACATATTTCTGAACATTGTGACTTGCAACAGCTTCCATGTAGGAGAGACATAACAACATTCTTTCTCTGTATTCCTTTTTTGCAAACATTATCATCTCTGGGCTTTGATGAAAGAGGATCAAAATGAATTCGATGCACTGAAATATATTCTTTCCCTTGAGCTTTAATTCTAAACAAAACCTCCACTGCATTTGGCTGCTTGTTTTCCATGAGAAGTTTATTCCTTGTATTCCAATTATTGTCTAGAATGAGAATAATAAGAACACTTTTTATATGATAATTCCTTATGCATTTGTAAATTGAGTGAACCAGATACCTAGCCAATTAATAATGGAGCCTGACCTATGGGCCATTCAAGAGGTGGGCTTCTGAAAACGGAAATTGATTAGCCACAGTTAAAAAATATGTAACCGTAGCTAATCTAGAAAGAAATTGAGACCGTAGCTAATCAAAAAGCATGTCAGGCCTGTCTTCACACGCAGTAATCCGGAACAATAACAAAATAAAAATAAAATTATTCTTTTAGTCATTATATTTTTACTTAATATTTAATTTAATTTTTTAATTTAATCTTTATTATTAAACATTTTTAATATTTCATCAAATTTTATTGACATAACCACTATGTGTTATTTTATCATTATATATATATATATATATATATAATTTATATCAATACAAAATACAAAAATAAATAAAAAAGAAAAATTAACTCCCCATTTGAGTGAATTAATTTAAATTATATATATTCATAATATTAAAATAATATATGATTAATCATATCGTAACATTTATCAAAATATTAAAAGAAGTTTAATAATAGAAATTAAATTAAAATTTTAAAATTCTAAGAACTTAATACTACATTTTTTAAGTTATAAGAACTAAATTAAAATTTAAGTAAAATTATAAAAATTAACCGAATAATTTAACTTTAAAATATAAAGGTACAAAACGTTTGGAGCAAATAAAAATGCCTCAAGGTTTTTTTTTTTAATATATTTTATAATTTTTGGTAATACTTGGGTCGAGAAAGCGGGTCACCGAAAGGGAGAGATTCATTGGCAGTGCATGCGCGTGGGTTCTGGAGAAGTCTAGAGTCTAGATGTACTGACATTAGATATAGCACCGAGGAGGAAGAAAACCCATCCACGACTTGCATTTCATCGGTGATCATCGACGCTGTACCAAGATGAAGAGGAAAGGAGCCGATCCTGATTTCTCCCTATCTTCCTCTGCAACCAAGATTCGCCGTCTGGTACTTTCTTTATCCAATTATTCTTTTCCCACACAAACAAACCGAATTCCTTTCTCAATTTTTCATTTCATTTTTGTAGGATGCCCAGCTGCCGCCGATTGTTGAACAAGAGGAACCTGAAGCTGCTCTTGTTTTTGAACAACCATCGCCAATAATTGCTTCGGATAACCAAGAGAGGGCTCTTGTCTTGTTCAAGCCCATTAACCCCTCTCCCTTTCTGTCTCCTTCAACTTCCTCTTTCACTGTCGATTCTGACATTCTCTCTGGAATTAAGAGTAAGTGCTCAATCTTCAACTTCAGCTTTTGTGGTTCGCTCTTTCTTTGTATTGGGATGTTGATACTTCAATTGTTTGTTTGATGATACCTGCCTTTGCTCTTAAAACAAATGACTGAGCTTTAAATTCTTATTACAGATCAACATCCTTGGTCAAGACATACTGCTGAGGAAGAAGCAGCATGCAGGGACAAGAATAATGATGATTGTTTGGCTGTTGTGCCATGGACACCCTCCCAATTCCATCCTGCACCAAGTGCTCATGTTTCAAACACGGAGCCTCCGGAGTTGATGGAAGCGGAACAAATGGGAGAAGCATCCATGGATATAGAACAAGACTATAGCAACTCATCTATTCACCCGACACTGCATGGTGAATTACATCCATGGCAACAACAGCACTGCTTGTTACCTCAGCTTCCTCAAAACACCTCGACTCCCATCCCATGGACCCGGTGACTCGTGCCACAATGATGAACGTTGCCGCTGTTGTTGCTTAATTTTTTTTTTTTTTACACTCTTTAGTGGCTGGAGATTATGGAGCAAAGATGGTAGATGATTAGAGTGTATTTCAGAGAAGTGGGTTTCTCCCACTGTATGCGTTTGCTTGAATGTATTAAGGACTTTGTTCCATGTCCGATCGTGATCATCGTGTGGGATGGGAATTGAGAACTACGTACAAAAGAGGTATAAGATTGTGCAGTACCGTGATGCAAATAGTGCAGTTTCTTGCAACAAAGAAAGTCACGTTTATATTTTAGTTAGTCCTCGTAATGGGTTTTCTTTCTGCATCAGTATATCATCTGAATATCATATTTTCCTTTCGTTCTCACTTACCATCAACACGCATTGAACGATAACCAAATTGCTATTGAAATAAGGATTTTTAAGTATTTTAATTTCAGTGATAATTCTGGTTTAGTACTAAAACAGTACTTAAAAGCTAGGTGGATGCCATGTCAAACTGCATTTTCCTATCTATCTTGGTACTGCTTGCTATCATTCAAGTAGAGATATACTATCATTACCGCTGCTGCTACAGATAAAATTTTCAATCATGATTATTTCCTTGTTTTTAAGAATCAATCGAAATGGCTCTGCTCATTCCAAATCAAACAGTCTTTTGGTTGCCAGTTTTCATTTAAAAAAATTCTCTAGGTTAATTCTACCTAGTTAAAATGGATAACAAGGGTATGGCACCCTGCCGTCATGATATGTCTAGGTTCTGGTCATTATAATACACTGGCCAGAATACGGCGTCTCTAGTAGGTTAAACATTAAGAGGAAAGAAAATCATAGCAGAACTAAATGTCATAAAACTGGGAAGCAAACCGTAATGGAGACAAGTAAAGGGCAAAAGATGATGGCTGCCCTAGGTTCTGGTGAACATAATCCCATATCACCCACTGTACTCTACCTCCTTTCAAAATATATGTACGAGATGCCTTCTACATCTATAGAGCAGTAACGATGTGACAAGGTTAAGCTTGAAGAGCAGTACTCAACTAAGCTACAAGATAATTCCATATATAACAGCTACTCCCAGAGACATTTTTTTTCTCTTCGCAGTATCTCTTCTCACTCTCGGTCTTCTTAGCATTGCATTTCTGCATCACAGACACCAAAAGGAAGCAAACATCGATATCATCTCTAAGTCCAAGATATCAGTTCAATTTTGCACAGCCAAAAAATAATAATTAATAAAAAGGAGTTTTAGCAATAATGCTCAAATAATGTAAATTGTTTATTTAACGATAAGGACTTCAACTTATAAGGCCACGAGCTAAAAGGTAAGTATGATGACTTAAGCATTCATTTCTAAATTTGGCCAAACTCCAACCCAGACAACAAGCGTTTTCTCTTCCGAGGTATTTAAAACCTACACTCACACCCTTTCTAGTTTTGAAAATATTAAACCAACCTCCCCTACTTTAGGTTTTCTAAGCATCAACTTGGCCTTTTGGTGATTTGTGCTGCATTTAATTAAGTCATAGGGAGTTTCAAGGAGGTGCATGTAATGTCAAGATAGTATAGACTCTATTAACAATTCTGTTAACGAGGGAAATCTTCAGCAAACAAACAAATAATAAGGATGCTACCATTTAAGCTTCATGATAGGCCATTATCCTCTGGGCTAGAGAAGTAGTGGTTATATTTTTGGGCTTTCAAGCAAGTGAAATATTCCCTACCTTATATGGATCACTTTCAATATGCACAAGATAACAACTTACACAAAGGAAATCGGCGCATTTGGCTCTACCTCTCACACCAAACCATCGTGGTTGGAACTTGTTTCAATGAAAAAAAAAATTACCAGAATGACCAAGACGCTATATGAGTGACTACATTCCTTTTGTTTGCTCTCTCTCACCACATCTTACTATGGTGGTGTGCTGAGCAGGTTTATCCAAGTCAACTCTTCCCAAATTATGCTATTTTAGGAGACGATGTGATCATCACTAAGGAAGAGGTAGCCAAAGTCTACTCTGCCAACCTTCTTTTGAGTAATGAAAGAAGAAGATTGTAAAGACCCCCTCACCAGGTAACAAGTAACGTGTTGAAAAAGAAAAACCAAGGAAAGGTTTTGTTGATAGCACTACCATTCACCTTGCAGAACCAGAAGACTGTCCTTTTTCCCCCTTACTAAAGCCCTTTTGATTACAATTCTACAAGCACTAACCCAATTTCACTGAATGAAATATCACATCTTTCATCTCAGCTTGCCTTTTTAATAGAACCTTCCCACCTCTGACATTTCAACAAGGAAAATAATACTCACTCATGAACTGAAAAAGGATCAGCAAACTTACATTTTGTGAGTTCTCAGCAACTGTCCCGTGCACAGCTAGTGAGATATTAAAAGTTGTAATCTGTTTGATTCCAACTAATAATCATCAGGATGATGAAAATACACAAAGCACAAAACGACTTCACTCTTAATAATGGTGAGACAGATGGAAGAGACAAGCCTGTAAGAGAAGTGAGAGGTTTATAAGACTGAATTGTCAAAGTCAGAGAGGTTAACACTTTACACAATCCACAAAAACCATTTAGCATAGCAATCAGGTCAATTATAATTTTTTTTAATGATCTTCATGTAACTTTTGCAGCGATTTTTTCTAGAGTTCTTTTGGGTTATTTAGGTAATGTCAAGTTAATATTGGTAGATTTAGAGCCCTATTAGGATACTATAAGGATTAGGAAAGCTCTTTAAGATTGTTTACATGTAATTAAGTTTTACCATGCCTGTTACCAGGTCTTCTATGTAAAAAGCGAGGTGCAACTTATATTCTCGGTTAGGGTCATTTAAACAAGGATTTTCCTTGTGTTCTGGTAGATTCCAGAGTTGTTACCTAGTGGACTCTAGGTCTTCTGCTAGAACTATACTAATGAAGAATGGGATAAGAATAATAGAAGGGTGACGGTCAATGATGATATGTGCATTTATGAACCAGGGATTAAACCATCAATCAAGCTTTAAATTAGGGATACTCTTTAATGCTTTTTCCTTTCCTGATTTCAGCATGGTCTTTTATATTTTATAGTTTCCTCTATAAACCTTTGGCCATAGACTTTTCAGGAAGCTTAACAATGGAATAAAGTATTAATAGTTCATTTCACTCCCTTTCTTCCCCTCTTCCTTCTTCTCCCTTCATGTCCGGCCTCTCCTTTTTCCTCTACTGGTTCTAATCAGATACCTGGCTTGCTTCTGTCCAGCACCAAAAGTTCTTGTGAATTATCAATTAGCAGGTCCCTCAAAAAACTAGAAGAATCATCTCTCTCTCTCTTTTCTTTTTCTTTTTTGGGCCATAAAAGCAACTTTCATTTGCTCATACATGTAATATCGCCAAAATCAAAACTTAACTGAATGCTAGCATTCCTGATAAGTTCTTCCTCTATCAATGCATGGTCATCTTTTACATTTATGCATACAATAACTACACTTCAGTCATATGCCAATTAATAATTATGCAATGCATGTGAACAGCAAGCTTGATTCCTAGTCACTAGAAGAAAACAAGGGAAAGGCTGGAGATGATGTTTACAAAAATCCCTCTCTTGAGCAAATAAGATGGAAAAGCAGTAAATGTTAGTCATTCACCAAGAACAAATAAAATTCTTTATGATGATATGGTGATAGTTACCTAAATAAAATTCAGAAGACATGGAATTGGGGCACATACCATGTCCTTTGTAATTTCCCAAGGCGCACCAATAATGACCTCATCAACATAACAGCAAGCCAGCACACTAAGGCTATGCTTATGGAGATGCATAATTGGATAGTGACAATCTCAACATTCCCTACAGGAAAGTTGTTAGTTTCTTAACTATACTTCGACTGAATACCTGGGTAAAACCCATTAAGTCAAGCTTTGGATGATAACAAACTGCTACTTCACTGTCTCATCTGAGTGGATACCAACTAGAAGAAAATCTCCGAGTTCCCTAGCCTTCTTAAGAATCAGAAAGAAGATGGTATGATAACTATAATAGGAACATACAATAACAGGTCAAATTATATGTTCTGAAAATTAAATTAAATGTTGTTATGGTATTTAGCAATTATCTAAGCACATACCAAATTATAATCATACATGAAAATTCTACGTACCTCAACATGCCCAGCATGGAAGAGATCAAATGCCCCATCAATGTATATGATATGAGCATTCGGTCCAGGGCCCTGAAGTTAGATGAAGAAAAACACATTATCATTAAAAAAATACCATAAAAGAAATGAAAGAAGACAAATTTCCTCTGCCAATTTCAATTGTAAGGCCACTGACTATAACATACATAGAGACTGAGATGTTAGAGGAACTTCATCTCTTGTCATCCAATACTAGTATTATAAATGTACTTAAAAGCACTATCATCAACTTCAGTACATATCTTACATCAAACCTTATATAATTCAAATAAACTCATACACACAAACAAATTCCCACTGGGGCTTTTAGACTGAACGCTGAACTTCCATGGGTCAGCATCAGCTTTGCTTTTAAAATAATCTAGTTATGAGTGGTTATTTGAGATTTAAGAAAGAATGTCCTGCCAAATGAAAACCATTTTCTCCTGGGTTCTTCATGACTTTATGACATGTAAAATAATAGAGAGTCTTCAAGCTGGAGAAAGCACAATATTGTTCCAAGTTTGGTTTTAACATTTGGAGTGGACACTTCTTGGTGCAAATGTGAACTATTAATAACACCATCAAGTCCCAAATATAATTAATTGGTGTTTGTTGCATTAAATAAATCTGCATAAACATTTTAATGGTTTAGCATTGCTCTAAAAGAAAGAGTTAGAAATATATCAACTAAAAACGTGCCTGAAGAAACTTATATCAATTGGTTTGTAAAATTACAAACTAAATATACATAAGTTTCTTTACAGGTTTAGTCCGTGGTGAAACAATTGCACCAGTGCAACACCCAGTTAGTAGTTTATTAACCATAGGATTCTTCATCTGGCCCCACCTAAAGTAATTTTCTGTCAAATCTAGATTTAATCCAACAGTCAATAAACTGTCAACGAGCTGTTGCACTGGTGAAATTGCTGCACCATAAAATGGCCATCTTTGAGAGACTAGTAAACCACACAAACAACCAAATACCTTGCCATTTGAAAACTGGACAATACATCGGGAAGTTGGTAGGAATGGGGATATGTGGGCACCCTTTGAATGGAATTCTTCTTCAGGTCTTACATCAGTACTTTTATGATCATCACAAATTTTTGTATCTCTTAGGGAAGAAAGAATTCTTCCTGTATAAAAGTAGAATTAGATCAGATAGATATCATGAGCTTCACAATGACTTATTGAAATTAGTTGGAAACCATTAAAATGGTATCAAATTATCAAATCACAAAAATTAGATACCTCAGGTAAGATTTTCAACCTAGGAAGACTAATTGCACTCATACACACACACAGATTTTTCCTGCCAGCTAAAATTTTTTCTCAACATAAACCTAGCAATAAAGCAAGTTTTAACTTTTGACTTTTCAATTATCAACACGAGAAGTTTTATTAATTCACAAACTTCTGGCTTTTTCTTCCATAGAAAGAGAAACATAGTACCCACAATATCTGTGCTGAAACTCCTTCAGTGGGTTTAATTTGCATGCAATGGCAAGCTTTCTTTGCCAAGGCATAAGCATCTGTTCCATTTGGAAGCAGGCAAGGGTCATCTCCGTGTATGATATAATCTATTTTTTATTCATGAAAGAGGTGATTCATGAATTGCTCAGTAATTTCATAAGGCGCATTGGTTATGGCTTCATCAGCCCACTTCAATCCACTGACAAGGACCAGTCTGGAAGATAAAAATACAATTTTAAAAGTTTCCTTCAATGAAGCAATTTTCAAAATCACCATTGTAAAAGTATCCCTATACAATTGATAAGGCGACAATATCAACATTCTGGAACTGATTGCATGCTTCTGTAAATTTCTATCATGTTCCTCCAGAATTTTAATTGTCTTCTACATGCTCCATTGGCTCGGAAGTCCCTTAAGCAATTTCAAGTTTTTCATCTTTTTATTGTCATGTGCTATATAATGAGATTAAAGTAGATTCTACATAAGCAAATTGGTGGATTCAATATCTGAAGTAGAACTTTAAACAGTCAAATCCCAGCTTTAATCATTAATACTACGGATAGGTTTAAAAGTATCACTAACACAATTACCTACCCAAAATTATATACTTCAGAGATACACTCCTAATTCCTCGATACTTTGTGATATGGGTATTTCTTGAACTAAACCATTGAAAGAAAAGAAAACTATGTAATACCTATAACTTCTATTCTTAAAGTTAAACTGAATGGCGATATCATTCAAGAGAAATAATCAAAAGGTAAAAGAAGAAAAAGGAGCATCTAACAGGGTATGGGACTCTGAAGCATACACAGCATTTTAAAAATATATATATATATGTATGCACACCTCTCTTCCTTAGTCAAGACGGGTGGACGTTTACTGGCCATGATCTCTTCATCACTCAAAACACCCACAATCAATTCATCTCCTAGAGCTTTTGATTGTCTTAGTGCATTAGCATGGCCATAATGCATGAGATCAAAACATCCATCCATATAAACCCGAATGTGCTTCTTTCCACATTTCTTTTCGTGGAAAATCCCCAGACCAGACCAGGAGCATGGCAAGAAGGAACCCCAATTCCGCCAAAATGGCTTGTTGACAGGCCCAATAAGGCGGCTGTGAGCATTAGACCACCAAATAGATGTGGGTAGTAGTATGCCCCGTCCCAAATCCAACTGTTACTTTCGTAATCCATGTGGTCTTCGTGTCTATCTTCAACTTTGAGGGTTCAAGAAATTAACTTGCCATACGAAAGGAGACACAGACCTGCTAACCGTCATGAAAAAGAAAATCGAAAGCCTGTTTTCTTTGTTGTTTTTTCCCCAATTGATCAAAAACCAAAAAAGAAAAAAAGAAATTCACCATACTTGCATATTTACGAGCTAAATAATTAAAGAAAAAGGAACGAAAATAGGAAATGTTAATTGCTGTGAATTTGAGGAAAATTCTTTTTTCATCCAAAAGTCACCCATTTACGTTTCTTAACAAAAATGAGTTATATTTTTAAATTTTTTAAATATTAACATATCTTTTCAATTAATATAACTTGCCATTAAACATGAATTTTTAACATTACTGTTATCATTAAATAAAAAGTATTATAAAAATTATTATTATTATTATTGTCAAGTTTTTTTTCGTAGGTGACATACCTTTTGGACCGAGGAATAATAATTTAGACAAATGCCGCGGAGAATTCTTCACTAGAAGGGGAATTTTTTAAACTTGCTTCCAGAAGAAATTTACATAAAATTGCAAGTAAAAGTCGTAAGGAAACCACAATAAGAATGCTGATATTGAAAATTAAGAATTATACTCATGTGTATTCTGAATATACCCAAAAACTTTACGCTGTTATAAAATTCAGAAAACGAATCTGGTTGACATAGAATATGGAGATCAAAAAGCGCAAAAATAAATTAAACTAGGAAGCCCAGCTTAAAAATTCAAGAGAAATGGAAAATTGGTTGAGGGCAATGAAGGAAAGCAAATACAGGAAAGAAAGAGTTCGATGAGTAGGCGCGCAAAATGGTAAGAATTGAGCGCGGATTCAATTACGAACGTAAAAAAAATTTCACGGTTTAAGCAAGGCCATGCAGCCAAATATCTGAAAAGGAGGAGGGGGTGTTGAGTGACAGATCAAATCCTAACCTTTGGAAACTTCCGTGACTCCTCTTTCTCGTTTCTCCGTTGGATCCCAGAGAAGGAAGCTTTCCGAATTAATTAAAAGGACCCAGAAATCACTGTTAAATCTTAATATATGTTTGGTTGGATGTATTAATTTTGATGAGAATAAAAATAAAAATAAATTTAAATGAATTAAATCTTTGTGAGTTATTATTATATTTTATATGATATAGAAAAAATAAATATTTTATTTTTTATTTTTGTTTTTGACAAATATCATAGTTTTTTAAATTATTAGAAGAAACTAGACATTATATACTATTTAAAATTTTCAAATTGTATTACTTTTACCACATTCTTCTTATCTCAAATCAAATTTTTCGTCCATTACATAATATATATTAATTATCAAAACAAAATATTATTTGTCTTGATGTAGGTTTAATTACAATTGAAGAAATCCACTCATCAAATGATTATGAAACGCACTCTGGTAAATAATACATGCCATTTTAATTCGGAGCTTTTTACTTATTACAATATTTTAATGTATTCGATATAATTATCAATAAATTACATCCCTATTCTTGTCACTATAATAAGGATTACTTATCGATAATTAATAACATTATCAGAGCAAAATACCATAGCATTCTATAAAGAATTAAACTTAGATGTAATTTTTTATATTTTTATTATTATATTCTTCAATTATAATATAATAAGCATATAATTTTTATAATTTTTTAATTAAAATATAACAAATATATAATACAATTGGAGACTATATGCTCATTGACAAAAATCAAATACTTATAATATTATTATTAAAAATTATATATTTATCATATTTTGATTAAAAAATTTATTAATAAAAATATAAAAAAACTACATATAAATTTTTTTCTTTCCATAAAACCATTTTAGTTTATATAAGGTGAATAAATTGTATGAATGTTGTTATTTTTCGCCCTTCCATACCGGCTGTACTTCTGTTGAATTATGCATCGGCCTTTTGTACGAAAGCAATTTCGCCTTCTGAATAATAATCTTGGTTTCTTTCGGCTTCATAAGGATCAAATCGAAGTGCCGAAACTACGTAAAATTTTAATAAGAAATGTTCTAATAATAAGTCTTAATATTCATGGCGGAAATATTAAAAAAAAAAGTCTCATTAGTCAGTAATTTTAAGGCATTGTTTAAGAAATAATAGGTATGCTTGTTTTTTAGCAAAGCCCGTTAATGCAAAATCAGTTCAGTTATAAAGTAAATAATAAGTTCAGTTAAAAAAGGCAACATAGAAGTTAATGCAAAATTTATTGAATATGCATATTTCTCAAATAATTGAATTGAATCAAAATTTAATATAATAACTAAACTATCAAATTTTTTCTTTTTTGAAAAAAAAAATTGAATCTCATTTCATCTTCAGTCTCAATATCACGAATGAACATAATCAGCAGAAAAATATCGATTATAGGTACCTGATATATCAACATGTACAGAAGTAGAGCATTAGTAATATTTTAATTAACACACCTCCATTTCAATATGAACACTTACTTGCAATTGGTATTGACTCGGTATAATCCTCGATACAATACTTATTCTTCCATTAGTTCCAAAGTATTCCGCAAAATACAATGACAAAATTGAATTCTCAAACGAGAAGATGACAAACACCGTGAAACATGAACACAGTTGACCTCATCGCAACAAGGGGGGGTTACGCGCCTAAAAAACTCGAGTTGCCCCGATTCTAATCTAATGCTGTACATCTGATCAAAAGAGTTGTCTGTAGATATGATCCCAATAAAACAAAAAGGGGGTGGAAGAAGACTATGCTTTTTACATGCACCAAATTATTGCCTTTGCCAGATTGTAGTCAGACTGAACTCAAGCAAATGGATCCAGCAATTGTATATCTGATCCTGTAAGATGAAGCCACTGGGGAGTAAAGCAGCAGAATGGGAAGCTCAACGTTTCAATCCCAAGAATAAGCAGGTTTTGCATTTTCACTTGCAAGTGGGCCTATCAGCAAGGAGCGGTCTTACCTGAAGCAGATAAATTATGTATCTTAGAAAGGCAACCTCTATCCCTTCTGTTTTGGGAAGGGGATTGGGAGCGAAGTTGAATGTTAAACTTCACCAGAGAATTTTCTGCAGTCCGTAGGGTTTAATGAACAAAAAACGTGTTAGTTTCAAACCAGGAGGCAATATCAACAAATTTTCTTAGTGAAAGGAAATTCATGTCGAGTTACACTTCTCTACCCCAAACTATTACCAAAATATGCATCCCCTTAATTTAAAAAATTTAATTATGTTTCATCCTAATATATTCACCTCATTTTGGACAGGAAAACATACATGAATCATCCCCAAAATCCACATCAAATTACTGTTCAACAATAAAAAAAAGAAAACGATAAAAGACAATTTAATAGCTCAAACATTTTTTTTCTTCTATGGCGAACATCATTCAAACATGTTTACCAGTCCAAAATGCTATGTGAAGTCACATGACTTGAATCCCCGCTACAATTGATAGACTTTGAACGGCTGGGGCTAGCCAGGGTGAAATATCACGGGAGGAAAGGTCAATGGGGTGGTAGGTCATGGTGGGCATGTGCTATCTCCCCTATATCTTTCAAGAGAAAACATGGCCTCTCTTCAACAAAGTTAAACACCAAAATAATATATGCTTCATTCCCTGATAGAAGTGATTTTCCTTAGAAATTCGAATCCCTGTTTTACGATTCAGGACTTAGAAATAGCCAATATGTATTGCAATTTGACAACATTGGTATAGTTAACCTGCCTTGAACTTACCATTACCAATTGTTGGGAAGGGATAAAAGGAGGAAAAAAGGAAAGGAAAAAAAAAATGCTGGGAAGGAGAGTGGATGAGTGGGTAGAGACAATTTGGTTAAAATTTTTAAGCAGAAGCACAAAAAGCTTAGATTAGTGAAAACTGCAAAACCTCAGTACCATATTTAATTGATATATTAATTCCTACTCATTAGTGGTAACAAAAAATCTTTACCTCTTGCTAATTTCCTGCTCCTTCATAGGCTGGACTTTGTCCAGGTAGGGAGCAATTATGGCATCCAACTTCACTAACCATAGAGCAAGAGCTGACGAAGTATGAGGCATAAATGCAAAAGATGCAATGATTTTATCAACCACACCATCAGGAAAGTTGCATTGAAACAACCAATCCTCATTGATGGCACCAACGAAATCAGCAACAACCTACAAAAGGTATGCATCATAAAGAAAAATAAAGATGGCAGTTTGAAGAAGAATAAAATTTTAGGCATGCAGTGAGTATTTTTAAGAAACAGAAATCAACAAAAAGTACTTCAAGTGACAGAAATAACATTAAGAAGAAAAAAAGGAAACCTGCAAGAGCTCAACTAAAGTTGAGGTGCGTCTGAGTCGTCTGACCCATAGCTTATGAGCAGACTTCCTCCAGGCACCCACCAGGGCATCTACAGGCATAACAGACTGCACAAATAGTAGTTTGAGTAAGAGGGGGGGAAAAACCTTCAAAAGATTTAAATAGATACTACAAACATACTTGTAAACACGGTATGAGATATTAATATAAAAATCTCAGGGGGCTGTAAAAACAGAAAAAATGATAGTGTCTGATATGGAAGTATCAATGTGGTATGGATTTCTTTCTCTTGGATCAGAAGTAACAACAGTAATAAATTATCCAAAGTAGCTTCCCATAACTGAGTTCTTGTCCAAACAAAACCAAGAGCAAGAAAAAGGGGGGGGGGGGGAGGGATTAATTTTCCCTCACAAACCCCAATCCCTCACTAACTTTGAAACATCTATTTCCTTCTTCCTGGCAAGACACTTGCAAACCATTCAATTTATATGCATGTATACCTTATAGTGGCCTAATTCAGCAAAACCAGACAGCCATGCCTACATGCAATGAAAAATAAAAATTGGACCAGATGAATGACAAGTCACCTCAATAGCATAAATTGCAGCTTTCAGTGATTGGATCTGTGATGATAAGATTTTGTGATTTGGAAATGTGTTACTGTCTTCTTTCTCCCTGCAAGTGGCTGTGTGGATTGCATATCTTTCTTCAAGGTCAAAATCAAGCTCAAATGTCATATGGCAAATTTTACAGTGTCTCTCATCTCTCCAGTATAGATCATGACAACTCTCACATCTGGCTAGAGAATCAATATAAGATCTTCTACCATATTTCACAACGTTGAGATTTAAATAAAAAGAACTCCAAATCCATGAATCATATGCTTGAAGACGGATCCATTTTTGCACTTGTTCTGCTCCCTTCTTTCCTGCTTCAATTACCACAGCCCCAGCTGAAGGTAGAGAGTTGTTTGCAGTCTCAGTCAGGCTCAGGTTGTCTACATCAGATACTGGAGAATAACTGTCCTCTGTGATCCTATCAAGCTCAGACTGATCAGAATGTGACATATGACAAGTTCCAGTACAATTGACCATAATCCTGGACATGGCTCTGCAAATAGATGCTTTCCGCTTCTCCAAAGATTCAATAAGAAGTGCCTCCCGTTTACCTCTATCATCCAAAACTGACAACAAGGCACATAGAGCCTGCATATAGGTTTAAAAAATGCAAACAATTATTAGCACTGTAATAGCAATGCATGTCATATTAGACCAAAGGCTAACATATGTTTCCTCTTCCATTTTTTCCTGTATTTATAACATGGAATTAATGTGTTAGGAGGGGGGAAAAAATAAACGGGGCTACACATCATTAAGGTAAGATATACACCTCTTCAGTATCAATCACTTCCCAGTGACCATCTTCAGAAGATTCAAAATAAACTCTCCTATGGCCAGGGTCATCCACATTACAAGGGCCTAAGAAAAGCCAGTATCTATTGTACCTACGATCAGATCCCAAAAACACTGATTGAATGGGGTGTGAGTCAGTTGAACCTATTTCTTTTGCTTCTTTTCCCTTCTCAAGGGATTCCTCATGATCGTATATATTTGAAAATAATAATGAGGAATCCACTGGACAGGAGTGAGGATTCAATGATGAGTTCCCTTCTTTAACATAATGCATTAGTCCAATCTGATTCCAATATGATCCCGGCTTCTTTACTAATGACCTCTTTATTTTCGCTCCAGAACCACGTAATTGGATGCTAGAATTGTAATCAGCAGTAAATTTTGTTGGATCCTGTAAAAAACGATCATACAGAAATTTATAGAACAAGATCCTTTGCAAAATTGCATGGGGTAACAACAAATATAATAACCAGAAGGCGTTCTTGCATAAATATACAAAGTCAAATACTTCAACCTTCCTTCTGTTTTCCTGATCTTACACAGATTTCTTCTCTGTTTCTAAAACCTACACAAACCTCTCTTATATTTTCAAAATAAACTACATATAACTCCGATTTAAAAAGTCTTAAACATAATTGTTAGAAGTCAATTGTTAACACTCTCTTATATATTTAATATTCCTAGAATACCCCTGAACTACTGTCACTGCCGGTGCATTGCACAGGCAGTTTCAAATTTTTTGTTGGTCCCATGCAGAAAGAGAAAAGAAAAAATACAGAGCGGAAGCTACAGTCTATGAACAGTTGTGAATACTGAATAATGTTCTCTGTTCTCCTTGTGTGTGTGTGTGTGTGTGTGTCTATGTTTCTCTAATTTTTTTTAAAATACATGTTATTTTCTTTTTAAAAAATAATAAAAATTTTATTATATTAATATTCTATCAACATAAAAATTTATGGTCTTCGAGACATCTCCACACATATTCTGTAATTGTATATGTAAAGGAAATTTATCATGTGAAACATGATCCAGATAAGCAAGATAAAAATATATACATGAGATTTTAAGATACCATCTTCTAGGTAAAATTGTCAAAACAACTTCCAAGTTTTCACTCACTTGATTTAATCCATTAATATATGAGTTAGAATTAAATAAATAGTCAATATATTTAAGTGAATATTCATTTTCCTGAATCCTAATTCATTTAGCATGCAGATAGTGTAGAATGGTGTGCTAGACACAAATAATTTCAATTAGGAGAAAAAATATATATTCAAAAAAATTATGATTTAAAAACAGCCAAAAAAAAGGACCCCTTAAGCTTAATAAATTTAAAAAATAATTAGTAAATTTTGTGATGTTGCATTAATGCAAATAAATTATTGTGTTTATAAAATATTAATGTAATGAATTTTATTATTATTATTTTTTAATGGAGATATGTGTGCATTTTTAACAAATAAGAGAAGTTATTGTAGGCTCTAAAACCATTGAAGAACTCACTTAAGGGTATTTTGGGATTTTCACATTAATAAGAGTTATGTGTAGCTTATTTTAAAAATACCAAAGAGGTTTGTGTAGGTTATGTAGATATTAAATAGAGGGGTGATTTGTATAAGATCAAAAAATAAAAGGAAGGTCGGAGTATTTACTCATACAATTTATGCATAACACAAAATGACATGATATGTGATAAGTACAAATTATTGTGCATTGAGTTTAGGCCTTAGAATATTATACAGCTCTAGGGGACCAAAAAAAAATGCATCTATTATTTTAACACTTAAAAGAATAATATTCATTTTACCAGAGAGTTACACAACTTGGTTCCTTAAAGTGGTTATTTTAAAATAAAATATGTATACGCAATTGTAATAAAATATTGTTACTCTGTCAAAATCTGTTTACAATCTAAGGAAGGAAAAATTTTCTAATAGAAGGAACTAAATTGGAATTTTCCCTATTGTTTTTTCCCACCTTTTGAGTTTTACGCAGGAAGACTACATATCTGAAACCAGTTTGCTATCTCTCTTATCTTAATTTACTTGGACAATCAAAGTAAGTCGCCAGACTTCATACTGTCAGCTTGAATTTCACTCCAATTTGGGAGAGGGGGTTACAGTTCAAGGACAAAAAATAAATGATATGTATTTTACCTTCGTCCTAATGCTGGACCCAGAAGAAAGAAGATCAGTTAGAGCCACTAATGCATTCAACTTTTCTTCAATGCTCAAATCTGAATATTCACTCTCCATCAATCCTAATAGCCACACTTCTCCTGGATGGCTCTCATCAATTTCAGTGGATGCTGTAAGCATTTTATTTTTCATTATAGAATTGCTTACGCACTTCAATTTTTTAAAATTGGAGTTCCGCGAATCACATTCAAAATCATCACCACTGCTACATATATTACTGTCATTAAGTTCATCATCAACACTTCCAGAGTCCTCCATATCTGACTGAAAGTCATCAGTGTCCTTCTTAAAAGAGCTCATACGCAGTCGATATGCAGATGATGAAATTTTTTCAAATAAAGTAATATCACTTGACAATGTTGAATATATTAAAGACTCCAGCTCCTCTGTTGTGCTGGCAAGGTTCAATTCAACAATCTTCATAACATAAAAATTAAAATGAAATTCATCAGAAATATAAAGAAACATCATACTCAAATGCAACAATCTAACAGTAAGAATTATGAAAATAACAAAAATAGCCAATAGTTATTTTTCCATCCTACTGCTCCCCCCCCCCCCCCCTTTTTCTTTGTATATCATTTTCTCATTAAATTGGTGAAGTTCTAATTTCAATTTGGAAATACTGTACATCATGCAGATAGTTACCTGCATTGACTTTGCCAACTCAGATACTTTTGACCCATTATTTCCTTTCTCTAACAAGATTTTAAACAACTCGCCCTTCAAGGTGCCAGCACATAGGCCATAGTTTACTAGGAGATTCAGTTCCTGCAAAAAAACACACACGCACACACACCCAAAAAACAAAGATAATATGTTAAAATCCAGAATACATATTTATTAGTTACCTCGTGTTTAAAAAAGCCAAAAAAAAACCCTAATCCCATCAAGAATAGAAACAGAACAAAAAATGATAAACAACAGTCCTTGAAGCATCACTAACCATTTAAGATTAAATTTATCCATAAGAACTGAGAGCATGCCTGCTTCTTTAAAACATTAAAAATAATAATAACAAACAAAATAAAAAACCCTGAATTTTGATTTCCTATGCATTAAAAATAAAAATCAGGCAATTGAAGCAATACCAAGTGAAAATTTCGATAGAGATGGGCATATCTGAGATGGAAAATATTTGACAACTTCCAAGGAATTTAGTAAATGGTTGAGAGGTTATTAATAAATATTAACCGGCAATTTCACTTCTTGAAACCTGTTATCATCAAGGAGTGGGAAGTAAAATGGACAAGAAATTTACTGACAAACAATTTACTACTTCTATTTAACACCAAAGTGACATTTCTTCCTCTTTTGCATGGGAAAGGATGGATGGCAGGGAGATAGATGCATTTACTATTGGCTGATATGTTGATCAACAAATTTGGAGCATAACTTTTCAATGACTAAGCATATCACATGAATAGTTTGCAGTTGGATCAAATCTAAAATTCAAATATTATGTTTGCATGAAAATATGCCAAAAGTAGATAGACAGACAAGCAAGCAGATGAGTCCCATTTAACTTTATGCAATCAGACAAAGCTTTTAAAAATATGCACCAATAATTTTTTTCCAATAAAAAGTATACCTTCTAGAGTACATAATCTAAAAAATAAAGGTTATTAAAGTCCATTCTAGAATTGGCTGCTTTCGAATACCTTGCTAAGCACTTCCCTTCGCAATGCACCTTGCTTTGAACCAAAGCCAGCAGCAACCAAAACTTGCCGGAGTATTTCTACCCATGTTAGAGGATTAAGAGATCTTTTCCAGAAGTCCAGGGAATATTCTTGATTTTCTACCTGCCACATCATTATCATTATTAAAATAAACATGTAAAGCATCTTTACTTATCTTGACTTTAGCAAAAATAGGCAAAATGCTAAAGGTTCTCTATAATGAATAATAAAGATAATCGGATAATAAAGTTAAACATTAAATCACTGTAACAGTATTGCAAGTGTGTGGATTATATGATCTACAGTATAGAGAAAATTTTAAAAAAATGTCATCAAAAGATAAGGACTTCATAAAAGATGCTCACCGAGTGAAGCAATGCAAGAAAATTGCATGACTTATTTAAATGAGGCAAAAATCCACTAGTAAGCTCCACTTCAATGTCAGATAGAAGAAGTGTGAGAAGGGCCACATGAATCTTACCAAGTAGCATTGAGTCCTAAAAGGCAAATGTGGTAATGTGAGATGCATTTTCAATGTTACAATTTTTCATACAATAATAAAAAGCTCAAAATTGAACAGGATATTTAGAAATGCTTCATTAAGATATAGCTTGGTAAAAAATGAGATTTTACCTTATCATGAATTGCTTGAGCAAATTCATCAAGAGTGAAGGGGCATATATTAGCAACAACAGCATATGTATAAAGAAAATGGAATACCTGACAAAATAAAGTTAGTCCTTTGCCTATTTATGATATTTTAATATAAGTTACAAGGAAAAATAAATGCAAGATAGTAACACTTCATCAAATTAATGCTTACAAAGTTAAAAGTTACAATGCATGGCAATCAAAGAAAGAACTTGCTTGTGTCTCAACCAAAAAGCAGAATAAAAGCATGCAGGGCAACTAGAAAGATCCAACCTCTAGTAATACTTGCAATGGTGTAGCACATTAATAATTCATGCAAATCAAAACATAAATCAATAATGGTTTGTCTCATCATAAGCTTGAATCAGGAAACAATTCACCAACTTTCACTTTATTATAACCTCTATATATGTGTGTGTGTGTGTGTGTGTGTATTTACATTTATCCTCTTTCAAATTCCAGAAGTATAAATAAATAATAAAGAGGAAGAAAGTGAACCTCCTAGATTTCTAATCATAGGCTGTCTGATGTCGAACAGAACTCAGACAGGAAGGACTTAAAGGGGAGGAATTAAACTAGTTGTGAGTAACATACAGCATAGAAGCAAGTGCAGTAACCGGAAGAAGATCATTAGCACCTTTAGAGTTTAGAGTGAAAGCATATACATATATAGCAATATCCATGCCCATTAATCACAAGCATGGTGCAAAATATGCAAAGACAAAAAAAAAATTAAGAAAAGAGTAGCAGGAGTACTTTGACCTTTAAATACAAAACAGAGTACAAAAATATTGCCCAATAAGGATATTTTAGACGAACAATAATCAAGTATGTGCTACTAATTAATAACATAGAAAAGGAAGAAAAACTTTAGAGAGTTCATAGAAACTACAACATACAGTAAATAGCACAAACAATCATCATATCAGTGTTATATTAGATTCCCTTTTTCCTTTTCTGAATAAAAGAATTAAAAAACATAACAATATATCTATAAAAATTAAAATGTCTATCATTACTAATGAAAAATTTAAGCACATGAAAAGAGAGAGATGCCTATAAAACATTTATAGATACACAATTCACACATAGATGCAATCATAAAATCAGATCTTTCAAGTCACGATTGGTTGTATATATGTACCTTGAAAAGTTTCTTGACAATTTCTGGAGAGGAGTCCCAAGGTTGCAAACAGATGGGTTTCTTCATCTTAACAGTATCTGGGGGGAACTTAGACAGCACATCTGTAAGAACCACAAGCAATTGTTGACAGGAAATACTCAGAACATTTCAGTATTATGAACACATTAGAACATAAAACTTAATACTGTTTCTAGGTAAAACTTATTCCTCCCAGGCAACCTTTACAAAGCGAGCAGCCAAGAATTCCACTGGCAGCAAGATGATCAGAACACATAAGCACGTCTGGTCCTGCTTGTAACGCTCTCATCTCTAGCTCTTCATCATCAATTAACATTGATATTCGATCAAGCTCCTCCTCAGGTATTGCTCTATCCAAAACAAGTCCACACTTTTCCTTCTGTGATTGCTTCTGACTCACATCTTGGTTAGATTTCACCTGACAGAGAAGAGCAAGTTGTAAACTTGCCAAACCAATATTAACCACAAAAAAACAAATTCAACATTTAATTTACCACTCTTCTTTGCATGAAAAGCTTCCTCTTTTCTTGTAATTTATTTCTCACATTCTGTAATTTATTTTTTGGCCTTCCCTGTTCAGAATAAACCAATCATCAAGATCTATTATTATTATTAACTGAAATTTACAAGACTGTGAGTGCAGGACAAAAAAGAAACAAAGCATGACATTATGGGTTGGATAATTTACAGCATTGATTAGCGTTTTCCGTGGCTTCTTGCTCTCACGCTCTGGTTTCTGCAGTATAGTTTTTGAGACTAGAGATACCTCTCCATCACCAAGGCCAAAGCCAATGGGAACATCTCCGGCGTCAGGATTTGTTGCCCTCCATACTGTCATTAAACCTTTTCCAATACCATGTTTTGTCATTGATGCTTTCTTGTTAGAATAAAGGTGACTTCCAATTGCACTCTTGGAAACCTGAGAAAAAGAATTTCACAAGTAGGAAAGAAGATGACCTAAGACCGGTCTGAGGTGCAAAAAGATAGAATAGAAAATTTTCTATAACAGTTGAAACTAACCTTCCTCCTTTTCATTGGTCCTTGGTCCTCTTGACTAGCATAAGTAGAATTGTTGGGACCTAAGCAATCAAAGATAATATCAACAAAATAGATTTTGCTATAAGAATTGCAAAGAGTGAGCTACATGAGGGAACTAAGGGTGAACCTAGTAGAGTAGAAATGGGAGAAATATAACTCAAGATAAGTTTGTTTAGTAGAAAGTGGAAAGAATGAAAATGAAGTGCCCATTTCAATAACCCCATTTTCAATCCACCCCAAATAGATATTTTTCTAACATAAGGAAGAAGATAATAAGGTAAAATTAGAATAGATCTGTAATTACTCCTCATTAATGATAAAAAACAAATACTATTCTTAAAATTGTTAAGATATCCATCCACTGCATAAGTTATGAACTAGTTAACATTTAAAAATGGAGAGCATCTACTGAATCCAGTGCTGATCATCACCAAACAGGACTAACTTTTAACCTATCCCCATGGTTTTAATAAAAGAATAAGTGAAGAATATATTCAATAGCATACCAATATGGTGGAGGAATGCACCTGAAGGGAGAGAATCAAATTCCTCACCAAGAGGAGGACCATCCTTCCGGAACACCTTCTTTAGAATGTAGTCGGCTGTAAACAACTCCTGAAGAAATTTATGCTTTTTCTTTTTCCTAGCATTCCTGCTCACAGCCCCATTGCACCCTGATGGAGAAGGAGAATTAGCTTTCTGATTTGACAGATCTCTTTTGTGTATCTTTCTAGCAACAGCAACACCCAATACATCCTTTCCACTATGAATTAGGAGTTTCTTACCTGAAGAAGAACATGATGGTACTAACACTCCATTTTCCCTCTTCTCCCTTCTCCTTTTCTCAACAAACCAACCTCGAACTTGCTTATATGTCAACCCCAAAGTAGCCGCAAAGTCTTCCATTGCTCTCTGTGTTGGATACTTCTCATCTGCACCACATTAGTAGAATTACTAGATATTCAAAATTAGATGTCAGGTTTACAATATAAATGATCTTTGCTAAAGAAGGAACATCAAAGAAAGCAGAGAAACTGTCAGCTATCAAGAAAAATATGCCAGATTTCTTAAAATAAGCTGAGCTGATTTAGATACCCCAAATTAGCAACAAGTAACTCCTTTGCAACTGTGGCACTGCATAATGGGGTAAGAACTTATTCACACCGACAACAACTTCAGACACAGCACCAGTGAAGTAAGATGATATTCCCTCTACATAAAGTTTAGATTAACTGCACCAAAATTTTGTGCAAAACACTAGAAAAACTACTAAATCACAGCTTAACCAGAATTATGCAGAACAAATGCACTAATCTGGCAATCAATTGCAAAAATTCCCTTAAAGAGACAAACAAGGATTTTATTCATAATGTAAACGTGATAAATAAAATCTTATTAGCTATTTTGCAGTCAAATATTGTCAAATGGAAAGGGCGTTGATCTCAAGGAAAAATAAGGGAAAACAGGAATAAGGAAAAAATAAATAAAAGTATATTCAAGCATAATACTGATACAGAGTAACATGAGCACACAAATGTGTTGATATAAGGTTTGAAATATTACCTGTATAAAAATTATCAAGAGCCTGAAGCTGGGAAGCGGTTTTTCTTTGAACTCCCATTGGCTTCTTACAATATTCTGCAACATTATATGAAAAAATTAAAAATTTAAAAAAAATCATATAAGAGTGCATTATAAAATCCGTAATTCTTAATAGCATTTTCCCTCCCCTAAAACAAAAAAGACAAGTTGTAAGTCGTAACAACAGTCACAATTTGAGTCAATAATTATTAATGAAATCAAGCTATAAATTTTTACAAAAGTATCCTGCATCAACGCCTCAGAACATGGAACAAAGAGAAATGGAAAAATATAAATATATGGAATGGTTACTACACATTTGGACAGAAATCCAAAGCGGAAATAATAAACAGCAGGAAAGCAGTTTACTCAAAGAGAGAATATATACAAATTCTTTTTCATGGCATCTGATATAAGAAATGCCTCACTTCTTCAAGTCCAAAGAACCTGCAGCTAGGTAGCACTATCTAGATCCTATCACTCGAGGTACGCTATAAATATATGATGGAAGGAAGTAAAGAATATAAGTACTGAAGGAAAAAAGAAAGAAGTAGAAGAGAAAAACAAAGAGAATGGCAAGGAACTAAGTAACTGCGGTAAGACACCAAACAAAATGCAAAGATAGATGAACGATGAAAGTGAAACCCTTACATGATTTTCTTTTTTTTCAAATAAAAATGAAAAGTAAAGTGAAAAACATACAGAAATCAGTAAAGAGGCACAGGTGAATAGCAGAGAATTGCAACAAAGCATAGAAACAGGACTATAATGTCAATTGGACTGCGCCCTAGCAGTGAAGTGAGGGAGGCGGAAACAGGCAATAGAAACATAAGTGGTAGTGGGTTAAGATGAGAGATTATTAGACTGAGAAGCTACACTTGTTATAGAATTGAGTTCGATAGAGATAAATTAATAGCAGAAATGTGTTCATTCTGGTATTGATTTCAGAGGCTCCGTTACAAGGCTACAAATACATAAACAGAAAAGCGAAAGCGCAGCGATGAACCGTTGATGCCTGGAAATGGTATATAATAAAAGACCGTTTCCGAATTCAGCTTCGAAATATATGGTTCAATTACGCTGGATTAGGTATCACGATGACCTTGATTTTAAAGAAGAAGCAAACGGAAATGTTGTTGAGTCTGTGAGTGTATTTGTGACAAGCGAGAGTGAAAGAAGCAACGGTAGTACCTGAGCATGGTTCAACGCTTTGCTTCAAGAGGTGGAGGGTTCAGAGATAAGCCTCGTAGAATGGGGGAAATGAGAAGTGTGAAGTAGGGTTTTGGGTTTTGCGGAACAAATATCTGTCTCATATTCCGAAATAACCCCCCCTAACGAAATTCCGGCTTCCGTTTCACGTATCCCGGGCGGGTAATTGATTCGGGTATGTACATAATTACCGGGTGCAGGATAGTCCTTCCCTTGATAATGCTGTTACTTTTTTTCTCAGGTTAGTTTTGTTATTTTATTATCAGAAATTAACTTCCGTTTTGGCAGTTGAGAATTGAGATTAAAATTGAGGTTAGAATTGGAATTAGACCTAATAATTCTATTTCTTTTTCTATTTGATTTATATTTTAAAAGTATATTTTCAATTTCGTACACCAATTCAACAAAACTGAAAAATAATTAGTGAAAAACAATTTTAATTTTACCCAAAATCTCAAGAATTATAATTTCAAAATCAAGAATTGAGACTTACACTTTATACTTGATTACCATCCTTTACATTGACTTTGGGGCAGAGGCAGGGGAACCAATGCCCCCAGCAAGCAATTATATTAAGAGTTTGGTATGGACCCAAAAACAATAAAATTTTTATATAAATTTTTATAAAATTACATACAACAACAATAACAACAATAACAAAGCCTTTCATATTAAGTGGAGTCTGTTATATGGATTAATCAACATCATATAATTCTATTGTAAATCATATTTTTAGATAAATTACTTAAATTTAAGTTTTTCTTAATAGTTTCTCCTATAATTTTTCTTGGTCTCCATCTACTTTTGAATATTGAACTACTCTCCATCTGATCTACTCTCCTAACTGAGGGTTCTATAAGTCTCCTCCACACATGCTCAAACTATTTAAAATCGTGATTCTACAATCTTTTTTACAATAAATGTGATTTTCACTTTCTCTTTAATATATTCATTTCTAATTCTATCTTAGATAGTGTGTCCACTCATCCAACACAACAGTCTTATTTCTGCAATATTAAACTTATTCTTTTATTGACTTTTTATTACTCAACATTTAATTCCATACAACATTGTAACCCTAATAGTTGTGTCGTAGAATTTACCCTTAAAATTGAGTGGTACTTTTTTATCACAAATAATGTCTGAAACACTTCTTTATTTCATCCACCCCATTTGATCATATGTTTTATATCTTTCTCTATTTTTCTGTCATATTGTATAATGGACCCAAGATATTTAAACCGTGTAACTTGTGGTATGGTATACTCTCCAATTTTCACTTCCGCATTAAAACTAATACATTTCTTACTAAACTTACTTTCCATATACTATGTTTTACTTCTATTTAAACAAAATTCATGTACTTTCAAATCTAGTCTCCACTTTTCTAATTTTTTATTCATTTTCTCCCTTGATTCTCCAACTAGGACTATATCATCTATAAAAAAACATGTATTGTGGACTCTTGGATATGTTTAGTGAGTACATCCAAAACTAAAGTAAAAAAATAAGAACTCAAAGTTGACCCCTGATATATAACCAATAGTTATTGAAAATTTTTTTTGTAAGTCCACCTTTTGTTATAACCCTAATTGTAACCCCATCATACATATTGTGAATTGTTCGAATACAACTCATATGAACTTTTGTAAATATACCTATAATTTCAAAAAATAACAATAAATTTTGCATATAAAATCTCCATAAAATTACATAACTCCCTCCAACAAAAATATTTTTTGTCACAAAATTGCATATAATGCAACTCACTAGATTTCCAATTATAAAAATGAATTGAATTATAACATCAAAATTCCTATCATCAAAAGGAAATATTTTTTTTAATTATAAATATATATGCTAATTATTATTTTAATACTTATCACTCATCCAGACAATAAAATTAGAATTGAACTTGGAATTACAATTTCATGTTATAATTCTTTATTTGACCCAAACATAATTTTCAAAATTTTGAATCAATTCCAATTATGATGAAATTGGAATTAAAATTATAATTCTACATTCTAATTTTAATTTTTGACATCGTACAGAGGCTTAAATATTTGGGCGCATCAAATTTATGTTGTTGGAGCTGATATGTCAAAAACTAGCCCTTACTTAAAAATTTAAGTTATTTTAATATAATATATATTATAAAAATTAAAAACTTTCATTATATATATAAGTTTATATATTTATAAGATATTTATCAAATTTGTTTATCATGTTTAAACAATAATTTTGTACAGCACTTGTAATTTAAAAAAAATTAATGTATTCTCAAATAAACCTAAAAATTCTTTAATTTACATATAATTTTTATTTGAAACAACATACATTAACTCAATTTATTAATTAATTTATGCTTTATTATATAACGTTTTTAATTTCACAAAAATTTTTAAAGTAATCCATGAAAATTTATTTTCTCATAAAAAATTTATGGTAAAATAAAAGAAAAATTATGTTTAAGGACCAAAAGATGAAAAAAATTATTTTTAAGAACCTTTACTATTAGATTTAACGATTTATTGTTAAATTTAGTAGTAATCATCTTAAAACAAGTGGTAACAAGTCCTTAAAAATAATTTTTTTTATCTTTGGGTCCTTTATTATAAATCCTCTTAAAATAAACTTGTTTCATAAAGAAATTTCGTTTGAAGATAAAAAAGATAAAACTTACATTATGTGGAACAGCTAATGATAGTTGTTTAATTTATATAAAAGAAACTTTGTCACAAAAGGATTTTTCTTTTCATAATATAGGAAACTTTTTCTCTATAGGTCATTCTTTTAGTACATTATATAAATTTGTGAGTCTTTTTAATAATTTAGATAAAAGATTATTGTAAAAAAGACTAATAAAAAAGTAAGATTCAAGAAAAAAAAAAAAGGAACAACATTTGGGAATAGAGAGTTAGAAAAAAGAAAAGGCGAGGGAATCTTGCAAAAAGCTTGATTGACTGAGGAGTCAATGCTACTATGCCGTAAAATTTGATTCCGAAATCAACTATTTGTCCCTGTTATTAAATATAAATTTGATCTTAAAAGTAATAAATAAAGTTGTAAAGAAAATAGTGAATAAAGTTCGTCATTCATTATGTTTGAGCAATGTGAATCATTGACTAATGAGGCAAAATCGGCTGCCAAGGGATTTGACTAAGATCTTAATTTTCAACTAGTGCTTGTTTCAGCAGCTTCTTTGAGGTTTTCGGCCAGATTATCCTTAGCAAGCCCTAGCCATTAGCTATTAATTATTGTCCTAGGATTTTTAATACTAACAATTACTAATCTAATTTATTTTTTGTCAAAGTCATGAAATATAATTTTAAATTAATTATAATTGAGTTGAATGTTATATTTTAGGCAATAAGTGTTTATTTATTAAAAAATAAATGACAAATTATATATACCTTTTTTTTCATGTTAGGAGAGAGTACAACAAATAATTCCAGCTTGGTATCGTCATAATTAATCTTACAATCCTAGGATGTCAAATATTGTCCAACTTTTATTGCGAGCTCATTAATGAGGATGGGATGCATCCAAACAGATAGATGCCTGATACATGCGTTTGCGGTCATCGGCTCTTGATAAATACATCATATATCCTCTAGAATCAATTGGCCAGGCCAAAGGAAAAGATAATCGGGTATTTATTTTTAAGTTACATGAAGATGGATAGAGCTTATGAAGGTGTAGTTCCAAGTTGTTCTCTGATTTACGGAAGGTTGCGCTGCTTGTAGTGTAATTAAGCTTAAGAGGAACCTAGCTAGGTTTATCAACTGTATTAAACATCACGTTTGACGTCTTTTGTTATGAAGCATTATCATTGCTAAATGTTTCAAGACTTAAGTGCAACTGATATCATAATTAGATCCTTCCATGTTTGGTCAAAATATTAGAGAATCCTCGACATATAATTCTGAGCTACGTTCAAAACAATCTAAGAGACAAACCGGGCGATCAGCTTGCAAGTTGCTCAGCTACATCTTTGGTATTTTAAAACTTAATTTAGCAGCAGTTGAATTAATGCATCGAGAGAGCGACAGAGAGAGAGAGGGAGAGGGAAGCACGAAGCTGAGCCGGATCACAAAGTGCTCTCCTTGATCAGACATGACCAAGCCAAGCCTTATCCATCAGATTTGTCTGGATGCACGGATGATCCGATTCTGGATTATTTTGGGAGTTCGAATGCCATACAAATTTATAATTAGTGAAGTAGGTCCTAATTAGCCCAAATAAATTTGGACCAACCTCAGACAATTACAAGAAGTTGATGACAACAAATTAAATAGAAAAGCATCATAGGATTTGACACGACTAAATGTAATCAATTATTTTTTTATAATTAAATCATATTAATATTACTTTTAATCTAAAATTTGAAAATAATTTATATCTATATAATACATTATATATCTTTCACTAAAAAATGAAAATTTTCATAGCCCAATTTCAAACAATCAGGGCTGATTAGTGTAATCTTTTAAATATGAAGAAGTCCATAATCAAGTTTATTTTTAGATTTAAAGTTGTAACATGTGGCTAAATTTAACTTCAGAATACTATAGGAGTCTTCGGATTTTGAAACAAATCCAACGTGCCCTATTAATGAATAGTACCTTGATAGCGATTTACGTAATATTTTAAGAATTGTTTGATATATACAAATTTTAAAATAAAAACAAAAATTATATAATTATATAAATAAAAAATGATTAGCATACATTTATGTAAAAAAATAATAAATATAATTATATACTAATTTCAAATAATAAATATTACACATAATTATAAAAGTGAAGTCTGTTACCCTACCCCCCAACTAGAAGGCCCTTGCGAAGATACTGATGTTTAAGTCACCAACTAATGACATACTTGGTTTGTCATGGAAACGAAAAATAAAAATAAAAATTTGATAAAATGTTAATTTTATCTTTATAATTATTATTTAATATTATTTATTAATAATTATTCAATCATTAAAAATAAAAATATTATAAATTTCTTTTTACATACAAAATTATTTTTTTTTTATCTCTAACTTTATGTGTAACAAACAAATCGTAATAAATACACAAAGAATACAATAGCATACGAGAACGTGAACAATACCTATATGCCTTAAAGGGCCATTTATGGGGATTGTATCGTGATCATTTCCTTAGTTGGTTGGCTATGGCCAACTTTCATGGATCAAACCTTGCTCGAATTTGAACCCTGGGAGGTTATGATTTATTCTAAAGATATAGGGACCAAGGTTTGTGGGGTTGGCGACAAAAGTGTTATGCTATGTCCGCAGAGCCTTGAGTTTGGCGCTTGGGGGGGGGGGGGGTTAGAATTGAGCTTTGGACTCAAAATGTCCCTTGTTAAATAAGTTTAAGTATAGCTTTTTATAATAATTATTAGATTATTTATTAAAAATATAATAAATATATGATTTTTATAATGAATAAAATTTTATTTTATTTTTTATATATAAAGTATTTTTTGATTTAGTCTTTCATTAATTTTTTTAATTTAGTCATTTATAAATAAAATCTTTCTTAATTTGGCCTCACATAAAATTGACTTTTTAATTTTATTTATTACAAATTAATGTTTTTCCATTTAGTTCCTCAAAAGTAAAGCTATTATCAATAATATCTTTCTTTCAATCTATTATAAATAAAATTAACAAATAAGATAATATGTAACATATTTTTTGATAAATTATAAATAATGTAATTACATCAATTTACTGTTAATGAAATTATTAATAACAATTTTATTTGTGAATAATCAAATTGAGAAATACCTATTTGTAAGAGGCTAAATTAAAAAGGCAATTTTATGAATGATTAAATTGAAAAATACATTATTTATGAATGACCAAATTGATAAGATAATTTTATGAGAGACTAAATTAAAAAATATTCTATCTATGAAAGACCAAAATAATGTTTTAGTAGTGTTAACAATTCACCATTACATTATTAGATTTAAAAAAATATATGTATAGTATATATATTATTTTTATTAAAAAACTTAATAACAAAAATACAAGGACGTGTACCATCCTTTGATTTTATCACTTATTTTATGTCTTTTCCTTGTATGTCTAAATAACATAGCTCTATCATTGTATATGCTTGATGAAAATGTAAAAAAAAAAACTGGTCAAATCAACCCTTAGGATTTATATGTGTAAAGAATATTCCATTCCTATAATTAGGACTTAATGTTACAAGTTTTAAGAGAAATTCTTATTTACACCTAATCTATCACGTCATATATACATTATCTAATAAAATGGAGTCAAATCACGTAATTAGGCCTCATATAGCACTTATTTATATGATAGTGTTATAATGAGTAATAAAATATAGAACCTATTATATCACTATTACATAAATAAAATGCTATGAGATCTAATTATATATGATTTGGTTTCATTTTATTAGATAGTGTATAAATAACTTAGTACATTAGATGTGGCTAAGAATTTCTTTATGTTTTAGTTTAGAGTTATGACCAATTAAGGGTGAGAGAATAAGGAACATATTAACTTTTGGATATATAAAATGCATAAATTATATCCAAAGGCAAAACAAAAGCAATATGGTGCATCCCTTTGCTTGAAAAATAGAAAAAAAAAAAAAGGTTTTTCAAGATGTTTCTAAACTCTCAACTTTCATATTTGATGGTGTATATTATTTTTGGATCTTAGTGTAGTTGAAAAACGAGCCCAATGACTCCTATATATAAAATAAGGCTGCCTCCCATTGAAGGTGCCAAAAAATAGGAAAACATGGTGGTATGAGAAAGATATGAGAACAAATTTTATTGATCATTTAGAGTTGTTGGGACATGGATGTTGGTTTGTTATCAACGTTCATATGTTATGGTTATATTCTCCCACTTGGTTTATAAACACAATTATATTATAAAGAAGATAAAACTTAATGCACGAATCATAACAATAAGTCCTCTATATATGAATATTACCTTCCATGTATTATGATGTATTTTGCTTTCTCAACTTACCATAATTTAATGGATAAGCCTTATGCTTATTTTGGATCTTCTTAATGCTGATTTTATCCAATTTTAAATGCATACACAAAAAATGAGAAAAAAAACTTAAACTAAATAAGAATTTTATTACAAATGATATATAGTACTAAGTTTTATTCTTGCTACATGATCCTTAAAAACTAATGGTGGCATACATTTTGTTAAAGGATCTGTTATCATCAATTTGGTACTAAAGTGTTTAATAGTGACTTTATTTTCTCTAGAATGTTATTGAATGACTAAATACTTAATGTCAATGTGCTTGTTTTGACTTTCACTTTTATTATTTTTAGTTAAAAAAAGGCAACTAAATTGTCATAATAAATCCTCAAATGGCCTAAAAATTGAATCCACAATTTTAACCCTAGAAATAAAACTTTTTATCCATACACCATGCACAATTGCCTCAAAATATGATACAACTTAGCTTTTATGGTAAAGTACCAATCAAATTATGCTTTGCACTCCTCCAAGACATAGCTTTACTAGCGAATATGAAAATATAACTTGATGTTGATTTCCTAAATTAACGAATTTAGCGAAATCCAAATATAAGTAGCCAACTACCTCAAGATTCTTAACTCATCTATACATCAATATATAGTCTTTAGTACTCTTAAGGTATCTCATCACTTTCTTTGTAGTTCTCCAATGATGCATACTTAGATTACTTTGATGTCTTCATAACATTTCGACCACAAATGCAATATTAGATCTTGTACAAACCTGAGCATACAAAAGACTTTTGATAGTAGAAGCATATAGAATGTTATATATTTGTTCCTTTTTTAGATAATTCTTCGGGCACTAATTTAAATTACATATGTTACCCTTCACAATAGGTACTACATTTGGTGAACAATTCTCCATTGAAAACCTTTCTAAGATCTTATTGATATACATTTCTTGTGATAGATCCAAAATACATTGAATTCTATCCCTATGGATCTTAATGCCAGTGACATAAGATGTCTCGCCTATATCTTTCATATCAAAATTTTTAAAAAGAAAATGTATTACGTCATATAGCAATCTGTTTATCATTGGTTGCAAATATTATGTCATCTATATATAACACAATGAAACAAATTTTATTTCCATTAACCTTTTAGTATATATACTAATCCATAACATTCTCGATAAATCCAAATGAGGAGATGACATCATAAAATTTAAAATATCCTTGGTAAGGGGTCTATTTCAATCCATATATAAATTTCTTAAACTTGTATAATAAGTACTTATCAGCATCAAAAGAGAATCCTTTAAGTTGTCTCATATATACCTTATCTTATAGATCTTCATTAAGGAATGTCGTCTTTACATTCATTTAACGCATTTCTATGTTAAAATGGGCAAACCAATGCTATTACCATGTGGAGGGAAATTTTCTTAAATATAGGGTAAATGTCTTTATGTAATCGATTTCTTCATTTTGAGTGAATCCTTTGACCATGAGTCTTGCTTTATATTTTTTGACATTGTCTAGTGAGTCCTTATTTGTCTTATAGACCCATTTACATCTAATGACCTTGGAATCATTGGGCAACTCAACAAGATATTAGATTTCGTAAGACATCATGGAATCTATCTTTTCCTTTTATGGTATTATGTCACAATTTAGATTCTCAATAATTGATAGCTTATGAAAATATCTTAGGGCCATTTTTAACTCCTATATTATAGTCAAACTCTTATAGATACACAACATAATTATTAGGAATTGCTAACTTTTTTATCCTAATTAATTTTCTTAATGTTGGGTTAGTATTCTGTTAGAAAAGATATTTCTCAATTGGTTACTCAACAATTTTTGGTAATTGTTCAACAACTGGATCAATTAAGTCATAGTTAACAAGTTATAGATCCTCAATGATTAGCTGTTCAATATCTACTTATACTTGATGGGTATAGATCACAACTAGTCTATTGATTGATGTGAAAGCTTGAGAATTAAAATGATAATTTTCAATGCCTAAGTGCTAAGTTTGGTTACTCCCACTGATCAAGTTATTCTCAATAAATTTTACATTTTTTGATTCTACAGTCCTAATATTGTGAGATGGGTAATAATGGTCTTTGCGTCTAATTTATTCTCTTAATTGTAAACTTTAATTTTAAATGGACATTCCCAAATGCACATATATTTTAAACTTGATTTTCAACATTTGAACAACTAAAATGGCATTTTTTTAATAGCCTTTGTTGGAATCGGATTAAGAATATACACAACCATCTTGAGCTTCAGTCTATAAGGACTTAAGAAGTTTGAAGCTACTAAACATGCTACATACTATGTCTAACAATGTGCGATTTTTTCTTTTAATTACACCATTTTAGTTTGGAGACTTAGGTATGATGTATTGGGCAACAATCTCATGTTCTTTAAGAAATCTAGCAAATGTACCCCTTACTTGTCCATCTTTAGTGTATCTATCATAATACTTACCATCTTTATCTAATCTCACTATCTTAATTTGTTTATCACATTACTTTTCTATTGCTACATTGAAAACCTTGAAAGTATCAAGTGTCTCATTCTTATTATTTAGAAGATAAAGATACATGTATCATGAGTAATCGTCACTAAAGATAATAAAGAAAACTACTAAAGTCCAAATCTAAACTACAAATGTCTATATATATGATTTCTAATATGTTAGAACTCCTTTTGGCACCTTTATTAGTTTTATTAGTTTGCTTTCTTTTAATACAATTTATATATACATCAATGTTAGTAAAATCAAATATACTAAGTATTTTGTCTTTTACTAATCTCTTTACCCTTTTCTACTGATATGTAACCTAACTTATGGTGTCACAACATAAAGAGATTTTTATTAGTAACATATCTTTTAATACTTATGTTACTAGAAATATGCATTGAATCATTAGATGTATTGTTTTGTAATTAAATTAAAAAAATATAAAAAATTATACCATTACTAACAATATTAAATTTGTAAAATAACCAAAATATATTATTTAAAAATTCAAAAAAATATCCGAAAGATATAAGTTTTGAAATATAAATCAAATTTTTAAAGAAATTTAATACATAAAAATTTTTTTCCAAAATCAAACTAAAGTCAGTATCTAAAATTAATTTACAAGTTCTCATGAGTTCTACAAGTGAGCCCATCCTCTAAGGAGGAGGGATCAATGACTCAGTGCCTGAAGGAGTGGAGCCAAGGTCATCACTCACCACGGCTTCATTCCTTTGGTGATCATCATCAGTATGAACTTCGAAGCCCCATCTGTCCTAGCTTCAGGGCGTCAGCTGATCTGATTCCTTCAATATGGATATCGGTGCTGGGCTTTTTCTTTGGTTATTTACTAGCGATTATTTATCGATTGTACTTCGCGTGAATTCACCGCTGTTCCAATTTTTTTTTTTTTAAATGTGTAAGTTTATGGATCACTTTTACACAGGATATGTGGCAGAAATGATGGAGTCTATTATAGTAGATAGTTTGATTTCAGAGAATTTTGAAGAGGTAGAAGAATAATCGAATTACATTAGTATTCAAATATTGTCTCCATCCAATTATTGACTTGATTAATATCCATTTAAGTACATTTTTTTTAATTTATAGTTTATCTTCATCGGTTTTATGGTAATGGTCGAGCAAACTAATGTTTTTTCTGGGTAACTTTGCCTTTAATTTGTGTGTTTAATTGCCATAAGTCTAGCTTCGTGGTGGCTTATAAAAGTTGAGAGTGATTGGTTTTCCATGCTTTTCAATCCATTAAAGGCTGATTGTTAATTTTGGTTCTTGAATCTTGAGAGAGTAGGGTTTTCCATGATTTCCAAAATTGCACTTGTTAGCTGTCTTGAATGTGCGGTTTGATTATCTTTTTAACCTATTATATTAAGGACGATTGTAATTGTATTATTGTCACATGCCATGCAATTTTTTTTCTGTATATTTTCCAACGTAGGTAAAAATGTTATCCACTATAAAACTTTTATCAATCTTATATGATGACTCGTTTTTCAACACTGTTCATAACATGTTCATAAATTGATATAGATATTTTTTCCAAATATGGGTCCAGTATTTATGATTTCATGGTTTTTTTGTCTTTTATGTTTTTTTTTTTAATTTTTTTACACGGAGCCCACTATTTAACGGTGGCTCTCTAATTGTAAAGTTATACTGTGTTTGTTTGTTGTAATTTACCACGTGTTGTATTGCATAATTGCACATTCATGTTGTGAATTTATGGTAATATAAAATGTGATTTTTGTTTCAATATGCTTAAGTATTCAGCCAATCTGGCTAAGAAATGAACCAAATAATAATAATAAGGTGTTGGATGTTGTGATTAGTGGTTTAATGCTGAAGATTGACATGGTCTTGTGATAAGAACTAGGAAGTAAAAGTAAAATAAATCATAATCTTCCTCCCCCAACTATTTAATAGGGTTTTGGCAGCATGGGTGTGTCTCGATAGATAATAAGGAGGGAATGAAATGTGTAAAGTCTGTTGGACTATTATTTGAGAGTTTTTTTTTTTTTTAATCTTTAAATGAAAGAGTTGAATGACACAAGATGGCTTTTAAGATCATTATTTATCATCTAAAATCTTTGTGATTTTTCAAGTTGGATAGTTAAGGATGAAATATAATAGATAAGTGGTATAATTAAAATTATATCCTTATTGACTAAAAATTTATTAATGTCACATTTTAATTATAAGAATAATATTAAAAAATAATTTGCAAATTATTCCATTTAGTCATTAATTATATCCCTTTTCTTATTAAAATTTTAAATTATAAAATGGTACATAACTTTTCATTCTATTCCTTGTTCTTTCATTTCATCCTATTTCTTCGTAAACTCTTAAATATAGCCTAATAGATTTTTTTCTGCCAATGTAACAAAGATGTATTTGGTTTGGGTAAGGTCATAGGAGGAGAAAAACTAGGGGTTGAACAATGAACCTTTATTCATTAGTTCAGAATATCATACTGCTGACTTTTGCTGAATGGGGTCCCCCTGTGCATTTGAGATTATGCTCTCTGATTTTTTTTTTCAACATTTGTATACAGATTACTAATATATTTATTCACGAACTTCCCTTGATAGAATAATGCTGGGGACTCTTGTGACATTGGGGATTGGAGTGATCAGAGTTAACGACAGTTTAGTGTCATGATTTACATGTCTGCTTCTGTGCTTCTCTAGCCCATGGCTTTCCGACATTTAAGATCAAGATGCGTTAGCCAGCTTTTCCAGTTGAACTATGATAACCATCTGTAGGTTTTATCTAGCGTCCCAATTTGCTGAGGACAATTCAATGCAGAAGCACAAATAAGATTTTGATTCCTAAGAGATTTTATCTGTCTTCCGAGAAAGTAAAATTTGCAGACTCATTTGGTAGCGTTTTGGTTTCATATGCCTAAAAATTTGGTAATTGCAATTACCAATCCGGGAATTGTGTGTATTAGTTTGGCGTTGCAAGGGGGACATGGGAAGGGATTAGTTTTTCCTAAAGAAAGACTTGAACAAAGAAAAATTGTGCTATGTCCAGTTTGTATCTCTCAGGCCTAAGCTGAGTGTATATGGGCTCTTGGGCAATCAATGGAAGTTACGACTTTGAAAGAAATAATGATCTACAGACTAAAGAAAAAAAGAAAGAAAGAAATAATGATCTGGCAAACCTTTGTTGAAAAAATGTCAAATTAAACAATTAAAACGAAAGGGAAGAGAAATAAATATGATATTTACCTTTTTTTGCTGCAAAAATATAATATTTTATCTTGATTCATCTTAAGTCGTCTATATTTATATATGTCCACTATGGTATAAAAAATTGTTTTTAATAGAATTAAAAAAAATGTGGATTTAAATAGAATGAAATAATATATATGATGTAATACATAAATGAATAAAAATGTTATTTTACTTATATATTTGATTAGATAAAAATATTGTTAGAATGAAAAGAATAATAAAGAAATGAATAAAATATCTCTACTTAAAAAAATAAAAAATAAAATACAAATATTGTTACCAAGTAATGATAATAAAAATATAATAAATTTTATATAATTTTACTACAATTTCCTTCCACTTCAATGTCAGAAGGAAATTCACTGACTCGCAATGGAAATTGGCTACCAAATTCAAACAGTCATAGATTCTATTTCTTTTTCTCTAACTTCATACTAAGCCGGCCATTAGTTCTAAGACCCTGCCCATGGGATTTTTTTTTTTCAGCCAAAGCCCATGGAATTTTCAATTAATGAGGGATATCTTATCCTCAATACAAGAAGAGACAAGGTATCCCACTGTTGGAAAAAAAGAATACAAGAGGTTTACAAAGAAATCCCTCATGGCTTTGAAAATGATTTAACATAAACAAAGTACAATAAAAAAATTAAGGAGAATAATGAAACCTATGGCTCAAATGCAAAATTCAATTGAAAAAACTTATAATTTTTTATATTTTTATTATCAAAATTTTTAATTAAAATATAATAAAGATTAGTTCTTTAATAATAAGAATATAGTTTTTGCAGCTAATTGTATAATTTTTAATTAAGCTATACATATATCATGTTACTATTAAAAAATTATATATTTATCATATTTTGATTAAAAAATTTAATAATAAAAATATAAAAAATTGTATATAAGTCTTATCTAAATTCAATTGTCAATGATTTTTTGATAAATTATTATGCTGGTACAACTATCTCATTTTAAAAGTGGCACTATTATATAGTTCAAGCATATATTAAAAAAAATTCAAATATCTTTTAATGCAAAGTATATTTTTATAATACTAAATAATTGATTTATTCTATTGGCATTAATAAAAAAAATTAGATACAAGTCCATATTTATACAACTGGACATTATATTGTTGGATGTAAAAAAAAAAGGTATTATATTTTCATTAAATAGTTTAATAATAAACAGTTGCAAAATTTACAAAAGTATTATTTTTATGTTTATTACATGAATATTCTAATTTTTTATAATTTTAAAAATTATTTATTAAATATATGAGTTTGATGTATATAAAAATATTATCATCTTTATATTATTTACCATATATATAGCACATAAGTTTGATATTTTTATGTTTATTAATATCAAATATTTTATAAATAAAATTTTAAATATTTAAAAATTAAAAATTGTATAGATCAATTACACTTGAGTGCAAACATTGAATACTGTTTTATGATTTTTTCAGGATAGTTCGAGTTTCATTAACTCAATCGACTTAATCAAATATTTGGCTGGAGAGAAACTCGACTTAAATATATTAAATGAAGTAATCATACAATGCGCTTGGACGTTGATCCATTTTTCATTCTCCTCACTTTTGCCGAGGAGAACAAAGCAGGTGGCGCCAACCTTACGGCATCCACTTGCTTGCTTCTACTCTTCTAAGCATCCACCATCAACTTTTTTGTCTTTCCTCGTGGTTTCATTCCCTTCGTGGATTCCTTGTTCTGTGTAAGGTCTGAGCACCCGTGCGTGCTTAACGATCTTTGACTTGTTTTTATCATTCATTTCCTGGGTGGATCCATTTTTTGTTTCGGATCATAGATTTGATTTGTTATCGGTTCACTGCAAATATGGAAGTATATTTGAGAGAGGGTGGGAATGTGAAGATCATGAAGATAGCTGAATGGTTACCGTATGATGAACTTTTGTTTTCGTGGAAACTGGGTTCTCGCGTATTTCCTATTTTGTTATTTTTTTGAGATCTGTTGTCACTGTTCTTGTTAATCGCTCTTTTTTATTCCCTCGTGCATCCGATAAGGTCTCCCGCTTGTACGTTAGTGTTAATTGTAAACTGTTTGAGGTTAATGAGAAGACTGAGAATAAAAGCTTTTCGTTTGTTTCGTTTGTTTTGTTTTGTTTTGTTTTTCTTTTAAAGGTATGATCTTCTTTTTCTCTTTTGAACTTTGATTGCTCTAATTTTGTTCGCAGGGTTTCATGTGGGACCCTAGGTACTGGAAATAATGCTCTTTCTCAGTCGCACAGTAGCAAGAATTAAAAATAATTTGGTTTGACTGAAGACATTATCTTTGTCCTTGTTTATGTATGCTTGGAAATTTACTGATTTTGTGCGGCATTATTTTTGTTTTCAGTGGAAAAAGCTCTATCTTTCTTTTTCTTAGTTGTGTTGTCCTCGATATTGTTTGTTAGTCATCTTTCACATTTGTTATTTGTTGTGTCGTAAATTATATACAATATATAATTTTCTAATTGTCTATAAATATTCTGCTTCTTTTAAATTGCTAAGTGAATCTATTATAACTTTTTCTGATGCCTCTTGAAGATTCTTGTTGGCTTGCTTATTTTATTTATTCTATATAAAGGCTTGGCCTTTTACTTTCCATTATCTAAATTGAAAAAAGTAGACAACGAAGCCAATTTCATAGAAGAAGACCAACTGGGTCTATGATTAAAGACTCGAGATACATTTCTTGGATAGATTCAACCTCTGCTTAGGCCTGTTTTACCTGTAGAGTGCTACTAACTGGACTCTCAGCTTGTAAGGATCCCATTTATTGCATGGATAGGAAGGAACTTCTTCAATTAGGCATCCTGTGGCAGGGGCCAACTTATATTCTCCATGTAGCATTATGACAGAACAACTCTTGTGAAATTAATCATAGCTATAGACCATCCCCAAGTAGCATTGTATTCAACTTTTTTGTATACCTCTATAAGATTGTTTTAGGAGCTGGGGAGTTAAGTTGCTTAAATCCTAATCCTTGCCCATTGACAAGTGGCGTGGCAATGGCATGAAGTATTGGTCTAAAACAGCAAGAATTGCAAACAATGGGTAGCCTATAGACATTTAAGGGTTAAACTTGAGCTAAATCAAAAGTGAATTACTTTGTGATGTCTTTTATTGATTGTATCATTGAGTAATGATAATTATGCCATAAACCTTTAATTTTGTGAGATAACTGGCAATACAGTTAGAAGAATTGGGGTTGACATTCTTAAACAATATTTGAGTTTTGACTTACTTAACTTTTCTTTATAGAACTTTGCTTGATGAAAGATTATTTTGTTTTAAAGTTAGTCTCCCCTTTTGTGAGGTTTGAAGAAGTGTTTCCTAATATATGTTTTAAACTATTTATCCTCCTCATATTAAGGCCAGAACTATAAATTATGTGAAGTGCCTTATTTATGGATAAATTATGTGATAGTCTGGAGAAACATGACAATGAGAGTTCCCCCAGTGTATGGAATATATTCAAGAATAGTCTTTTGAATTGTGAAATGAATTGGAAAGTGCATAATCTTATTCCTTGGCGGCTGTCCTTTTTGTATTTGTTTTTTTTTTCTCCTTTTTTAATGTCCTTGGTTAATTTTATAAATATTGTAGGTGCTTGGAGAAATCAGATGTGGTCAAACTGTGGTAAATTTTCCCTTATGCCTGAGAAGGAAGTCAAGGACTTGAGTGGTTCACGTTTTCCCATTAGTGAAAATAGCAATCCTCAGGATCCTATAGATATTTCTTCTTCTTCGTCATCATCTTCTTCAGATGGTGACACAGACAATGAAAATGACTTGTCGACTGAAGATGTATCTAATCAATTAGTCCTTTATGACCCTGTGGCAAATGGTACCAGTGCAATTGAATTTGTCCCCAATCCTTTTCAGTTTGAATCTCCGTTACATCCTATAAGCACACCTCCAAATTCAACTCCCAGGGTTTTGCCATCAGTAGGGGCTTTCACTGTCCAGTGTGCAAACTGCTTTAAATGGAGGCTGATCCCAACAAAAGAAAAATATGAAGAAATACGTGAACATATTCTTGAGAGGCCTTTTAGTTGTGAAGCAGCTCGTGAGTGGCAGCCTAATGTATGTTGTGACGATCCAGAGGATATATCTCAGGATGGCAGCAGGCTCTGGGCTATTGATAAGCCAAGTATTGCACAGCCTCCTGCTGGGTGGCAACGACTTCTAAGGATTAGAGGAGAAGGAAGCACCAAATTTGCAGACATGTATACATCTATTATTTGTCATTTTTTTTTAAATGTTATTGGAAACTCTTCTATGTTGTAATATGATGCTTCTATTCCCATTCAGTGTTTTCTTTTCCTTAGTTTCCATCTTGGAATTATTATTACAACTTATCAGGGATTCATGCAAACTTATTTCCAATTGTAATACAGTCATGTATTATTTTCTGTAGGGAGGGTCTTCTGCATGGTTCTGTTATTTTCATCTTGTTCTTTATTATCTATTTTTCTTATTTAGATCTCGGGTGCTTTAGTATTAGAATTGTGATTATGTATCAAGATGCAAAGCAGGACTGCTTTAAAACCACTTCAAGTATTGACTCAATAAATGGGGAATACATATTAGATGTGTGTCCGCAATCATTAGTGAATATTCCATATACTTCTTGGAATACATGCAATACAAATGATTATGGAGAGGTTACTGATTGAGGTGTATTTAAAGAAGAAGAAACAAATTCTTTCTCTCCATCTCTCTACCTAGCATTGGTGTTTTGAAATTGAGTGGTGTCCTGGTGGGATGAAGGTTTATAAAATATTAAGGATGGATGTGATTAATTGTCAAATCATGCTCAAGATCTTAACAATGCTCAATCTTGTTCTAAACCCAGCATCACTATATATCTATTTCTAAGTAGTAGGTTTATATCATTGTAATAAATTGTACTGGTTTACCGTTGCTTTATATATCTAGGATTTTATTCAAATCTTTTGATGCTTTTTGTGTTCATGTATTCATTGTGTTGTATGCATACTCTATATTGCTATTAATCTTCAGGCTTGACATGCTCCCATCCATCACTTATAATTTCTTTAGCCAGCAAGTCCAGCCTCTTGGAGATTCTCGTTCCTCAATGATCAATGTGTGGTTATTTTTCTTTTTAATATTTCAGATATTATGTAGCACCATCAGGCAAGAGACTCCGCTCAATGGTAGAGATCCAAAAGTATGCTCAAGCTGCTTTATTATCTTTTTCAGTGTGATCTTAAAATTAATTTTTCCCACTTTTCTGTATTAATATTGTTGACATTTTTGTTATTATGTGATTCTTCGTTGAACATTCAGGGGCGTTTATGTTTTCTGATACGTTCTTGGTGCCTTTTATTTTACAGGTACTTGCTGCAACATCCAGAGTATATAAGAGATGGAGTAACTCTTTCACGATTCTCATTTCAAATACCAAGGCCGCTGCAAGAAAACTATGTGAGGAAGCGCCCTGCTCGGATTACTGCTTCATATGAAGGCAATGGACCTATTGAACCTGAGCAAGGTCTTGAGAAATTATACGCGCATGTGGCAAAAAATGAAAGAAATCTAAGTATGATTGCTTCAGCCTATACTTTTCATTCTAAGTTCCACTATAATTATGATATTTTGGTCCTTATCCCACGAAGTAGTTTATTGCTGTCCCAAATTGTTTGTAATCATGATGTCCGAACTGCAAATGTTGTTAAGGCTAGTCTTCTTAGTTCCGATTGCAGCAAGAGAAACAATTGTCAATCGGGCATCCTTCTTTTGAATGAAACGTTTGAATATAATGGATTTTAATGCTGCAAATATATCAATGCAATATAATGATGATATTGATATACATGTACCCTGCAGTGAATCCTCTAGCATGGGCAAGTCCACCAGATGACTGTACGGAGTTGCATAATGTTAGACCAGCGCTTCCAGCTCCATGCATGGATTCCCCTGCTGTTGACGCTTTCAGCCATCCTGCAAAGAAGCAAAAACCTCTCGGTTCCTTTCAAAGAGCTGTCCAATAGTAAGGCAAGATTTATCAGTAAAGGCAGAAATGTCTGATCCGATTTCATGTTAGTTATTTCCCTTTGGTTGGCCTGCCTTATTCATGTTGGGGTTGGGAGGACAGTGGATTCCACGGTTTGTGTCTTCTTATACCTTATTAGAAGGTTCTCCTCTTGGAACAGACAAGTGTTGTAAGTGAAATGTTACAGAAATAGAAAGGAATATTTGGATGCAAAATGGTGTCGATAAAAGGTATACCTTTGATAGGGAAAGTATTTTGGCTAAAATGAAAAGATCATGCCGGGCTATGGTTTTTGAGTTTGGATTGTAAGCTAAGCATGTTAAATCGTGCGAAAAACAATGTATAGAAAGTATCATGTTATATTAGTTTGCATTTTGCATTCATGGCTGAGAATAGAAATTTTCCTTTTTACATGTTGTCAACTTAAAAATTATTCCCACCTTTTGGCATTTATTTATTTATTTTTTTTGGGGCCAATGGACCATATTTATGGTTGAAACCATAATCAACAGTTCAAAACACAATCGAATCACAGAAAGATGTTATATCTTGAACATATGACCAAGGATATATAACGCCATCTTGAAATGGCGGAGTGCATGTTGTTGACCCAAAAAACAAAAGGAAAGAAAAAAAAAAAGATATAGTAGCAGCTTCATCAACTACTGGCAACTGGAAATAACGGAAAAGGCTACTATTGGTCGTAAGACCAACCACTTATTTGGTAAGGGGATTTTTTTTAAATTTCTTAGAAAATTAAAAATGGTAAAATAAAATGTCTATGTTTGATATAAGTTTTTTTGATCAAGTTGTTTGGGAATTTTAATTTTCTTAGTAAATTAGTTATCCTCAAAACTTGGGTAATTTATTCTCAAATATGATATAATATTTTATTTCTCATCTTATTTTTTGATACTTTAACTTTTTTGTAGATCAAAATACCCTTGTCATTTTTAACCTTATTTTAACTTTTTAAACACTCCTTTAATGCGTCAAACTTTTAAAAAATATAAAACAAAAATTCATGCTCGCATAGTGTGATATTAAATGCGCACACATACTAACAAATGAGACAAAATATTGCACATGCCACAGATGCATACTCACACACAGCACAACACAACAGGAGATCACATGTGCAGATCTACGAGCATGCACATACACACACGACATGTCTCACACACACAATGTCTTGCACATACACATACACATACAGATTGACTTTATATATATACAAGTGCGTTGTGGGAACACATACACACTATATGACACTAAATACACAAGATACAACATTTGGCACACATGCTTATACACCCATAAACACAATTTGATATTGCACACATGATATCATACCATGTACATGCATACGCTATTGGAGATAGTTTGAAAAATATAATTTCGTGCCTATCAAGCGAACTAGTGGTCAATGACTAGTGGACTAGTTTAACACAGGAAAAAGATGGTTGGCTTTTGGAACTCACCAATCAACTAGTGACAAGCTATCAATCAACTAGCATCAATCCAAGAGCAATTCAGGAAGATACCAATTGAGTGAGTGAAAACAGAATGTCAAAAACTTAGAAAATTGTATCATTTAAAGTATTTGTTGGCTTTCTTGATCATCTAGTTTCGCTTATAATAGTCAAATGATTGTTGGATTGGTTCATAAACACTCTAAACATTCAAATGAAACATGATGAAGATTCAAATTTGAATTTTAAATGATTTTTGAGAAAGATGCATTATTATTTAAAACCATTAACCAAAAAAAAAAAAGATTTTTATAAGATTGAAATTTTGTCTCTTACTTTTTTGAACCCTCTGTTTCTCTCACAATTGCTGAATGCACTCTTTTAGGATGCTTTGGATCAATCTTATAGAAGCAATTTGTCTGAAACAATAACAACGTAATAGGGGCAAATATTACTTTTAAGTATAATGTGTCATTCACAAGTTTCAAAAGCCTGGAATATTTGTTTCTTAAGTCATTCCCATACAACTTTCCTAACACATGCAGATTTATCTATGTTGGTGGCATTAGTTTATGATTCATTGGTTTTGATCTTGGTTGAATTGATGATAAATAAATATATATATTTTAAAATTTTATATATTAAGATTCTAATATAAAAAATAAATACTAATGAATTTTAAATATTACTAATTATTAATCTTAAATATTGATGAAGAGGAATGAATATTTTTGGCCAAATACTTTGATATTTGAAAGAAATACTATTAAAAAGTAGAGCATGATTGAGAATAAGTATAAAAAATGGTCAAATGCATGTTTTTTGTTTTTCTTATATTCATTCTTTTTAAATTTCTGTTTATTTTAACCTATTATTTCGCTTACCACCTTCTATTTTTAATTTTTTTAGATCTATTTAATATAAAATTAAAAAAATTAAAAAAAAATCAAAATTAGTTTGATTGTAACCAATTTAACCAGTTCTTAACTAATTTTTTAATAGATTAGTTTTATAGATTAATTGAAAGGTTCAACCACTAGTTTATCATTTTTTGACCAGTTTTATTCTGATTTTGACAACAATGATATTTATACAATATTACAATACACACATGTGGATATACACAAATATAGATGATACAACATCATATCTTAAACATGCTGCTCCTACATACACACACTACAATATTACACATGCGTGCGCGTACACACAATCATATATGTGTGACGAGAAAATAAAGATATCTTGGGAAATACACATTTTATTAATTACATTTTTTTCACACAGACCAAATACCTTTTTCTCTAATTACTTAAGTAGTTAATATTTGAATTTTAATTACATGAGCATTTCATTTAATGAGATAAATTAAAAATTCACATATCAAACACACTGAAAGAGATATGAGTCTGCTACGTTCGGCGGGGAAGGGAAATTGACAATTACAATAAAATGCTACTAGCCTTTTCTGTCGTGGGATAAGGATTGGGGTGTATGGAGAGGACAAGAAGACCATACTAAATGATATGCGGTTTCCGGAGCTGGATAGTAATAGTGTTTGATTCAGTTCTGTAAAACAATTTTTTTGTTTTCAAGAACAAAAAAACAAAAAAACCTGTTTGATAATGTGTTTTTAATGAAGTGTTTTGTAAAACAAAAAAACAAAATTTTGTTTTCAAAAACAAAAAACTCAGAACACTTTTTAAGTGTTCTGTAATTTTTGTTCCACAGAATCAGGTAAAAAACAAAAAACAAGTACTTTTTAAAATAATGATTCAAACAGATTTTTTAATTTTTTTGTTCTCAAAAACTTGTTCTTAAAAACACCTATTTTGAAAACATTAAAACAAAAACAATTTCAAACATTATTGCAATGTTATTGCTAGACATCGTTTTGGGCCAGTTTCTGTCAATTATTACAATGGAAGGGTGGAAACTTCAACTTCAAGGAGATGGCCTAGCTCTGTCATTGTGGGATCCAAATAACTATTTTGAATTGTCATAGCATACACCGTGTGCCTTTTATTTAATGCCCTTTGGCTTATCACATCATTCCTCCCATTCCCATACCAACCAAACACATCCTTGTTTTGCACAGTGTACATTGTCGTGGCCTTTTTGTTTTGGTACTGTGATCTCATAAGCAAATTTATGTATAGATCTGGTAGTAGAGAATAGGATATATACCGTTTCATCTATCTCTTCTACCATCCTTTCTTGTTCATTGTCATTGAAGGTTCATATTATGTTTTCCTAATCCTATTAAACTGTGGCTGGCTATTCATTAGGCTAAAAAATATACAAAATCAACTTACTTTTGTCATTTATCTCATTTGGAAGATATAAGTTTCCCAATCTCATTTCAAGAAAGGAAATTATATTCTTCCTAATAGAAAGAAGAGGGATTTTTCTCAACTGTTTTGTTTGAAAATGTGCTGTCGGATAGTCCAGAGTAAAAATACAATAAAATTTACCAAAACATTTGGAAGCAAGAGCAGACGCCATAGCATCAGCAATAACTAAATCTTAGGTTCTATTTTAATCAAGATAGCCCAAAAAATTCCTCTATTTTGCTACATGGTTAGCTAAGGAGATTCGCTACTACGTTTGCCTCCCAAAATATAAATTGGAGTCGAAATTCGTGCAACTTTCCTGCTTTAAATTTGCATGTTTGGTGGAGATAAATTGCAATTAATTTATGAGAGACTTCGTAGCACAATCGACATACTACTATACCAAACCAACAAAATTTGAGCTCCCTTTTATTGTAAGTTTTATTTTCTTTTATAATCGTTTCACTTTTTCGAACTACATGAAGAATAATTTCCGACATAGGGAGGTGGCAATTTTTGGTTGGCAAATTACAAAGGAGAATGTGAAATTGGTTTTTGGTTATCAGTAATAATGTTACAAACAACTAACCATAGTTAGCCGAAAGAATTAACTTCCTACAACTAGATGACTAATTGTGTAATCTTGCAGAGAGGTCAGGGAGAGCAACTAGGGAGAGAATGAGAGACAGAGGTGAAAAGGGAATTTTCAAGCTTGTGTTTTTCTGGTTAACGTGATTATTCATTTTTAGTTCACTCTGCTGATGACCTGAGCTGAAGCTGCACATTCCTCCACGATTACACTATCAACACCTTCTGTTTTTATCTACCCCTTGAACAAAGCTATTAATAGTTCCATTACTATTAACTATTTGTCTAGTAACCCGCTGGAACTCAGAATAATCATCACACAAATGCATTGCTGATACTAATGACAACTGCAGCAACAAATTTCACAGCACAAACGGCGACGGAGACGCTGGCAGGCGGTGCCTTCGTCGCCTCCGCATTGAATCCTTCCCAAGGTCAGCACTTAACTGTACTTCCTCATCATATATCTATATTTATTGCCTCTCTCTCTCCTCCCCTTTCGTCTGTCTACATGTTAGAATACCTTGAAAGAGCCAATGGGTCTGGTAAACAAGGTTGGTTTTTTTTTTTAGCCTAATCCTTCTTATTTTAAAATTTTTTAGTTAAATCATGTTGGGCCAAAATATTTACCAAGATCCCACCATTCTTGCCAAAGTCAACCCATCCACTCCAATTTCAGTGAGGCACAACTTTTAAGGAAGAGAATGTGATTTAAAAAGATAATGATTTGTGTATAATTACTTAATAATAAAGAGATAATTATTAGTAAATGATTAGTCTATAATTAAAATATGATTTGGTAATAATTATTATATGATTAAGTATTTAAAATTAGTTGAGGTATATTTATTATAGTGTATGATATAATTAATAAGAAATTATTATTATATAATTAATTTGTTAAAATTAGTTATAATTAACTTATTTTAATGAGTGAGTGGATAATTAAAATTAATAATAATTATATAATTAATTAATTAATTAATTAATTTTAGAATTATCATTCATTAATGTGTTATATATAAATATTAGTTATGTAATAGTTAATTAATAAATTTAGGTAAATAGTAAATCTCAATAATTATTAATAAAGTAATAATAGCAAATTAACTATTAAGGTATCCAATAAAAAATAAATTAATATGGGAAAAAAATGAAAAAAAATTGTATAGAAATGTAGTTAAAAATAAAATTTATTATGGTATAAAATAAGTAACAATATAATATGTTTTTAAGTATGTGATAAATTGACTATGTTTTTAAATATGGGATAAATTGAATTAACATCATTGAAGTTATTTGTAATAACATACGAAAATAAATTTATTTGATCATACATATCAAAAATAGTGGCTACCAGTGCCACAGCGAGCTCTTCGTCTTTCACGCTGTGGTCGCCCTTGACCCATGGGTTCTTCAAGTTCTTCAGGTTGTTGATCTGGTAGATTATTAGCAAGAACAGATGGTGAAGAATTTAGATCAAATGTGGGAGAATACATGGGAGGAATTGGATGCTGAGGGGTTATGAATCTATAATGAGATGATCCTCCAATTTCAAACAATTGACTACCATATTCAGTATTGAAAATTGTTGGGTCATCAAATAATGACATAAACAATCCAAATTGAGAAGGACCAGGAGATTCAAATTGTGACAACGACGAAGGAGGCACATAATAGGATAGACTAACATCTCTGAAATTTACATATTGGCTAATCGGGAGAAAAGAAGATGGATCACTTGTACTAGGGGGTTGTTGTGTTACAGCATCTTCATCTAATGCAGATGATACTGAAGCACCAATGTCATGACGATTTTGTTCATTGGGGTCAACAAGGGGCAATCGAATTGACATGTAACCTTCACGCCTTTTGCCTGGCCTACCTTTTGAAATTTCCGATTGTGGTAAATCAGGAACAGGTGGAGCAGGTTGGGAAACTATCGTGAAACGTTGTTCCCCAAGAGCCAATAAGATATTCATTTGGTCATAACTCACTCTTTCTCGATAGTCACAATAATCCATTTGTGGAGGGTCCTGAATGCTTAACCTATATAGGTCATCAGCAATATCGGCCTAAAAAAAAGTTATACTAGTAAAATAAAGATATAAGTTATGCTAAGAAAATAATAATAATGGCTATAAGTAAAAAATATACCGCAAAACCAGTAGTACCACTAGCGAGATGGATCCACCGACGAGTACGAGTCCAATACCATCGCATGTATTCGGAAGTGCGATCCATAGGTGCTATAGCTATTGGCGCATCAGATACAGTATTTTGCCATGCATTCCATGCTTCAATAAAGCTTATATGGTCTTCTTACCAATTTGTTGATGTTTTTCCTCGCAGTTGTAATGTATGACAAGCCCCTAAATTAACTGGAGAAGTGGGGATTGGCTACTGCCTCCCAAATTGGCGAAGCACACGATCTAGGTGATGCCACTTTATGATATGAAAATAAATAAGGGGCACTGAAGCTAGCCAAATGTCTCGAGACGCCAAGCAATATTGTGGGATAAGGTCTCGCACACTGTCTGATTCATATGGCTGCCAAATTATCTATATACAAAACATGAGAAAGTCATAATAATTATATCATATATAATAGTTAATTTAACCTTATTGTCTCACATTGCATCTAACAAAATTCGATATTGCTGTAAAGCCATAACCCCAGGACGGGGAGGTCATCCCACATTTTTCCATCTGTAGTTTAAAGAAAACACATTACAACATGTTGATAGAGAAATAAATAATATTTTGAAACCATATAATTTGTATATATTACTTCTCATGTGTTACCTGAATCCTAAAGGAGGTAATGATGGATATATATCTGTCTGGGGATTTGGTTGTAGAGGTCTCTGTGGCACTAACATTGGGAATCTATCTCATACCCAGAGATGAAGTAGAGTCAAACAACCACCTATACCTTATTCCTCAGGATTAGTTGCATTACAAAGTTCTCTATATAAATGGGCTAATAGTGCAGATCCCCAACTGTATTCGCCAGCTTGTTCAAAATCCCACAACAATGAAAGGTACATTAAGTACACCTTATGACTAGATCTATCTGGCATAAGAAAACCACCGATCAACCTCAATATATATGCACGTGCAAATCGTTGCACATCTTCGTCATTTGCATCATTGGACAGTTCATTGAAGTGCTCAGCTAACCAACTAATGACAACCCTTTGTCTAATTATTTTATCATCTGGTGGTGTAATTCCAAGTAGCCATTCACATGTTTGTGGCCATATAAAATTCGTGCAACCAATAACTGGCCTTCCTGTGCACGGGAGGCCTAATTGCATAGCAACATCCTCCAAAGTAATCGTACATTCTCCGCGGGTAATATGAAAGGTATGGGTCTCGGGCCGCCATCTCTTTATAAGAGCAGACACAAGTGATGGATCATATTCAAATTGACTTAATCGGGCAGCACCATAGAACCTAGCCTGTCGAAGATAATCAAAAATAGCAGGAGGAGGTGGAAAAAGTCGATCAGTATGCATGACACATCGTGGCCGGAGCACTCGGTCATCCTAAAAAAATGTATAAAATATTACACATTATTACAATTAAATATCAGCTAAAATAAAGGTGAAATATGATGATCAACTAAAATAAGTTAAGTGTGAGATTATCTTACGTGGCTAAGCCACACGACCTGTGACACATGTCGTGTCTGAAGGTATACAAGGGAGTCATCCTTTGGCCCTGGTTGGATGACCTGCTGCTAATGCGCCATTATTGTAACCTTCCTGCATACCGCATGCCATTATAAATAACATAAAATAGGATAAGTTTTCATCATTAAAGATAACAATAATTGATTATTGTGCATAACAATAAAGTATATTTAGAAGTAAAGTCAAAACTTATTTTACATACACAAAGATACATATTGACGAATAATAATAACACTTGATTTGTATACACAAAGGTAATATATATTTAAAAACAAGGTCCTAATTTGTATACATTAAAGCTAATATTTCATACATATACATGCAAAAGTTTAGTGCAACTAGCGACGATGTGGACAAGTAGAACAATTATGGCCAATTTCTCTATATAACCCGCACTTGTTGGGCTGACTCAATTGTATCCAATCCATCTCATTGCGTATACGTGTTGAACGTGGGCGCCCTTTAGCTCGAATCATAGATGGATCAGGAACCAATTTTGGAGAATCTATTTGTGGCCAATGAATCTCACCACCAATAGGTTGGAACTCATTGTTATATGCACTACGTATCATTTCTAAGCAAAAAACATTGTCAACAAATTGAAGATGGTCAAGGCCAACTTTAGCGCAGGCTGCAACATGTTGACATGGGTATTTTTCAACTTGAAACTCGCCACAATCATATTTACGCTCGACTAAGTTCACCTTACAACACTGACCAAATTGACGATTTTGGACATCATATGGTTCATTGACCTCAAAAGATGCTGCTCTTCTATCAAATGCGTGAACAACATATGTAGAAGCAGCTTATGTAATTGGAGTCAACTTCTTAGTCAGAGTTTCACAAAATACCTGGCCAACCGTTAGTTGTGCATGCACTTGTTAAGTTCATTCAACGAAATATCTATTTAACCTATACATAGTTACTTTTGCGAGGCCAGTTATAGGTAAACTTCTAACACCTTTGAAAACACCATTCATTGTTTTATGCTAGGTTTGTTGTTATATGACCATAGTGTCGCCCCTCTGTGTCATAGGCCCTAGACCATTGCTTCTTAGAAATATCGGCTATCCAAGCAGTCGCTCGACCATGTAACATTGCTAACTCGGCTAATTTCTCATCAATAACATGACGTTCATATGTATATCCAATGTTGATGAATTCCTCCTTTAGCCAATTCGTCCCATATGCTTTATATAAGTTACAAGCCACATGCCGAAGATAGAAAACATAGTATCCATACGGTGGTTGCCATCCAACCCTTGAATCAGAGACGACAGATAAAATGGAAGGATGTTTATCAGAAATCAAGCAAATCCCCCTTCTTTTCTTGATGACACTTATCCGAAGATTGAAAAGAAACCAAGCCCAAGCTCCTCGTGTCTCTCCCTCCACTATAGCAAATGCAAGGGGTATGACCTTCCTATCGCCATCTTGTGATACAGCCATTAGTAATGTGCTTTTGTATTTTCCATACAAGAATGTTCCATCGACTTGGACAATCGGTTTAAGATGTTCAAATGCATCAATACATGGTTTGAATGCCCAGAATACTCGACAAAACATCTCTACAGGCTGCCCATCAGAACTATTTTGTTGACATTGATTATTTGAAAAACATACCACTGAGTCAGGTATGAAATGTTGAATAGCAGCTAACCATTTAGGTAATAAAGCATATGAGCTCTCCCAGTTACCAAAAGCAAGGATAAGGGCTCGATGTTTTGCCTTCCAAGCCTTTCTATGAGAAACAGTGTAACCAAATAAACTTTGCATCCTTTCAATGATTTGGGAAACTTTCACCTTTGGTTGGTCAGTTACCATTGCCACAATACACAATGATATAACATCAAAATCTAATTTAGGATGATCCTGGGATAATATCGTAGAAAGACATGTGTGTGGTCCATCATACTTTGTGATCTCCCAATGTGTTTTTTTTGCTTTTTTGCATGCTCTAACCCTCCAACTACAACTACGATCATAGTTAATACACTGATATTCTTCATTTCGTGCAGAAGAATGGTGAACATGAAATGTGTGGTGAACTCGAATAGAGTATAGCTTAATAGCACGACGTAGTGCCTTTATATCTGCATACTGCATACCGACATGCAACTCTTGATTGTCGCTGAGATTCATAAAAGCTCCCATCCCAGAGAATTCAAGACCACTTGCTGCCTCAGTATTAACCTGTGAAAAGAACGCAATTGCTGGCTTATTATATTGACTCACAGTTTCATTTCCCGCAGGCTCCGTCAAACCATCTCCATCATCATTGGTTCCTTCATTGGACTCATGATCATCATTATCGTCATCCTCATCATACTCATCAGGGATAAGAGAGTCATACTCATCTTCATCCTCAAATTCATCCATTAAGTCTTCTGTCACAACCATAGGAGATTGAGATAAAGCATTACCAATTGCTCGATGGGATAAAATCGGTTGAACCGTGTGATCCGTAGGAGGGATGTTATATTGTTGCCCAGAACTAGCCTGTGGCTCAAATGGATGCATATCTCTAAGATATGCACTGAATAAAGATGTTTGTTCTACTGGGTCATGCATATTACTGGTAGATGGAAGTGTGTATGCAACATGATCCTCCTCTGATTGTGATTCAACGTTCAAATTAACTTGATTAGTTGAAATACACGCATACAACTCAGCTCTAGTCAATTGGGATGGGAACCGCGAGTTCACTTGCCACATCCCTTGTACATCAAAATCATCTTCTAAATTACATGCTTGGTACCGTGTTGGATTTAACGAGGCAGGATATCTATATACTAATTCTGATACAAATTGGTTTGAAGAAAGTTGTAACTTTTGCCCAATCATCTATTTCAATCTTTCTAGAGTGATGTCTGAATCAACTCTCATTATCTTCACTCTGGGGCATTCAAATGTCATACCATCTAGACCCTCAAAAATTCGCCCATTTGCAAATATACATACAATCTCACTTCTATTGGTCATTATTTTTTTTCCTATAGTATCATTAGCAAACAAAACAACTATAAGAAACAAATAAATTTTAACATTAAACAAGTTATCACATAAAATATGCAAACAAAATAAATTAATAAATTTACTAAAAGTGAACAACATACAGATAACAAAAATAACTGCAAAGAAAAAAAATATAGCATAAAAAATAAATAAACATGATAATTATTTAGCAAAGAAATAAAATGTTACCAAAATAAATATAAACAATATAGATATGACCACAAAAAAGTTACATACAAAACCTAATAAATGCAAATGTAATAAATTAAATAGAAATATAATTAACAAAAATATACTAAATATAACAAATCATTAAATATAAACAAAATATATATAACCAACAAATATATAACTCAAATAAATATCAGCACAATGTAAACAAAATAGATATAATAACAACAGAATTTATAACAATCATAATTATTATAAAAAATTTAATATAAAGAAACTAAATATAACACACAAAATAAATGCAAACATAATAAAGATAGAAAAAAATTTAAATCTAACCAAAAGAAGTATAAAAAATTAAATAATAATAGAACAAATATAACAAAAATATTAAATGTCACCAGAATAAATATTAAAATACTTAATGAAAGCAAACTAAATTAGTATAACAATAAAATTTAATATTTAAAAAATAAATATAAAAAAGTAGTTAGATGCAACAACAAAATAAATACAAATACTATTAATATAAGACAAAAAAAAAAAGAAAGACATTAAATATAGCAAAAAAAAATTCATAAAAAAGAAAAGAAATACAACATACAAACTACATTTAAACTAATTAAATAAAAAATGCAAAAGGTAATAAATTGAGCAAAAAAATAATTACTACAGACATACTAAATATAAGAAAAACTTAAATGCAAACAAAATATATAAAAGCAAAAATTAAATGTTATTCAATAAATATAACAATAAAATATATATAACCAAGATAAATATATAAACAAAACTGTAAATTAAATAATTATATTAATAAAATAAATATAATTAACAAATAAATACAACTAAAACATATAAAAAAATAAAATATAAATATATACGTTAACTAATAAATATTTATAATTAATTTAAATAAATTTACTAAAAGTGAACAACATAAAGATAACAAAAATAACTACAAAGAAAATATATATATAGCATAAAAAATAAATAAACATGATAATTATTTAGCAAAGAAATAAATGTTACCAAAATAAATATAAACAATATAGATATGACCACAAAAAAGTTACATACAAAACCTAATAAATATAAATGTAATAAATTAAATAGAAATATAATTAACACAAACATACTAAATATAACAAATCATTAAATATAAACAAAATATATATAACCAGCAAATATATAACTAAAATAAATATCAACATAATGTAAACAAAATAGATATAATAACAACAGAATTTATAACAATCATAATTATTATAAAAAATTTAATATAAAGAAACTAAATATAACACACAAAATAAATGCAAACATAATAAAGATAGAAAAAAGTTTAAATCTAACCAAAAGAAGTATAAAAAATTAAATAATAACAGAACAAATATAACAAAAATATTAAATGTCAACAGAATAAATATTAAAATACTTAATGAAAGCAAACTAAATTAATATAACAATAAAATTTAATATTTAAAAAATAAATATAAAAAAGTAGTAAGATGCAACAACAAAATAAATACAAATACTATTAATATAAGACACAAAAAAAAAAGAAAGACATTAAATATAGCCAAAAAAAATTCATAAAAAAGAAAAGAAATGTAACATACAAACTAAATTTAAACTAAATTCGAACTAATTAAATAAAAAATGCAAAAGGTAATAAATTGAGCAAAAAAATAATTACTACAGACATACTAAATATAAGAAAAACTTAAATGCAAACAAAATATATAAAAGCAAAAATTAAATGTCATTCAATAAATATAACAATAAAATATATATAACCAAGATAAATATATAAACAAAACTGTAAATTAAATAAATATACTAATAAAATAAATATAATTAACAAATAAATACAACTAAAACATATAAAAAAATAAAATATAAATATATACGTTAATTAATAAATATTTATAATTAATTTAAATAAATTTACTAACCTTTTAAGAGCAAATCAAAGAAGTTGAAAGCCTTTGAATATCTCTGGTTATAAATGAAGAAAAGACAAAGAAAGAAGTAGAGATATGTATGCTGAAGAAGAGAAACGTTGAAAAAGGGAGATGGTGAAAAAGAAAAGAAGAATATTGGAGAAGAACACTTGAGGCAAAATTTAGAACGTAAAATGAAAGGAAGTTTATATATATATATATATATATATATATAAAATGAATATAATATAAATATAAAATTTTTATTAAAATTACCAAGTCTTTTTGAGACCTAACTTGACAACGCTGCAAGCCTAATTAGGCCTGCAGCGTTGAACAGGCCGAGCAATTGCTGGGCTTGTTGATGCAGTCAAGGCCTGCATATGTGCACACTAGCCTGCATGTCTGGCATGCTTTAATAAAACATGCTTGGTCAAAGTGCATTGCAATACATTTTGACCATTTGGATGTCGGACATCTATTTTTGTTTTAAAAAAATTATTATTTTTTTAAATTAAAATGAATGATTCTGACATTCTTTTATTTTTTTTTTTCAAAGTCATCATGAATGAATCCGACTTGCATTAATTTTATCTGATCTCGGTGCAATACTTTATATAAATAAAGTTTTTGTAAATTTTTTTTATCAAAAATAGGATTAGGCGCAAAAAACCAACAAGGTTTGTCTTATCCTCCTTGCATTGTGCCTAGCCGATTCTGTTGGCCTTTCCTACCTGGTCACCACAATATTACTACTTAAGAATAAACAATCTTATTACATCGTCCTGCATTAATTTTCTTTCCTTTCTGTTTCTAATTCTGGTTTGTGATTTTCCATGAAACCTATGAATTAAGAGATCAAATAATGGCAAATACAAGGACTTCCGGGTATTCAACGTTTGGAGCAGGAGGAGAGAAGAAGAGCATAAACCCGGAGCCTTGGCAAGCTTGTGCGGGGCCACTGGTAAACCTGCCGCCGCCTGGGACTCACGTTGTCTACTTCCCTCAATGTCACACCGAACAGGGGACTTCGATATAGTTCCATGGTATTAATATTATTCGCCTTGGTAATTTGCTATTTCTCCGAGAGATTCTTCGATTTTTTGTTTTCTCAAAAGTTTCCCATCTTCCTAGCTGTGATGTTTGGTCAATGAAAATTTCTAATTTTTCAAGTGGTTGGATACTTATTTATAAGATGTTTAGATATAATAAATATAAAAATTTAAAATTTAATGTTATATATTATCTAAATAATATAAGAATATTTATCTTTTAACATATATGTAAATATAAAAATTATAAAATTTATGTTGTATATTACCTAAATAATATGGGGATGCTAATTTTTTTAAAAAATATATATGTCAAACTTATTTTTTTATAAATAAATTTTCAAATGTTTAAAAATTTAAAATATCCATGCACCAAATTGCCAGTTTTGCTTTATGTACGAGTTTTTGCGTAAATGAGATTTCTATAGGATTGCATATAAGAAGAAGTTGGAGAGAGAAAAATTAAAAAAATTTCAGCATGATTTTTTTTTTCTAATTTGTAATGTTAAAACTTTGAGTCTATCTCTTTTTAACTACTGTCATCTAAATAAATAGTATTTATATTGAAGTTTTTGTTCATAAAGAGCGGGTGAAAGGATAATGATCCTTTTTGGCTATCCAAGAGTTTACTTGCGGGGCCACCTATAACGGCTAGTGGCTAGAAACATTTAGAAGTATATATAATAATATTTGCAGTTTTATTTCCTTTTAGAGTCCTCATACATTATGACAGGAGTGATCACTTTTTGTCTTAGGTTGCAGTATCTTTGGAGAAAGACGTGGATTGTCCCAAACTACCAAATCTCTCGTCAAAGCTACTATGTCTCCTCCACAATGTCACCTTGCATGTATGGGGAAACTTTTTGGCTTTTATAGTCTACGTCGGAAACGAGATTTTAGAGTTTTCTGTTTGAACTTTGTCCATATTTTGTGGTTGTCTTTCTAGGCTGACCCCAAAACAGATGAAGTGCCCGCAGAAATGACGCTTCAACCAGTACCTTCTGTAAGCCCCTTTCACAATGATGAAAAAGCCATACTATAAAACCACTATGATGTATAAAACATCAGATTAGAAACAACTGTGTTATTGAAATTTTTGGAAACCGAACTCTGCTTGTCCCAGAGCTTCCAAATTAGCCTGAATTGTCGATATTACATGTGCAGATTGACAAGGATGCAATTCTAAGATCAGATCTGGCTCTCAAGTCAAGTAAGCCACAGCCAGAGTTTTTCTATAAACAACTGACAGTAAGTGATACAAGTACTCATGGAGGTTTCTCTGTAGCCCGCTGGGCAGCAGAGAAGATTTTGCCCCCTCCTATAGGCCCTATTTTCAAGTATTCAACCAGAATTTCAGAGTTTGATGTAGTTCCTGTTTCTGTATAGGATTACTTTATGCAACCACCAGCTCAAGAGCTTGTGGCCAGGGATTTGCATGATAGTGTATGGACATTCCACCATATATATCGTGGTATGTTTTCTATACAGTTGAGACCCTCGTTTCATCAGAGAATTCTTTGTTAATTTATTGACTTTTTTAAAGCCTATCACTAAAGATGTCTTTCCTATTCATGATCTTCCTTAACTAGGGCAACCAAGACGTCACTTTCTTACAACTTGTTGGAGTATATTTGTCAGTGGAAAGCGGCTTCTTGCTAGAGACTCTATTTTATTCATAAGGTAAGGGTAACAAATTGGTCCCTACTATATTTTTGGTGCTGGAGCTTGGTTTAAAGGTTCTCTTATACAATATGTGCATCACATATCAAATTTCCACATTTAGACTCAGGAGGATGAGACATCCTTATAATTTTTTTGGAATTCCAGTGTTTCTGGGCAGAGATGAAAAGCACCGGCTTCGCTTGGGTATCAGACGAGCTAACAAGCAACCTGCAAATTTATCATCCTCAGTACTCTTCGGTGACAGTAAGCACATTGGAATTAGCTGCTGCAAACAATAGCCCTTTCTTCGTGTCCTATAGTCCTTGGTCAATGTCCTTCATTTTTTTTTATACTTAGAATAATGCACGATTTCTTTACTAACCAATGTGCTTTTTATCTATTCAATCCGATGTCAAATACATAATTTAGGTACTTTGACGAATGAAATAGTGTTTTAATTCTATTTCTAAGTACAAAACTCTTGCACCTTCCTTTGTGTGCGGAACTAGTCCTCCAGAATTTGTTATTCCTTTAGTGAAGTACTATAGAGCAGTTTACAGCAAAAATATATCACCGGGCGTGTGCTTTTGGATGATGTTTGAAACTGAAGACTCTGGAGCAAGAAGGTACCTCCCTTTTTATAGTTTTTGTATAACTAAGAAGGTTGTAAGTATATTTAGAGTACACTCGATTGTAAATAAAATCTTATAGTAAATTAAATCATTAAAAGGTCTTTTCTTCAATTTAGTCCTTTAGGGCTTGTTTGGTATGAGAGTTTTGGAAGGGAGGAGGGGGGAGGGGGGTTTTTGGAGGAGAGAGAAATTTTTGTGCTCCATTTTGACTAAATTATCTTTGATTTAATTTTAATATTTTACTTTTGTCCTCACTAAAAAAATATAACGCAAATTTTATTTTTCTTTAGTGGAGTTTAAAATAATTTTTTATAAAAATAAAAAATATTTTTTGAATAAAAATAAAAAAATTATTTTTTATAATAGAAAGCAAGGGAAATCTTTTTTTTAAATAAAAATATTTTAAAAACAAAAAAAATTAATTTTAATGTTATGAGAGTATAATTATCTATTTAATTTTATCTCCTCTCCTATTTCTTCCTTAACCAAATAAGGTTTCATTAAAATCCTTCTTCTCCGCCCTTAGTTGAACCAAATACTATATTAAAGATAAAGTTTATTTTTTAAATCTAAAAATTGCTTTCCCCTTAATCCATTGAGCAAATTTCCCTCAACTAATAAATAGGAATCAAACTGAGATGAACGATTTTTTATAAACTAAATCATTAATTTATTAAAAAAAAAATGGTCTGTTGAGGATTATAATTTGGATGATGTAAATAGTTTATATAGCAAGTTTGTTGCTGCTTGGAACAATATTTTTTGTTCCAATTTAGTTTAATTAGAATTATCATTTTATATATCATTGCTAGCCTAGGAGGTATAATTGGCTGGGAATAGATATGATGCTTGGGATTGGAAATTGAAAATAATTTTGACAAAATATATTACATTCAATTGTGTTGCAGGTATATTGGTGCAATTACAAATATTAGCGATCTGGATCCTGTGAGATGAAGAAACTCACAATGGCGTAATTTGCAGGTATAATTTTTAGCAACATTTCACAATTCGATAAATTGGATGACCTCTTGATCACTTATATTTTCTGAATATATTAAGTTTGGGTTAGCGTGAGCAGTTGCTAACTTACACATGATAACCATTGGTCAGGTTGGTTGGGATGCATCAATTATTGGGGAAAGGTGTGGTAAGGTCTCAATCTGGGAAATTGAACTTGTGACTACTCCATTTTTCATCTGTCCATCTCTATTCTTCAGATCCAAGCGGTCAAGACAACCAGGAATTCCTGGTAAGCAACTACTATACATGTTTTATACGCAGAATGAAGCGAGTTGGATTATTTCGAACAATCCCTAATAGATTTTATCATTCTTGGGCCTCTTAAAGTGATATTTGATATAGTTTTATTGGCTTATTGTGTAATTACTTTGGTAGATGATGAACCCTCCGATTTCGATAACCTTTTCAAGCGGACAAGTCCTTGGCTTGGTGATGATATCTGCACAAAGGATCCCCAAGCTCTCCCCGGCTTGAACTTACTCCAATGGATTAACATGCAGCAAAATCCTGCCTTGGCTAGCTCATTACAGTTGGGTTACATGCATTTCTTATATGGATCTGTTCTGCAGAACCTGTCTGGTGCACAAATTCCCTGTCAGCTGGGTTTTTTTGCTCCACAAATTTCTTAGTCAAACAACGTAGCATTCAATGTTCAGAGGCTACCTCAGACCATGCAAAAGAATGCTCACTTTCAGAAGGTACCCTCTATATCTAGCACATTGGGAACAATCATGCAGCCACAACAACAGGTGGGTGACATTACACAACAACCTAAGCAGAATTTGGCAAATCAAACTCTACCACAATCCCAACTATTGCATCCCCAAGATAATGTCCAAACTAACAATATTCTTCAACATCAGCAACCATCTATTAAAACCCATCATCTCCAAAGAAGCCCCTCTCAGAACCCACCATAGCAGCTGCATCAACAGGTAATTATAGGTTAGAATCAACAACAAAATCCAACCCAATCTCCTATGTCTGATCATGTTAATCAGCAATTACATATGTTGGACAATCACATTCAGATTCAGTTGTTACACAAGCTTCAACAACAACAGCAACAAATACTCTTAGCACAGCAATCTACATTGCCACAGCCTAATCAAGTAACTCAAATCCATGAAGGTAATTTTATTCCACATCAGATGACAAAGACCAATAGTCGGACCAATATTCAGTTCTCTCATCTGCCACAGCTGTCGAACCCTTAACAACGGCTTGTCGCCTGAAATTTATGGGCATGTGGGGCTTCCCCCTATCCCTACAACCAACCAGCTCATTACTAGTGGTAGTAGCACACTGACTGAAGCAGCTCGAGCAGGGGCAATCCATAGTTACTGATGATGTTCCATCTTGTTCCACTTTGCCTTCAATAAATAAGTGTGCCATTGCTCTTCCATCAATATTGAATTCCTGGAACCATAGGAATACAACTATAGGGGATGACATGGCTCAGTCTGCTGCCATGATTTTGAGTCCAAGTGCCGTGAAAGATTCGTATACAAAGTCTGAAGTTAAACCTTCTTCAAACATTTCCAAAAGTCAAAGTCATGGGAGTTTTGGCCCTTTGACATACTTGAATGGTGGTGCTACCCAGATGGACTATTTAGATATATCATTTTCTACAACTTTAGTTTACCTCTCTCAAAATGTCACTTATATGCATCAGCATAACAACCCATTATCTTACAAGACACGGTCAATGTTATTTAGAGACAATAGTCAGGATGGGGAAGTTCAGGGAGAAGCTAGAAATAATGTTCCATATGGAAATTAAATTGGTGACCAGTTAGGAATTCCACTGAATCCAGATTCTCTTTTAACCAAAGGCACAGTGGGGGTGGGGAAGGATTTCTCAAATAGCTTTTCTTCTGGAAGCTTACTTGGTAACTATGAAAATAATAGAGATGCCTAGCAGGAACTTTCATCTTCAATGGTTTCACAAACATTTGGAGTCCCTGAAATGACCTTTAATTCAATTGATTTGACGATAAATAATGGTAGCTTCTTAATCTGGAGTCCATGGGCCCCACCACTGCATTCATCGCAGTTTCAGCAGATGAGGACATATACTAAGGTTTATTATTATTGTTGTTGTAATTGTTTTAATAAATCGTGTGTCAGATGTTAATGGGTTCTTTATCATTTGTATATTAAATATGTTCTATATTAACCCTTGTCTTTGAAGGTATATGTTATGCAGCAAGCAAAATTATAGAATAGAAAATAAACCAAAAAAAAAAAAGGAAGAGCACAAATTTACGTTGTGCACTCAATTCGACCTATATCCACTTGTAGGAGAGAGATTTTCTTGTTTGTTTAAAAAAATTGATACAAGTTACAACAATGAAATCTTATAACTAACAATTTATACTAACTTGCAACTCACAAATTGAGTTAGATCACTTCAAAAATAAAATAAAAACATTAGGCATATCGGCTTTCCGCTTCCACCACAGATCTCACACTTTGTTTTTTAAAAAAAATTCTGAGCTTCCAAAGTTTCGAGTCAGGTTATACTTTGAGTCAGTCCATTAAAATTCAAAGCATCTCAACAGTATACAAACAAGGAGTTGTGGGAATGTCCATAGACATAACCTGGTATTTAGGTTATGAGGAGCTTAAACAGGATGTGGCTCGTAGGTTTGGCATGGATGGACAGTTGGAGGATCAGCAAAGGATGGGCTGGAAACTTGTTTATGTAGATCATGAGAATGATGTTCTGCTGGTTGGAGACGACCCTTGGGAGTAAATCCTTATATTTTCTTTCCTCTTTGGGTTTGTCTTCGTGCATGTGTGTAATTCTCTCTTGGCAAGACAAATAGTGCTTCCAAGTTCAATAGTTATTTTTTTTTCTCCATGGAAAATACACCATTAGGTTTTTCTTTTAGGTTTTCCTTGTGATATCTTAACTCTTTGTTATGGGTATATCAGGGAGTTTGTGAACTGCGTCCGCTGCATCAAAATCCTTTCTCCTCAGGAGGGTGCAACAAATGAGCTTGGATGGAGATTTTTACAAAAGTGGTCTTCCAAATCAAGCTTGTAGCAGCTCAAATGGTGGAAATACTTAATGAAGCTTGGTAATTTGCTAATAATTCTCCCAGGTTGGAAATGTGGTCCTGTTTGATTTGATTCTGCAGAACAATTTTTTTGTTTTCAAGAACAAAAAAATAAAAAAACTTGTTTGATAATGTGTTTTTAATAAAGTGTTTTGTAAAACAAAAAAATCAAATTTTGTTTTCAAAAACAAAAAACTCAAAATACTTTTTAAGTGTTTTGTAATTTTTGTTCTACAGAATCAGATAAAAAACAGAAAATAATTACTTTTCAAAATAATGATTCAAACAGATTTTTTAATTTTTTTGTTCTCGAAAATTTGTTCTTGAAAACATATGTTTTAAAAACATTAAAACAAAAACAATTTCAAACGGGCCCGTAAGTTGTTGCTGGGATACATTCATTGTTTTCCTAAAGGCCTATATCTTGCCATTTTGGGTTTTGTGCATGTTGGCAATGCTCTGGAACCTGAGGCAAATTTGAAAAAGCCAAAAAAAATGGATGAACTATTACTACTGCCAAATTCTGATCGCTACTTCAATCATCTTGTGGTGATGAATAGAGCCCCAACAAAGCAATCCCATTGATCATTCATCAACATGATGATGCTGTTGATTGATCAATATTACTCTCAATAGATTTGTAATCTTTCTACTTTATCAACATCACAGCAGTGTATAAATTTGTAGTTTTTTCTTTCCTGCCACTTTAATCGCACTGCTAACATTTGAAAAGAATGGTTGGTTGGCGCTTTGTAAATACTGGCGGCTTATTTTTGCAAAAACTTTCGTCAATCCTCTACCCAGAGGCAAAAGTAGAGAAAAATGTGAAAATGGCGATGATGTTTTAAAACATCTATGCATACTTTAATGCCTACGATTTTATTTGATTAAAATGTTATTTTAAAAAATATGAAAAAAATTTGAATATAATTTCTTATATATTTATTATCAATTTTTATAATTAAAATATGGCTGATGTATAAATTTTTAATAATAACATAATAAATATATAGTCTTTGTAAGTATATATGATTTTCTAATTTGAAGAACTTGAAAATCAAAATATAAAAAATGGTATATAGATCTAATCATACTTATAATTAATTTTTCAATAGAGTAACTACTAAATAAAATAACTAGTCTTTACAACATTATACTTGTATTTTTAAATGTGATTATTATATTATTTGACTATCAAAAGTATAAATTGAAAAATAAAGTACAAAAAACAGCAAGTGTCTCATATAATATTAACTGAGAACTTTTATTTTATAACGTTGAAGTGACATATGGAAGTTTAAAAGTCCTGATTCAACATATAATTTGAATATAAAAATAAAAAAATGTTATTTTAAGATTTAAAAGTTATAACTATTTATTATATTTTCATTATTTTGTAAATAAAGCAAAAATAGTATTTCATACTTCAGAACTAAAAAAATTAAGGAGTGGTGCTTTTTAATAATTTGCAATGTGTTTGTTGATTTTCCTTTTAATCTTTGTGGCTCTTGAAGAAGGCAACTTGATATCGGGGTTTTGCCATTTTAAGGTTTAGGCCTGTCTCTCCAAACTCCATGAAGAAGTAGCAGCGCCGAAATCGAGAACAGGATCAGAGAACAGCTCCCGCTGGCACCAATTCCAAACAGAAACAAATTAGGGTTATCATTCGCTCGGAATCCAAATTGCCCTTTCTGCCATTGACGCTTCGTGAGTTTCATAGACTTTCTTTCTTCGTAACTGCTATAGGTGTGGCTCTTTAGGTTGCCATTTCTCTTTTCACACGATCCATAGTAGTGGTTAATCTTTGGCAGGAACATTTTCATTATCTTTAGGGAAGATTTTTGGAATCCGTTATAACCTAAAACTCCGCTAAGTAAAGTTGAGAACTGAGAAAATGGACGAATCTCAGTCTCTAGCAAAACGGAAAGAACCGGAAGATTCCCAAGTCAGTGAGACTTCAACTCAACAACCCCTCTCAAACAAACGTCGCAATTTGGCACGAACGTGCGTGCATGAAGTAGCTGTTCCCAGTGGGTACATTTCATCCAAGGATGAATCAATTCATGGCACTCTGTCGAATCCCGTGTATAATGGAGAGATGGCAAAAGCATATTCTTTCACGCTCGACCCTTTTCAGCGGGTATCCGTTGCCTGCTTGGAAAGAAATGAGTCTGTTTTGGTCTCTGCACATACTTCTGCTGGTAAAACTGCTGTTGCCGAGTATGCTATTGCAATGGCTTTTAGGGATAAGCAGAGGGTTATATATACTTCGCCCCTCAAAGCTTTGAGCAATCAGAAATACAGAGAACTTAGTCAGGAATTTAAAGATGTTGGGTTGATGACTGGTGATGTTACTATTTCACCCAATGCTAGTTGTCTAGTAATGACAACAGAGATTCTTAGGGGAATGCTTTATAGGGGTTCTGAGGTTTTAAAGGAAGTTGCATGGGTTATATTTGATGAAATCCATTACATGAAAGATCGTGAAAGAGGGGTTGTTTGGGAAGAGAGTATAATATTTTTGCCCCCGGCTATCAAGATGGTTTTTCTATCAGCGACCATGTCAAATGCCACAGAGTTTGCAGAATGGATATGTAATCTGCAAAAACAGCCTTGTCATGTTGTGTATACTGATTTCCGCCCAACTCCTTTGCAGCACTATGTCTTTCCCATGGGTGGTAGTGGCTTGTATTTAGTAGTAGATGAGAATGAGCAGTTTAGGGAAGACAATTTTGTGAAATTACAGGATACTTTTTCTAAGCAGAAACTAGGGAGTGCTAAGGCTAATGGAAAAACTGCAAAAGGTGGGTCTGCATTTGGTGGCTCTGACATATACAAGATAGTCAAGGTCAGCCCTTCCATTTCTTATGTTGCATTTGTTTTCTGGTGTTATCAGGGGTCTTGACATAGTAGTGTGTGTGTGCAAATGCTTAAATATGATTTCCTCTGATCCTCTTGTTCCTAACAAAATGAGAAATTTTTCTTGTTACTGTAGATGTCTATTGATATGACTATAAAAGACCATATGTTACATTGAGGAAGTTCTCCACAATGCTTTCATTTAATATTTTTTTTTCCTTTGTCTATTATCGGTTTACTTCTTTGAGGTTCTCTGGTATATGCATTTAACTGTTAAGTGGGCATTTTGGGTGCAATGATTACTTCATCTGCACAGGGCCCATGTCAAAAGCAACACCAAGACATATTGGTAGATTCTTATGATAATAATATTATGGTTAGTGGCCTCTCAGTGTGTACATTTAATTGTGACATGGGCATTTTAGGCACAATAGTTACTTCATCTGCACTGAGCTCATGCTCAAAATCCACATATTATATACATCTTGATATTTGAGTAATCCAGCAGTTTGATTAGGAAAATTCAAAAACTTTCTGCTATTCCTTTAGCAGCAGGAAAATTTGTGTTAGAGCTACCACCACTTCTTCATCATTTACTTTAAGATGAAGACTTTACACTCATGGAAAAGAAAGTTCTGCCTTGAACAAGTGAATTAGCAGATGGATCTTTCATAGTTAATTGTTGAATGCCTAATTTCCCTACTTTATGAAACTACATTGCTTTGTAATCATAAACTGCTTTTTGTTGCTCTTTGTTTGAATTGGATTGTTTCTTGATTTCAGATGATCATGGAACGGAAATTTCAACCTGTTATTATCTTTAGCTTCAGCAGAAGAGAATGTGAGCAACATGCCATGTCTATGGCCAAGCTCGATTTCAATACCCAAGAGGAGAAGGATACAGTTGATCATGTTTTCCGTAATGCAATACTCTGTTTGAATGAGGAAGACAGGAGCTTACCTGCTATTGAATTGATGTTGCCACTTCTTCAACGAGGAATTGCAGTTCATCATTCTGGCCTTCTTCCTGTTGTTAAAGAATTGGTCGAGCTTCTTTTCCAGGAAGGCCTTGTAAAGGCTCTCTTTGCCACTGAGACTGTAAGATTGTGTCCAGCTTTCATTTTGTTTCTCTGTTATTCTTTTTCCATTCCATTCATGAATGGGTCTCTGAGGTACCTTCTATTATTTTCCAGTTTGCAATGGGTTTGAACATGCCTGCAAAAACTGTTGTGTTCACAGCTGTTAAGAAGTGGGATGGTGATAGTCACCGTTATATTGGATCTGGTGAATATATCCAGGTGAGTGGTTATTCATTCAATCTATTTACCACTGCACCCTCATCATTATTGAAATCTTGCTGCCTCTAGATGAGTGGAAGGGCTGGTCGTCGTGGCAAAGATGAACGTGGAATTTGCATCATAATGATTGATGAGCAGGTGTGTCTACTGCCAGGCAAAATGCCTTTGTGTTGCATGAGTTTGTTAGTTTCGTGTCTGTTTGAATTCTTTCATTAGATTTTTCCTCAACCTTGCTTGTCTGCTCGTCCTTCATTCTTAACTGTAGGCTTGTGGTATCCAATGATGCCTAAATCTATTCTTAACCTGAAGTACTTTTGTTTTGAAAATTACATATGCTGTCCTTACGGTAAATTTTAATATACTCTGGTTGTTTGCTGGTTAGAGATATTAGGAAATGTTGGCTGACATTTAGAGATGCTAGGAAATGTTGGTTTTTATGTTTGTTATTAAAATGCATTTCAAAAACATCCTTATCTTCAATAACAAATGACTGTGAGAGGGTTGAACGCAAACTTTGTAAGTGTTGGGGATAGGATGGTTGGGAGGAGAGACAATTCATTTAAGGCTGGGTTGACTTTTTAAACAGCTAGCAAATGAGTACTTTGAAGCAAAAAAAAAAAAGATTTAATTGGTTAATTCAATGGAGTGTTGTCCATGGAAGCTAATTAACCTAGTCAAACCTATTAAACAAACCAAGCCATTGGGTTGTCTTGTTTTCATTCAAGATTTGGGTAAATTGTGCTTTAATGAAGTTGTTCAACACTGGATTGATTTTTCAAAGGAAAACCCTAACTATCACGGCCTGTTTGGTACACAGAATTGTCAGTGATGAAAATTGAAAGGGGATGACAAAGTGAATGGAATTACTTCAATTATTTTTTGTATGATATTGAAAGGAATGGGAATGATTTTCCATTTGTGTGGTTGGTTGGATGAAAATGCTGGAAGAATGGAAAGCAAGGCTCATGTAATGACCAAAATGCCCTTGCAGTAAAAGTTACAAACAAAGAAAATAAAAAATACAAAATTAGGGGTTTTAGCAGTTGAAGACCCGAACTTTGGCGTTCTTAATTTGGCTTCATCTGAAGCTTAAATTCTTGGCAATGAGTGGATCATCCTCCAAGACTGAACTTTTGAAATTTTCAATGTAGACCGAGTGAGGGACCTTTGATTGACACTTGTCTCTAGGTTAGGGCATTGATTGCTCTTTTGAGTAGCCTGATGTGAGTTGGAGCTAAGGCATGAGCTGCTTACCACCAAACCTCTCTGTCCATTAACACCGTTCAACAATCTTCCTAGGTATGTATAATGTCCATTGCATCATTCAATAATTATCCTCTATTTAGAGGGAAATTTGGGCATTTGTGGAAAAATGCATGTGGGTCGCAGATTGAGGAATGCGAAGAAATTTGATTTGCTCAAATTTTCTCAATGAAGTGGTTTCATCTAGAAGGAGGTTTGTGATGGATCCACACTTTTTCTGCTCTCACAGGACAATGGAGGACCACAAGATTCTGCTCAAATATGCTGTTTACATCATGGTTCATCGAGATGAGGAAAGCAAAGGCATGAAAGACTTCCACCATTTTGGCTCCAAAGTAGACTTTCATTCCCACTCTACTGTGGAGGGTGCCACTTTCACGATGCAATTCTTAACGAGCTCTGGATTTACCAACTGAACAGCCAAAGACATGAGAATTATTTTCTATTTCCGTTGCATTCCCTCAACCAAACAAGCCATCACAATTAAACTGAACCTAAGCATTAAAAGATGGCATGGTGGATTTGTAACACCCTTAATGGATGATTAATTCATTGGAAGATGTTACTTATTCTTTAAGATGAGTTGGATAGTTTTAGATTTTCTTGTGCTATATTTTCATGTCATTTGCATTGAAGTAGAACATAACATTATTTAGTTGTGTGGTTTATGTTACTATAAAAATATAGCACAACATGTATGATATACTCTATAAAAATCACACAAGTGCCCCATTACGTTGGTGCATGATTGAATTTTTTTTCTTTTATTTTCTCTGCATATTTATTCAAAATGTACATGTAAAGTAGCCTTTCATCAAGACATCTTTATTCTGAAGGGTTTACATCAATTTTGTTGATTTTAGTGGGATCTTCTCTCCTCGTTTGGCTGGGGGTGAGATTATAAGTTTATACTGTATCTTCACATTCTTTTCATTTCTATGAGACAAAAAGTCTCTTGTTTGATTTTGGAAAGGGTCCTTGAGAACTCATTGGTCTTTCGTTAATCAACTTATTGATGTCATTATTTTGGGCAGATGGAAATGAATACCCTCAAGGACATGGTTTTGGGTAAACCTTCTCCTTTAGTTAGTACATTCAGGCTAAGCTACTACTCAATTTTAAATTTGATGAGCCGTGCTGAAGGACAGTTCACTGCTGAACACGTAATAAGGAATTCATTTCATCAATTTCAGTATGAAAAGGTTTCTATTGAACCATTCCCTGATAAATATCTGATAAAAATTTATTGCATGATTTTCTATACCTTACGAACTCCTCACTCTGGTTCAGGCCTTACCTGATATAGGGAAAAAGGTTTCAAAGCTGGAGGAGGAAGCAGCCTTGCTTGATGCTTCAGGGGAGGTAATCTTTGTTTCGAGGCCCTCAATTTGGCTGTCTTTGTTATATGTTATGTGTTGTAGTACTATACTAATGTATTATAAATTTATAATATATGTAGGCTGAAGTAGCCGAATATCATAAGCTTAAACTGGAAATAGCACAGCTTGAGAGGAAGATGATGTCACAATTAATAAGGCCTGAAAGGATACTTTATTTTCTTCTTCCTGGTCGATTGGTAAGTGATAGTTAGCACATAGCACTCCTCTTTTACACTCTTGATTTTCTTCTAGTTTGTCTACTTATTGTTAAGTGTCAGCATGGAAAGAGTTATTTTTGTTCGTCATGTTTGTTGAAATTTATGGTTAAAGCGAAGATATGGCAAACGGGAAGGCTTGCTCACCTGTAGTGTACACATACCTTGTGTGGCAGCCTATATCTATATTAAACTGGATGAATCTCCACACAAAGGATAATCCTTTTCAGGAAGACAACCCCTAAATATACCATCAAGGGATCAGTACAGGACTTCATAAATGTGATACCCCACTACAATAATGGTGGTTTCCAAATAAACCTCTGATATGGATTGTCAAGGCTGTTGATCATTGTAAATTGGATGATTTGATTTGTGTTAATTAATGCCTGATATATTTCTTAGCTCATTTAGCATGTTTGCCTATTTGTTCATTTTGCAATTTTCAGTCTGTTTTTCAAGACTTTGCTTAGGATGAACTATTTCTGTTGCTTATCATTCTCTAATAGTTTACTCAGAGGAACTAGATGCTATGCAGGTCAAGGTAAGAGAAGGAGGAACTGATTGGGGCTGGGGTGTTGTAGTCAATGTTGTTAAGAAACCTTCTGGTGGTGGTTATATAGTTGATACTTTACTTCATTGCTCACCTGGTTCAACTGAGAATAGTTCACGGCCAAAACCATGTCCACCCCGCCCTGGAGAGAAAGGTGAAATGCATGTGGTAAGTTGACATTTGAGTATAGTAACTCCACTTTTCCATGGTTCTTTGTTGTAACTCACTCATGTATCTGGAAACTTATGTTCCTTACCCTTGATTGCTTCCTTTTGCATTAGGTCCCTGTTCAATTACCATTAATCTCTGCCCTTAGTAAACTGAGGATATCTATACCTCCTGATCTACGGCCCTTGGAAGCAAGACAAAGTATCCTGCTTGCTGTACAGGAACTGGGGAATCGTTTTCCTCAAGGCCTTCCCAAGCTTAACCCTGTTAAGGTAAGAGTTTTCCATATGTAGTTTTCATAATATGTAGTTGAATGATCAGAGCTCTTCAAACTGTTGACATCAGAATGAGGGGTTGCATGCACTGGCTGATTGACCTGAATAATGTTAAATTTTAAACTATTAATTTTTAAACATGATACCAGATTGATGTCTGCTTTGCTATGCTGACATTTTTTCCCCCCTTTCTCCATTTGGAAAACTCAGTTCAAAAGTCAGATTATGCATGGTAAATGCCACTACCAGTAGGTCATCTAGTGAAGAAAGCATAATCTACAGTAGTGCTTCTGAATGGTAGTTGGCAGTGTAGATGGCACTTTCTTGACTCACACTGTTCTGTTTAGCAGAAATTTATTGTCTGCCTGTCAGTGTCTCCATTCGCCCTTTACTCTCTCTCTCTCTCTCTCTTCCCTTTCCTTTTTTTCTTTTTACTTTCTTGCCATTCTGTCCCAGAGACTCAAGCATTCCATGCCCCCTCTTAAACTCTTTCTTCAATCCCTTCTTCGTCCTCCCTCTCCTATTTACTCAAAATCATTCACCAATTATTTGAGATTTCATTTTCTTAAATTTGAAAAAGATAAAGTAAAATACTTTTTTAATGAAAAATTTATATGCGAATTAAATTATATTTTTCTAATGAAAAGAAAATCTGCAAGTTTCAACACATTTAGAAGACAAATATTATTTTAATGAAACATTTAATTATGTAATTAGTAATTTTTTTAATTAGTGAAAATATAAAATTACTAATATAAAACTCACATTTACAATTAGATTTCTTTTAACATTTTTTTCAGATCTGATAAGCAACAATTGTCGAGTTGTACAACTTTATTACTAAATATTTTTTAGTTAAAAAGTAATGTCAAGGACCATGTTAACTCAAAAGCTTAAGCTGAACATTTATGAATAGTTTTTAGTATAATCTTTGACATGCCCTTGACATGAAAGCCTGTAGGCTTGAAGTGTGGGCAAAGCATAACCTTATCATGCTTGATGCTGAAACTTAATTTTTATTAAGAAGGCTGCAATGTTCGAACTCTAGTCTAGACCACTTATTTATAGAGACTGTGACCAGTGTAGTCAAAGGCACTCTAGCACCTACGGTGCTGAGGGAAGGCGATGAAGAGGTTCAGGGCCTCTCGCACCATGAGAAAGAGAGGTGACAACCTTAGAAGGCCAGTCCAAGTATTTTAAAACAATATAACTTTGTTAAGGATAGGAAAACTATAAAACCCAGCCCAATAGCTAATAATAGGGTAAAATTGTCGTTCTCACTTCAAAATATTATTTATATTAGTTTTTTGTGGTTTTATAAGTGCACTTAATATTATTATGAGATATGACAATGATTATTATGATTGAATAGTGTATTAGTGACTTAATTAATGCATTTGATAATTATTATGACTTATGACTTGATAATTATGTTTGAATAGTTAATTTATATGTCAAATGTTGTTACAAGCTCACATTTATTTATTTTTGTTTATATAGCATACTTTTAGCATTATTTTCTATTTTAGCGCCTTGTTTATATAGCATATTTTTTTAGTGCTTCTCGCCTAAGGTGTTTTAGGGTCTAGCACCTTAAAGGCTCCTTTCGCCTTTTACTACTTTGACTTTGATGTCACCTTAAGGTCCATTTCATTTCAAAAGTTTATGTTCTTAAATGAAGGCTCGTGAACAATTTTTATTATAATCTCTAACAAGAAAATTTAAACCTAAGAGAAGAAGAAGATATCATTTCAGATATTCTTTGTGCCTCTAACTCTGATGGAGCTTTTTGTGGAGAAAACTCCACTGCTGTTAGCATTTTCCATACAGAAAATGCCATTTGAACAGTCCCTTTCCATGCTTGCTAGGAAAAATATGAGAATTAATTGCCTGAGCCAGATTCTTTGAGCATTCACATGCTTTAATGTTTGTTATATGATGAATGATGACAGCTTTAACAAATAGATGTTGCTGGTGTTCCATCTTTCTCTGCTGTCTTCCACCAGTTTTCTCCTCTTAGGTTGTGTCCCAATATTTGAATATGCGTACCTAACCTTTTATGATCTTTCTGCAATATATTTAACCATTGTTGTCTTCTCATTTCTAACCTCTCTTTCCCATTCTTCTGCTTTCAAGGGAGTAAGAATTGTTTAGGACACATGATCATCCTGTGTTTGAATAGTGAAACAGAATCACAACATTTCTCATAGATTATATTATCTGGAGTCTAAACTGATTTTTGTTTTCAGGACATGGAAATACGAGATCCAGAAATTGTTGATCTTGTCAATCAAATAGAGGAACTTGAGAAAAAGTTGTATGCTCATCCTTTGCATAAGGTTTGTGAAAAAGATCTGTCTATTTCCTATTCCATTAGTTCTGAATCTAATGCTGCATGATCTTTGGTTTGAGAGTTTCCCTAACCATATTACTACATGTTAGCATCAAGATGTGGACCAAATTAAATGCTTTCAGAGGAAAGCAGAGGTGAATCATGAAATTCAGCAACTAAAGACAAAAATGCGTGATTCCCAGGTATTTACTTTGTTGAAGCTTCTCTATTTGGTATATCATGGCTCTTGTAATTATCAAGCTGGGTCTTATAAGTTTGACAATTGATGGGGGTCGAGAGACTCAAGACATTATTTGGAATGCATTATATTATATCACCCCACTTGTGAATATTCAATTGACGGGGTTTCAAATTAAGGTGACAAAATTAACCAAAGTAAGAAATTTCAGTGTGACAAATTAATCAAAATTTGAGTATGAAATCAGCATTTGTCTCTTTACGTGATCTTACTCTTCCATTCCCACCTTTTCATGTATTTAAAATTTTATTGACATTTCAGCTACAAAAATTTCGTGAGGAGCTCAAGAACCGCTCACGAGTTTTAAAGAAGCTTGGTCATATTGATGCAGAAGGTGTAGTTCAGTTGAAGGGACGGGCAGCCTGTTTGATTGACACGGGCGACGAGCTCCTTGTTACTGAATTAATGTTTAATGGTGAATTGACATGCATTTGTCCATAGTACTCTCTTTTGTCCACTAGGTATTATGTTGCATAATCTGAACTCTTTCATTTCCCCTCCCCAATTAGGTACATTTAATGATCTTGACCATCATCAAGTTGCTGCTCTTGGAAGTTGTTTTATACCTGGAGATAAATCAAGTGAGCAGATACAATTGAGGACAGAGCTTGCTAGACCTCTACAACAGCTTCAAGACAGTGCAAGAAGAATAGCAGAGGTGTTTTATCATTTAGCTTATGATATTTCTTTAGAATTTGTGAATTATATTATAAATGTGCTTGCTCTCTGGTTACAGATACAACATGAATGCAAATTGGATATAAATGTGGATGAGTATGTGGAGTCAACAGCAAGGCCTTACTTGATGGATGTCATATACTCTTGGTCAAAGGTTAGTATTGCCTGAATTTTGGATTGAATGCCTCATCTACTTTTAAGTTGTAAGTCATTTGTTTGATGTTTACTGTAAAGATCATATTGCTGGATCAGTTGTTGCTGCTGCTGTTATTGTTGTTATTATTATTATTATTATTTGTTTCCTTTCCCTTTTCTCCCCCTTCATTAGTGCCTTACAAGTTTGAAGCTAGAGCTTACATAGAATGCTGGGGAAATCACTATTTTACACATTCTGTATGGGTTGTCAAAGCTGACTTTTTAGTTTGATCTTAAAATTCGTAATTTGACATCTATTACAGTTGTTGGGATGGGAAGTTGGGAACTGTAGTTGGTTCTCTTTCAGGTTTAGTGAAAGAAAGAGAAATAATAGAAAGGACTTGTAAAAGTTACACTTATTTATCCAGACAGCTTTGTTTATTTTTCCTTGTGTTGCTATCGGAAGATATCTGAAACTAGTAGTTTCCTTTTGGTTGTGTTTTTCCTAAATTTCATTCTTCTCATCTTACTACATTATTCCTTCTTGAATTACAACTGTGACCTTTGTTGCTTGAAGCATTTATTTCTTGGAAAGTAATAAGTTTGGACAAGTGGGAGAGACTTTGCTTGCGGCTGGTACAATAGTCTCTCTGTTTTCATTGATGCTTTGAGATATGTTCTTCATTTAGTTGTGTAACTCTTCTTGGTTTCTTTAAAATATGATAGGTTCTGAATTTGGCAACACTCAACTTTGGGAAACTAGCCATTTGAGAGGTTATGCAATGGAGGAGGATAATATAATCTTAATAATAGTTAGATCTTTTTTTTAAAAAATTTATCTAACTATGCCACAACTGTTACTGTTTAAGAACACTTGTTAAGATTTCATTTGGTTGGAGTTAGAATTATAAATGGTCATATAAGACTAATTGTTTCTTTGGAGCAGGAGAATATGCTAGTCAGAATTGTGAAAATTCCTGTAAGATTTGCTCTCTTGATAACAAGGATTTAGTGGCAACTGAGGAAAATAGAGAGAAAAACTGATCTCAATGCGTTATTTTATTTGAATGATATAGTCTGAATTTATGGGGACCATCATGACATGATTACCACTAGAATCCCATAATTTTTGCTGACCATAAAGGAAAGAAATAAAGATACAAATCAGGGAAAAATAAATGACAATAAAGTGTTGATTTAATCCCAAATAATCTGGATTAAATAGGTGTAAATCAGGAAAAAATAAATGACAATAAATTATTGATTTAATCCCAAATAGTCTGGGATTAAATCCCACAAAACCAGATAGGGAATAATGCCAACCATACAAAGAGAAAACACAGCAATCACCAATACTCTCTCTCAAGCTAGGGAGTAGATGTTAATCATTCCTAGCTTGACTCTTAATTCCTCAAATCTGACCCATGCTAGTGCTTTAGTGAGGATATCTGCAACTTGAGATTTGGTTAGTATGTGAGAGAACTAGTAAAGCAGAATCCAACTTTTTCTTGATGAAATGATGTTCAATCTCAACATGCTTAGTTCTGTTATGTTGGATAGGATTTCTGGCCATACTCAGAGCAGCCAAGTTGTCACAAAGTACCTTGTAGGTTCTTCATATTTGACCCTTAGTTCACTTAGTAGCCTCTTTAATCACAAGCCTTCACATATTCCTTGAGCTAAATGTTACGCCCCACATCGGATAGACGAGGGGAGGGTCCTGGGCTTATAAAGCGGGGAGGTCCTTGCCACATCAGCTAGCTTTTGGGGTGAGATAACTGACCCCGTAACAATTGGTATCAGAGCCTGACCCGCGTTCTACGGCTCAGAGGTGGGCCCCACCGTGGATGGAATGGTGGTCCGGTGGGCCAGCCGTGACGAGGGCGTCACGGATTGGCCGGGGGAGCTATTACGCCCCACATCGGATAGACGAGGGGAGGGTCCTGGGCTTATAAAGCGGGGAGGTCCTTGCCACATCAGCTAGCTTTTGGGGTGAGATAACTGACCCCGTGACATAAAGCTCTATATCCAGCTTCAGCGCTACTTCTAGCAACAAATGATTGTTTCTTGCTTCTCCATGTTACTAGATTTCCCCAGATATAGGTATACTGCCTGAGGTGGATTGTCTATCAGTGATAGATCTGGCCCCAATTTGTATCACAGTATATCTCAACTTCATGATTGTTGCTCTTTTAAAAGAAAATCCCTTTCCCAAGAGTCATCTTTAGGTACCTTAAGATACGATAAGCAGCATCAAGATGAATTTAAGTGAATTTGCTCATGAATTGATGACACTGACAAGAAAGTTGATGTCAGGTCTATAATGAGTTAGGTTGATGAGTTTGCCCACAAGTCTTTAATACCTTTCTGTGTCAATAGGAGGGCTTTCTTGAGAGAATTTTAACTTGTAATCAGTTTCCGTAGGAGTGTCTGCAGGCCTACACCCCAGCATTCTTATTTCTTTAAGGAGCTCAAGGGTGTACCTTTTTTGGGATATAACAATTCCTTTCCTTGATCTTGCAACTTCCATACCAAGAAAATACTTTAGTAAACCAAGGTCCTTTATCTCAAATTTTTCAGCTAAGGCTCTCTTTAAGTTTTCAATCTCACTAGTGTAATCACCAGTGACTATTATGTGGTCAGAACAAACAATTAGGACAGCTATCTTCTCACCAATAGAGAATTTGGTAAATAGTGTGTGATCAGCTTGCCCTTGAGTGCAGCCTTGTCTTTTAACAGCCATAGTAAATTTCTTAAACCAAGTTTTGGGAGACTGTTTAAGACCATAGAGAGATTTCTTGAGTTTACAAACTTTGCTACTAATGTGAGTGTCAAAACTGCATGCCGGGGGGGGGGGGGGGGTTATTGTCATGTACACCTCTTCCTCTAAGTCTCCATTTAAAAAGGCATTTTTTGCATCAAGTTGACATAGGGGCCAATTCAGATTAGTAGGCAAAGACAAAAGAATCTTGATAGAGTTGAATTTGGCAAGTAGGACAAAGGTTTCAAGGTAATCTACCCCATAACTTTGAGTAAATCTTTTTGCAACCAATCTAGTTTTATAGCGATTGATGCTGCCATTAGTGTTATACTTTAAGCTGAACGGATGTACCCAACTGGTTTTTTCCCTTTAGGTAACTTGACCAAGTCCCATGTGTCATTCTTTTCTGAACCATTCATCTCCTCATACACAGCTTCCCTCCATTTCTCTTGTTTGAGAGCTTCAAAGATGTTTTGAGGCACTATATCATTGGACATCTTTGCCACGAAAGCTTGATAAGAACAAGAAAAGTTATCATATTGCCACGAAAGCTTGATAAGAACAAGAAAAGTTATCATAGGCAACAAATTGGCCAATAGAATGTTGTGTACATGATCTGTTTCCCTTCCTTAATGTAATAGGAATATCCAAAGAATCAAGATTACTTTAAGGTTCCATACTTGGACTTGGAATTGAGGATTGGCTTTGCTCAGAAGATGGGCAGGCCTCTACTTCTTGAGGCTTTTTCTTTCTGGCATAGACAATGAGGTCTTTTTTCTCCACATTGTTGTCTTCATGATCTTGATTTATTATTTTCTCAGGTTCAGTATAAGGGGTTAGAATTTTGGTGGCTGTAGGAGCTAAAACAGCTTCATTAGGCTCTGATTCAGTGGCTGGATGGGCTTTGTCAGGCATGATTTCATGAGAAACAGTGGTAGGGATGGGCTGTGTAGAGGTAGTAGGCTGTTGGCTAGGAATATTGGGCTCAAAATCACATGGTTTGTCAATGCAAAGACTCCATTCATGTTGCTGGATAGTGCTCTCCCCCTAAGTGGATGTTTTTGTATAATAAGGTTGATCTTCCACAAAAGTAACATCCATAGACACAAAAAATTTGTGCAAAGTGGGAGGATAGCACTTGTACCCCTTTTGAGAGGCAAAATACCCAACGAATATGCATTTAATAGTCTTGGGGTCAAGTTTGTTATTGTGAGAAAGGTGTACAAAACAGGTACAGCCAAACACTTTTTTTGGAAGGGTAGAAATAACATGTGTACTAGGGAAAAATTTAGGAGAATATTGCAAGGGACCTGAAACTTTAGAGTTTTGGTTGGTATTCTATTGATAAGGTATGCTGAGGTGAGAATGCCTTCTGCCCAAAGATTTTTAGGGACATTCATTGTGAACACAAGTGACCTAGCCTCTTCTAGAAGATGCCTATTCTTTCTTTCAGCAATTCCTTTTTGTTGGGGGGTGTGGATACAAGAACTTTGTTGGTGTATTCCCTTTTCAACCAGAAAAGTTTTCAGCTGGCTATTAAAATATTCCTTACATTATCGGTTCTAAGGACTTTGATGGGGGTTTGAAACTGAGTTTGGATAAATTGGTGGGAGTTTTTGAAAATAGATGGCACCTTAGATTTTTCTCTCAAGAGATACATCCACATCACTCTTGTATGATCATCAACAAAAGTAACAACCCACCTCACACCTGTAATACCTTTAATTTTAGATGGCCCCCCAAACATCACTATGGACAAGATGGAAAGAATGGAAGGTTATAGCCTTGAGAAGGGTAGTTGGACTAAGTGTGTTTAGCAAGATGGCATGAATCACAATGAAAGAGCGCAATATTTTTATTAAACAAATCAGGATACATTCTTTGCATGTATTTTACATTTGGGTGGCCTAAATGATAGTGCCACAATAGCAAATCAGAATCATAACTTGCTGCAGTGTATCCTCCTTTATTCTAACGAGTCATGCTCATAAGATAGAGGTTGACCACCTCCTTAGCATTGCCAATCATCCTCTTAGGCCTCGTTTGGTTGGTGGGAAAGTTGAGTGATGGAGAGGGAAAGGGAGTGGGATTGAGAAAAAGGCATGTTTGGTAGGCAGAAGACTTCTTTCCCGGGGAGAGTTGTCTCCCACTAACATGGGAGAGTCCATTCCATTGCTTTGTGGTGGGAGAGAGCTTTACTGAGTAGGAGAGAGCTTTATTGAGTAGGAGAATAAAAATTGAGACTACTTTATTCTTCTTCAGATAAATTTTTTTTTTTCTATTAAAGGTAAATTAAAAATAAAATTTTAAATTAAAATGTTATTTTATTATTTTTTATTATTATTGGTAATTAAAAATAAAATATTTTATTATATTTTATAATTATTAAAAGTATTTTAATTTTTTAATTCTCTTCTCATTTTATTTTTATGTCATTTTTATCTAATTATAAAAAAGTAAAAATATTTTTATTTCTTTTTCCATCATACCAAATATAATTATAGGGTACAAGATTTCTTTTCATTCTCATTCCATTTTCCATTTCTATTCCATCAAAACCTAATCCCTTATACCAAACGAGGCCTTAGATGCCAAGTCCTGAAAAATGCATTCACCATCCACAAAATTAACTATACAACCATTATCCTTGATCACTTTGCTAGTTGACAATAAGTTGCAGTCAAGTTTAGGAATTAGTAAGACATTTTTCCAAAATAATATTTTTTGAAATTGTCACTGTGCCCAAACTAGTAATAATAGCTAAAGTTCCATCTGCTATTTTGACCTTTAAAGAGTTGTTACATGGGTTAATAGTGTCAAAAAGAGAGGGATTACTGGACATATGATCAGATGCACTAGAGTCCACCGCCCATGTATGGTCATTTAAAGATCTTGTGTTCAAGGCAAATGGGAAGTTACCTAATTGGGCTATATGCCCATTACTTATAGTACCCTTGTTATTTTCAGCAGTGCGTTGGGTGGCAAATAGTTTTTGCTAAAGGTTGAGTTGTTCACAGCTGAACAAATTTGACTCTCTTGTGGTTGCTTCCTCAGTTGTAGTATTATATCTTTTTGCATCTCCCTTAGGCCATGGCTTCCAATTAGGGGGCTTACCATGCAATTTCCAACAAGCTTTCTTGGTATGACCTGATTTGTGACAATGGTCACACCAAGGTCTCCCTCTTTCTTTTGCCAGTTGTCAGAAGTCTAATTTAAGGGACCACAGGTTGTAAGAGTTGAAGGCTTACCACTGTTTTGAGCATTTTGGGGGTTTTGCAGCATCTTTTTGCTGCTTTCTTGCCTTCTTTCTTCCCTTCTTGCTTCATAGATGGCTTCACAGAGGGAAGGAAATGGTTTAGTTGCAAGGATTCTCCCCCCTTTCTTGTTCAAACTTGTCATTGAGCCCAAATAAAAATTTGTATGTGCGTTTCCTCTTAACTATTTTCTTGTAGTTGGCTGTATCAGTGATACGGCTCCAGGTCATGGTCTCAAATGTATCAATATGTTGTCAATATTTGAAAAATGGAGAAGAGTATTGAGCAACAGTAAGATCTCCTTGCCTCAAGTCATGAAGAATACCTTCAATCTGATACAATTTCACTGTATTTTCACTGGCGGAGTAGGTTTTATGAGTGGATTCCCAGATTTCTTGGGTAGCTTTGCAAAGAAGGTAATTCTCTCCAATATCAAGTGTCATGGAGTTGATGAGCCATGACGTAATCATATTATTTTTTGCACCCCAAATAGGAAATTTAGGATCTAAAATGCTTGGGCAAAGTGTATCACCTGAGAGATAGCCTGCTGTTCCCTTTCCCTTCACGTACATGAGGACATTAGATGACCATTGTAGGTAATTACTCCCATTGAGCTTATGTCCAGTGATGAGGATTGGAGTGGGTTCAGATGAGAGTGCTATTATGACTGAAACTCCTTGAGTGGCTGGAGAAGTATGGGTTGCTCCAGTTTCAGAGCTTTGCTCATCATGGATCTCAGTGTTGAAGGCCCTGAAGTTGCCAAAACTGATAGTGGCTGTATCAAGCATTTGGAAGCTCTGATACCATGAAGAAAATAGAGAGAAAAATTGATCTGAATGCCTTATTTTATTTGAATGACATCATCTGAATTTATAGGGACCATGGTGACATAATTACCACCAGAATCTCATAATTTTTGCTGGCCATAAAGGAAAGAAATAAAGGTATAAATCAGGGAAAAATACATGACAATAAAGTGTTGACTTAATCCCAAATAATCTGGGATTAAATAGGTATAAATTTGGGAAAAATAAATGACAATAAACTGCTGATTTAATCACAAATAATCTGGGATTAAATCCACAAAACCAGATAAGGAAATAAGGAATTAATGCCAACAATACAAAGAGAAAACACAACAATCACCAACAGCAGCAAAAGGACCTGTAACTATTGTTGGAAGTCACATGTTGGTTTTCCTTATTTTTAATTACTTTGTATTTGAATTTAGTGAACTTTATTTTTTGGTTTATTCCTTCCTTTCTTGTCGCACAATTAGGTGTAGTTATTGTTTCTGATTTTTTCTTGATTCTAGGGGATTAGATTGACACAATCCTAGGTCGTCTTCTCTCTTCTTATGTACTGACATTAATTTTAAATGAGGACACTAAACCGAATGAATTGCTCTAGGTCATTTTATGCTTTTCTTCATGGTATTAGAGAGGGCTTGAAACAACTCTAAATCACATTCAGCTCTATGAGAGCCTTTGACTCTAACGTTCAAGACTCTCCATCAAGTCGTTAACTATCTCTCAGCCAAACACCACCAAAAACACATCGACTAGCTTCATTGGCACTAGAAATCATCCTCTAATGATTGCTGGCCATCATTTTGATGGTCGTAATTATATACCATGGTCACAAAGTGCCCTAATATACATATGTGGTTGTGGAAAAGAAGAATGCATCACTAGAGAGGTTTCTCCACCGGCGGCCACCGATCCCAAATACAAGGTGTGGTTTGCTGACAATAGTATGCTCGTGTCATAGTTGGTGAATTCTATGACCACTGAGATAGGAGAGATGCTTTGTTCTATACAAGATAGCTAATGAAATATGGGACGTTTAGAAGGACTCTTATTCAACTTTGGAAAACACAGCAGCCCGATTTCAAATTAAGGGGGGCTCTTCATCACTTGAAATAGGGCAATTTGAGTGTCACCCAATGTTATAGTAATCTTGTGAAGCTCTAGCGGACTTGTGTGAGATTCATCAATGGAGCTACAGTGAAATTGCTGCTTACTATAGGAAACTAGAGGAGAAAGAGAGACTTTCTCTTTTCTTTTGGGTTTAAATTCCATCTTTGAAGTTGTCAAAGGGAGAGTTATGTTGACTTCCCTCTCCTGGAGAAGTGTTTCATAAGGTTAAATGGGAGGAAAGTAGGTTACAGTTGACTGAAGCATGTTTAACTACTCAACTTGTGATAGAAAGTTTTATGGTTGCCAGAGATAACCGAGCCCTTGATTTTAGGAAGAAGGGTGGAAAAGCTTGGTATGATCATTGCAATAAGGCTGGTCACACCAAGGACAAGTGTTGGAAACTCTACGACAAACTGGCTAATTGGAAACCACGTCAACGAAGGGAAATACATGGGTTTTGGTGGTTGGTGAGGAGCATAATAGTGGTCCACCTAACTCAAGTTCTTTCACCAAGGAAATAGAGGACCACTGGAGCTACTACAAACAATGATTAGTAATCAAGGACAATCATGAAAAAGTTGTGGGCACTGGTGTTATGGCCCTTAAAGGTAACCCTCCAATGGCACAATTTAAAAATTCCAACTTAGATAGTCGATTTAGATGCCACTGACTATATGACTAGTAATAGCTCTACTTTTGACAAGTTTGTTCCTTGTTTTGAAAAGTATTTTGTGAAGATTGTTAATGGTTCTTTGTCTCTAGTCAACAATATCGGGATTGTGAAAATTGTAGTGGATTTGATTTTAAAAGATGTGCTTCTTGTACCTAAATTACAATGCAACTTATTGTCCATAAGTAAGCTTGCTAAGGACTTGAGGTGCCAGACTAATTTTGATCCTTATGGTTGTTATTTTCAAGATTTGGAGACTGGGAGGGTTGGCAGTGCTGAGGAGAGGGTTGGACTTTATTACCTTGATGGACCCACAAATTGAACAAAGCTGTTCAGTCATGTTTAATTTCTTCTAATAATGATGATGTTATGTTGTGGCATTATGGCTAAGCCATCCCAATTTTCATTATATGAAAAAATTGTACCCCATTTGATTAATAAAAGTTCATCTTTTCTACAATGTGAAATTTGTTAGCTTTCTAAACATGTCAAAGCCACTTACCCTTCTCATTCATATCAACCCTCCATGCCTCTCTCTCACACACAATGATGTTTGGGGTCCTTCCAATGTTAATAATATCAATAGTGCAAGGTGGTTTGTTACTTTTATAGATGATCACACTAGGTTGATGTGGGTATATCTCCTAAAAGAAAAAAGTGAGGTTACCAATATTTTTCAGAACTTTCATAATTCTTATAAAATCAATTCCAAATGCATTCAAATTTTTAGAACTAATAATGATAAAGAACTTTTTTAACTTCAATCTTGAGTACTACCTAACTCACCATGGTATCCTTTATCAAAGCCTATGTGTTAATACTCCGCTAAAAAAATGGGGTTATTGAAAGAAAAAATAGGCATCTTTTAAAAGAGGCTAGGCCTCTCTTCTTTGCCTCTAATGCTTCTAAATGCTTTTGGGCAGAATCTATGTTGACAGCAGCTTACTTAATCAATAGAATACCTTCAAGAGTTTTGAAATTTCTTTCACCTCACAAAAAACTCCCTAGAGTTATTCCCACCAATCAGACCATGTCTTCCCTAATAATGTATATGGTTGCACATCGTTTGTTGACAATGGCCATGGGAGGAAACTTGAGCCTAAAGCCTTAAAGTGCATGTTCATTGGGTATTCCATTACCAAAGAGGGCTACAAATGTTACTCTCCTACCAAAAAGTTCTTTACTACCTTAGATGTAACCTTCTTTGGAACTTAGCTCTTCTATTCCCAAACACCCATTTAGGAGGAGAGATCTGACATAGGACAAGAGTGGCTGTTTAGGAGTGATTTTGGACCTCAGGTTGAGGGTAAGAAATTGCACAAAGCACTCTATAAGCAACTTATTGCATTTGACAAGTTGTCTCCAAAGATACAGCATTTGTGTCGATGTTTCTCTTGAACAACTTCCAAACAATGTTTGAGGCAGCAAAGAAACAAGAGTAGAGGGCTGCTATTCAAGAGGTGGTAAATGCTCTTGAGAAGAATAAGACTTGGGAAATTGTTGATCTTTCCCTTGGAAAAACCCTCGTCCGGATGTAAGTGAATCAAGTGAATCTTCATGATAAAATACAAACTAGATGGTAGTGTCAATTGTCACAAAGAATGATTTGTGGCCAAAGGGTTCACCCAAATCCATGGCATCGATTACCTAGAGACGTTTGCTTCAGTTGCAAATTTTAATACCATTAAAGTCTTGCTTTCTCTTGTTGCAAATTTGGATTGGCTTCTTGACCAATTAGATGTGAAGAATTTCTTCTTGAATGGAGACCTTGAAGAGGAGTGTTTCATGGAAAATTTTCCACGACTCTAGTCAAAAAGCAATTCCAACATTGTTTGCAGACTTTATAAATCATTGTATGGGCTTAAGCAGTTTCCAAGAGCTTGATTTGAGAGTTTTACTGTTGTTGTAGAAGGTTATGTGTGTATCCAATGTTAAACCAATCATACATTATTTGTTAGGAATGGTCCTAATTGTTTATGTGGATAACATTGTTGTTACAGGAGATCATCTTGATGATATTGATAGGTTAATGAAATGCTTGTAGCTGAATTTGAGGTGAAGAATCTTGGAAACCTGAGATATTTCCTTGGAATGGAAGTTGTGAGAAGCAAAAAATGACATATTCATCTCATAAAGGAAATATACTTTGGACCTTTTTGAAGAAATTGGTATGCTGGGGTACAAGCCTGCTAACACTCCAATGGAAGCAAACTCCCAACTAGGACTCAAGCAGGAGAGTCCATTGATTGACATTGGGAGGTGCTGGAGGCTTGGTAAGCTTATATACATATCTCATGCTCATCTAGATATTAGTTTCCTAATGAATTTAGTTAGTTAGTCCATGAACAAACCAAATGAGGAACACTTGGAAGCTATTGGAGAAGTAAGAAACAATCAGTGGTTGCTAGTAGTGCTGAAGTCAAGTTTCATGCTTTGGCACTTGGGATATGTGAAGGAATTTGGCTAATTAGACTATTTATGGAGCTCAAAGTTAGTGTTGAGATGCCTATGAAGGTGTTTTGTTACAATATGACCTCCATTGAGATAGCAAAAAATCCTATCCACCATCATATAACAAAGCATGTGAGATTAATCGTCACTTTATTAAGGAGAAGATTGAATCTGGTTTAATTGAGTTGAATTATGTGTACCAATTCTCAAGTTGCATGTCTGTTGACTAAAGCAACTGCGAAGGTCAAGTTTGAAGAAATGAGCTCCAAGTTGAGAATAATAAATATCTACTTCTCAATTTAAAGGGGGTGTTGGAAGTCATGTGTCTATGGGACACGTGACCCTCTTGGTTTTTTCTTATTTTTATCTGCTTTGTATTTGAATTTAGTCAACTCTATTTTTCAGTTTATTCCTTCCTTGTTGCACAATTACGAGTAGTTATTGTTTCTTATTGTTTCCTGTTTCTGAGAGATTAGATCGACACAATCCTAGGTCATCTTCTCTCTTATGTATTGACCTTGACCTTAATTCTGAATGAGAACACCAACCCACAGAGTCCATTGCTTTGGGTCATCTGTGAAGAACATACTTTGAGGCATAATTGTGTTTGGGGTTAGAATTATGGATTGCACACAATTTTATGGGTTGGGTTTGGTTTCAACCTGCAGTGTTTGGTTGGTTTACAGGTTGGAAAAGTTCAACCTGACCTGTTCCAACCCAATTAACTCACAATTATGATTATTAGATTTCCTTAAATGGCACCATATTGCGGGGATTTTGTCACCAGGTGACCTCGCTCTGTTGGCCCTGAAACTGAAGGCCTCAGCAGCCCTTTGTGCTGTCGACCATAGCGGTCCTTTGTTTCACTCTTTAAATCTTTCTGTTCTGATCTTCCCCATCCTCAGCCAGCCATTGCAGATTTGCACTTGCAGTGTCACACACCATCAGTTTTTCTAGTTTTCTTTGTGTCTCTTAAAAGTATTTTTTATTTTTAAATGCTTATCACTAAACTCTTTGGGGTTGATGAATAGTATTTGACCATTTGTTGATAAGAATTGGCAGAGATTTGAGGAATGAGAAATAGATATAAACTAACTCAGCAAAGAAGTGTAAAGTGCTCATTCCATTGATTGCAATGCCAAATAAAGATAAAGTTGGGTTATCAGCAAGTAGCAGCGAGTCCACTTCTACATTTTCTTTGGGAGATTGGACATCTTCATTTCCATTCAGTTCATAGACTTTCAAATCTTTGCGGTAATGCATGATGGTTTCACATTAATTAGACTTACGCTTCTCTGATTTGTCAAGATACAAGAAAACTTCAAATGATAAGTTAACCGTTTTGACCATCTTGAAGTTCTGGCTGAAGCAAAAGAAATTAAACCGATTCCTGATATGCCTGCATACCACTTCTTCAAAATAGCTCACAATCTTTGTATGGCTTGGTTGGCATTGAAATTTCCCCCCTGTAAACCCAACCCAATAACCCGATCTGTGAACACCTGTTGTTGGAAGCTGAAAGGGTTTCTGTTGGATCTACCCTAGTCTTTTGATTAGAAAATTTGAGTGGCAACAAAAGGACCTGAAACATGCATGGAGCATATTAAATCAAAAAATAATTAAGTGATGGATAAATATGATCCATATTGTTTGGAGTACATCACATGACCGTCTTTGGTTTTGACTTTTCATCAGCTGTCATAGAATCCATGTCATTATTGGATGACCTTCATCGAATGTTGGTTGCTGCACTATGAGCTGGATGTTATGTGTGGCTCATGTGGTTCCTCATTCTTGCAAGATATATAAAATTTATGCATTCAAGACATATAATTTATGGGCGTCATATGGCCAATGTGAATTCCATAATTTATCTTGTAAGCTTGAGTCTCTGAACATACATGAAGGAGCAAAAGTGTCCTATAAAGGAATCATTTTACAATATGTGATTTGAAACTGTGGTCTGATACTTTTGATTTATTACCAAGTACTATATGTAGTGTCTACACCATGGACTCACCTGTATAGGTTGTGGTACTAAAAGCTTGTAAATTCTAATCTAAGATATGATGTATAATATATACACATCTCAGCTGGAGCCAGATTTCTGGTGAGTATACATGCTCCTATTTGTGGGAAAAAAGAGAGGAGAAAGATTTACATTGTTGTTTTGGAAGTTGATATATGTCTTTCCTTTTAAATTTTTTTTTCTCCCAGGGGGCAAGTTTTGCAGATGTTATACAAATGACTGATATCTTTGAGGGGAGTATCATTAGGAGTGCTAGAAGGCTTGATGAGTTTTTGAATCAGGTATGGTCCTCTCATATTTGAAGTTTTTATGTTTTTGGATTTGGATATTGAGTCTATGCAACTTTGCAAGATATGTAAAGGATTGGTTGTGTAAACATTTGTATGTATGCTTCTACTGCATACTTTACATTCATCAAGCTGTCTTGCAGTTTCTACTTGAAAACTTAAGAGATACAAACTTATTGGCAATTTTCTAGATTAATGCTGTATTAAGCTGTGTGCAATTATCCACCTGCTGAACTTACTTGACTGCACTTTTGTTCAGTCTTCTGAAGAGTTTGTTGTGATTATGAGGTAAAACCAACTGGACTTGTGATCAGATAATTTCAAGTCTTGTGTGTGCTGGTTAAGTACTTGTGGATGGTGGCTAATATCCAAATTGATTCCATTTGATATGAGTGAGAACTTAAATTCTTAGAGCTGAATGTTGATTTATTGATTGAGGATTCATTAGAGCCAGATATCGCTAGTGGGAGTGGTATTCCAAGTATTGTTATCTATTACTGCAACCGTACTTTCCCTGGCTGTTGGAGATTCCTATTGGTCTTGGCATCACTAGACATGTAGCAATATTACGTGGCTTTGGAGCTGTTCTCCTATCTCTTTTAGTATTTTCTGCAATTGACTAATCAATTATCCTCCCTCTGGCTCTTTTCTTCTATTTGTTTGATGCCTGGTGTCACGTAGTACTCTTAAAAAGAATTTGTTGTATGCATGGATATGGGCCATATATGGCTACTATAAAGTTGATGTCTTGTGCTCTTGCTTATTAGCATTTGCTGTTTTATGAACTGGAAGAACTAAGGAACTGGAATCATTTTGTTAAACTGAAAATGTTGGCTTTATTTGTGATTGATAGTTTGATTTGATTTTTGGTGAAGTGCTAATAACCTGCCTCCTTTGAGCATTTGCTGGATGGTCCTGTGTTCCAATGTTCTAAGTAACCCATATAAACTTCCAACATGTGGCATATAACTCTTCATTGATTAGAGGTGGTAAAAAGAAAGCTAAGGGGGTTAATTGTGGTTTTTTTTTTTTCCTTTTTTTGTGTTTTTTTGTTGTTTGGGGGGGGGGGGGGGGGAGTGGGTGGTGTGGTTGGAACTTGATTCAATAACTGCTAGATGAAATTTTGTAATTATCGGAAATTGCATTTTCCGTTACGGATCACTTCACATTTTGGATGGAATGGGCTACCTAACAAATGTTGGGAGTTCAAGCTTTGCCAAAATTGAAGTCACCGATGGTCAGACTCAAAGTAGAATCAGTTTTTCTATAACATGGCCTTTTAATTATTTGTTGGAAAAGTTTTCCATTCTAGCTTTAAGTGAAGTACTAGCAATGTTTGAAAATCATTTACTATATAGTCTATAGCTAACCCGTTTTCTAATGAAATCTAGTTTTCCGGGCAAATGAAAATCAGTGGTATCCGCATCTCAATTTTCCAATTGTTGAAAACATTTAGATTTCTCCATGAGGGGCTTAAACAATAAACCAAGTGATCCCTACTAATTATCCTTGGTCTGATGCTTGAAAATTTGAAAACCATAGCTAAATAATGAGGTAATACCATCAATTCTATGGGGTTCTGATTGTCTTACATCTTTCCAGTTGCGTGCTGCTGCTGATGCAGTAGGGGAGGTTGACTTGGAAAAGAAATTTGCAGCAGCAAGTGAAAGTCTTCGCCGAGGTATTATGTTTGCAAACTCTCTGTATCTGTGATTTGTTTCCTTGCAGGCCATACTGTACATTCGGAGTTCATCCGCCCGTGTAACATTGCATTCATGCGATTCTGGCTAGCCGCAAGTTTTTACTGTCTCACTTCATTCTGGGTGCGTTGAATTCTTTTTTGTTTGGCTTTTCCTTGTACATTTGTAGTGCACTCTGTATACAGTAATCAATAGTAAACGAGTCGATTGAATCAAGAGAAGTAAAAGAGGAGGGGGGGGGGGGGGGGGAAGCTAATCATTGTTTAGGTCTAGAATGGTACGAAATCTTGAATCCATCGAGTATTCGTAGTGATGGCATAATTCACGTTAAATCTACGTTCAGAGAGCTTGGCCATGGGAAGGCGGGCATGAGGAAATTACTGTAAACTAAGTCATTAAGTTGCAGATGCGACTACTCATTGCAGTCTGTAATTGCTGAAAATTTTGACTGTCGATTCATTGTTTTAGTGATCATTTAAAACGGTCAATTGATTGAACTGAGTAGCCATTCATTGTTCATTATTTTGTTGACTCGGCCGCTGAATAGAGAAGGCAAAAATCAGAATACCTATAAACATGGGTTTACATTTATAACTGAGCCAACTGAAATGCTTCCTCATTCTGGTTTTTTGTTTTTTAAGGTATTAAAATCGTGATATCTAGCTTTTCCTCAATTATAAATCTCGCATGAATAGCGACCAACTTATTGATCGTAAAGCTGGAAGCCCGTGCCTTCTTTAAAAGACTAATAGTCAGCCTAAGCATCCTTTGTTGGTCTTTTAAAAGATTTACCCAAGTTTTAATTTGATTATTACAATTTATAATCTTAAAATTTTAAATTTAAACCATGTTATTAAACTTGATAAAATTTTCTTGATATGGCCAATCATATGCCATATTTTTAGTCCAAATAAGCATTGTTTTTACTTAAAAGAAAGCGATTTCAAATGTCATGCTAAAGGGGAAGAGAAATGTTCATTCAATGTATTTGCACTTTAATTTACTAGCACACGCATTTTGTTTTCTTGAAATTTTGGATAAGAATTGACGCCTATACACTAATCACTATCCCCATATACATATCTATTTGTTGGATCTTAACGCTTCAGTACAAGACAACAGAATCTAGTAATAGATAATTGGAAGAACTGCGGTGGTACGTGAAAGGAAAACGAATTGAAGCAACAAAATGGTGAAACTGCGATGTACTGGGCAATGTCGCTGGGAACCTTCATATTCTGGCAGTCCATGGAGAAGTTCCGTGTTTGGATCGCTGTCCGTCAAGGTGAAGAGGTTCATTCCCTTCATTTCGTAAGCCATTATTGAGATATTGATGTCATTGGTTCTCTTTTTAGTTAGGTTCCTCTGAAATTTCATCTTTATGAAAGGGGATCCACATTTTTAGTTGTGAGTAGCATGCAAACTTTCTTAATAATTGTTAATATAAATATGGGAAGAGCCTGAAAATAGGTAGCGTAGAATGCTAGGTAAATCTTTGGGTTCACTTGCGTGCTAAAATTTTCTATAAATGCACTCATACAATCCTAGTTGACTTAAATAAAGACTATATTTGTCTGTGTATTTGAAGAAAGAATTAATGGATATCCAGCAGGCAGACATTGTTGGTGCACTTGGAACTCACTCTCTTTGATATATTTTTACTTCTATAAGATTATTTCAATCAACCAATGGTAGTACCCTTGAAATATAATTTTGCAGAGTTTATTGATTTGTTTTTGTTCATGATTTTGTATTTTCAGTCACTGTATTTCTTTGAGTTGTACATTGATCTAGGAATTCATATTTCCTGCCTTATTTGATATGAGTTCAAGCCATGCAACTCAATTGTTACCAGTTGGGATTTGACATTTACCATAGTTTTGTTTTTCCTCGTAAGTATTAAGTTTGGTATCAAACTAGTTTAGCACCCATTTGAAGCATTATACGTTTTAACTTTTGTCATAATTAATACAATAATATTATTAATTCATGTTAAAAGGTTAATTTAGTTCAACATCTTAAAAATATAAATTGGCTAACATAATTCAAATCTTTGGAAACTGATAAAGGGGGGAGAAAAGAAAGTGATATACCAAAAATATAACTCCTAAATAACAATTTCTGGATCAAAATATGATAGTACCATTATCAAGGATTAGTTGTAATAAAACTGTCCACATCTTCAATATCAAAGCAAAAAAAAAGGGCCTTTTCAACTTCTAGAATTGTTGACCACTGCCATCTTCTTAGTCCTCATATTCATAGATGTAGATGACTCTTGCCATCGTAAGAAACTCTTCATAAGTGTCAAAAGTCAATATGATAAAATTAGAAAGAAAGATTATAGTAAAGGATCTGAAAAATCATTATTTCCAAAGATTAAAGGACCTCATTTGATTACTGAAGAGACAAAAATGTCTTTGATCTTGCTAAGTCAGAATGCAATACCCTAGTCTCTCACTACTATCAAATTTGTCATTTTTATCCTACTCTTTGGCGTTAGTTATTGACGATTGCTCCTAAGAATCTTTTGTCTTCCTACTTTCTCTTCTCCTCCTAAATTTTGTCGCCTATCTCTTTGTCTTCTTTCACTCTCATACTACTTTATATCTTCTCTCCCCCTTTCCTCCCAAAATCCATCAAAAAAGTTGGACGGAACTTTGAAGAAGAAAACCCATCTATTGAAAGAGACTCATCCTTCTTTGAATATCTCTTTTTGCACGATTGAAGAAGATCCTAATCTGTGAGGAAGACCTATCCATTCTGTTTTGTTGCATTATAATTGTAAAAAAAAAAAAAAATTAGGAAAAGTACATTGTTGCTGATATAATGTGTAGAAAAAAGAAAACAATGGGAGTGGGTTCTTTGTTTTTGTTCTTTTTTTTATTGTCTATATGGCTTTTCTTCTTCTACGCAAATGGCAACTTTTAAGGGCCTATATATGTGTTCATGGCAATTCTTGTGGTTGTGATTTTGATACTCTATTTTGCTATACTTTGCTCTACTCTTTGTTGAAATGGAATCAAGTAAAATATAGGAAGAAATGTGGTAAAAGACCTAAAACCTAGTAGAAATAATGCCCTTGTAAATTAAGAAAATCTAGGTTGTAATTTTCTTATTCATTTACGAAAAAGTAGCAAAGAGATTATCCTTTGTGTTTGCAACCAAACAAATAAAGGAAGTAGCCTAACTTGTAATTAATATTTAAGATAGGATGCGCTTTATGAAAATTAAGAGATAAAGTGGTAACAAATCTAAAATTAAGTTGTAATAATCTTCAAAATTCTTTGTAATTGAGTTGTAATGTTGTAACTAAAAATTGGTCAAACTTTGACATAATCTAATTTTAGAATTATTACAACTCGATTTTCCTAAAAGTTTCATGTAATTAGATTGTAATTATTTTTTGACTGAAAATTAGTCAATTACAACCTCATTTTAGAATTTTATAACCCAATTTTAGGAAGTAAAGTAGTAACAAAGTGGGTTGTATTAATCCTAAAATTAGGTTGTAATCATCTTAAAGTATGGTAATAACTTTAGGAAGCCAATGTTATAACTCTCAAATGTTGTAATTTCACATAATCATGAATCAAGGTTGAGGAGCTAAGTTTCCCAAAACTTAATAATAACTTCCCTAAAACCCACTAGTAACTTTTCTAAAACATGATTGTAACTACTTTAGTTGCCTAATTAGGTTGTAATTTTTTTTTGATTGAAAATTGGTCAAACTTTTTTACAATTTGGTTTTAGAATTATTACAACCTGATTTTAGGATTATTTCAACTCGGTTTGTTACCATTTTACTTCCAAAAACTAGGTTGTAATTGACCAAGTTTCAACCAAAAAATAATTACAACTGATTACATGAGGCTTTTAAGAAAATTAGGTTGTAAGAAAATTTGACCAATTTTAAGTCAAAAAGTAATTACAACCTAGTTACAAGAGACTTTTAAAATTATTACAATCATATTTTAACTTTGTTACCATATTACTTCTCAATTCTCATGGAGCACCCTTATCTTAAATATTAATTACAACTGAAACTACTTTCTTTCTTTGTTTAGCTACAAACATGGAGGATGATCTTTTTGCTGCGTTTTAGTAAATTTTACCATTATACTACCACATTTTAAGTTTCTTACCATTTTTCCTTTTGCACCTTACTTGGTTCCATTTCAATAGAAAGCACAATAGAGCATAGCAAAACATAGCATCAAAATGACACCCACGAGAATTGCCATGAACATAAATATATAAGTCCTTAAAAGTAGCCATTTTCATAGAAGAAGAAATTCTATATAAACAATAAAAGGAAAAAGAAACAAAGAATCCACTCCAATTTTTTTTCTTTTTTTTTGTACTTTGTATCTGCAACACTATACTTTTCCCTTCTTTTTCTTTTATAATTATAATGTTACAAAATAGAATGGATGGGTTTTTTTCACATATCAGGATTTTTTTTTTTGTGCAGAAGGGAATATTTGTGAAAGAATGGGTCTTCTTCTTTGATGTTCCGTATATCTTCTTCAATGAATTATGGGGGGAGAAAGGGAGAGAAGACAAAGAATAGTATGAGAGTGAGAGAAGATAGAGAGATAGTAAAATTGAGGAGAAGGGAAAGTGGGAAAACAAAAGGTATTTTAGAGTAATCACCGATGACTTATGCCAGAAAATAGCATAGAAAAGGCAAATTTTATAGTGTTAAGAGATTAGGGCATTACATTCTAATTTAGTAAGATTAAGGTGGAACAAAGGACATTTTTTGTCTCTTTTTCAGCAAAATGAGGTCCTTTGGTTCTTGTAAATAATTATGATTTTTAAAGTTTTTTATTATAATTTTGTGAAAAGACTAGATTCTTATATGTAATTTTTTCAAATTAGAATTTTATATGTCAAAGGAAAATGTTGCAAGAATTGGCTTAAAATTATTATTAAGACAAATTACTTTATTTTAAATAAATTGAAAGAATTTCGTTTAAGATCAATAAGTGTAAGAGAAGATATGTATGTAAATAATAGTAAAGTTTAATTTTTTAAACCAAATATTAAAGGGTAAAACACGTAACACACATGTTACTCAAACAACGCACATCCTACTTAAACACTTATGCACAATAAGAAAGTTAAAATTAACGGTTAAAATATTGCATAGATTTAAATTTACTGTAGCCTTTTTATTCAATTATTAGCTGATTTGAAATTTTCTGTTGTAAAATCATAATTAATAACGTTTTGTATGTTAAATAAAAATAGTATAAGAATTTTTCTGAATGCATCAGTTAAATTTTAATAAATTTAAAATACAAATTACTTCAAAATGTGTCAGTTAAATTTAATCATATCTAAGTGAGATTATATTTGAGATAAGCAATTTACATAAAATGGTGTTAGAAAAATATGTATTTAAATAATAGTGAAAACTAAATCCGTTGTTCACATATTGCATGTGTTCTTAATTCACTGTAGACTTTTTAATTCAAGAATTATTGTGTTCAAATTTGCCGCATTTATTTTTTATCCTTTGTGTAGGCCGAATTTTGCTTTTATTAAAGTAGCTACTAACTTTAAATATATATATATTTTTGATATATCATTTCTACTTAGTATTAGTAATGAGGTATTTACATCATCAAATAAACTAATAATTTTTTATTAAAATACCTGAAAAGGAGTCACATATTTATGTAACGCTAACTATATGGTTAATCAAGTTCGCAGTGAGATTCCCCCCGCCCCCCAAGTTTTCTATCCTTGTTTTATTCTTGAACTTGTAAACATTTCATCTAAGATAATAAGCCTTGAGTACCATAAAAGAATAATTAAAAAATAAAGTATTATTACAACAATGAAACACAATGAAAATTTAATCCTAATACTACAAATTAACTATTTTTTTAACTTTCACTATTTTCTTTACATTCTTAAACATTTGAGCAGTTAAATTCTTAAGGGTTATCAGTATTTGGTATGGCAAATCATTCTATCTTACAAATGCAACATTTTAATAGGTTTTGGGCGCACAATCAATATTCAGATTGGAAGCATTTAAAGTTCATTATTAAAGAAACAAAAACACACAACAAAAGCAAATTTTAGTTAAAAAAATTATGATCAATAATCACTTATTTATTTTTTTAAAATGCTACACCCGCTTTTACACATATAAGCAATCCTGCTTGATGTTTAGGCTGGCATGTCATTTTGGCCAAGAAGTTTTTTTTTGGAATAATTATTCCATTTCAAAAAGTATTCAAAGAACATGACACTTAAAGAATAATTGAAAGAGAATATTAGTAGTAAGAAAATAATAATTAAATACAAAGAGAATGCAGGGATTTATAAATTTGCCATGCTTCTATCCAGTTTTACTCAACACTTTAATAATAACATTAACACTCAAAGTTAAAGATAAATATATAATTTTAATACATATTAAATTTTTTAAATTCTATCATTTCTAAATTTTGACTTATCAAGACCTCCACTTATCACATGAATTCTCTAATATTACTCTATTCTTGAACTTTTACAAATTTTAATGATCAATTTTGACATTATATCACTCTTTAACTTACTTTGTTAAATTTAATGTGTTTAAAAAAATCTTAATATTCTAAGTTAATGGTAAGTATAAAATTTTCATAATACATGTTATACATTGTAATTCTTTTAATTAAATATTTTTAATTTATTTTAAATTAATTAAATATAGTTAAATAATGTTTGTTGAGAAAATCAAATGACACCATCAATCAAAGATTATAACCAAATGAACTAATATTTTGATGAATTAATTATTCTATGAAAAGAGTGAGAGTCAAGAGACATGATTCAAAGCTTCTTATTATTTGAGAGAGAGAGGAAAAAGTGAGAGAGATAGAATTTTAGAGAGGGATAAGACTTAAATGCTTATAAAATGATAATTAAAAAAGTTTAAATTTTTAAAAATTAAATAAAATATTTATAAATAAAATTAAAATGATATTTTTTAATATAGATATATTAGGATATTAATGAGAGAATTTCAATTCTCTCTCTCTTTGAAATTCTCTTTCTCTCTCACTCTTTTTCTATCACTTTTTCTCTCTTAATTTATGTGAAGCTTCAAATCATATAAAATGATAATTAAAAATTTTTTAAACTTTTAAAATTAGTGAAAATATTTATAAATAGAATTAAAAGGATATTTTAATTTTGCTTTTTAAAAGAAATTATAGGATTTTTTTAATTTTTAAATTTTAATTAACAAATTAAAATAGAGAGAGAAAGAGATAGAAAAAGAGTGAGAGAGAGAATTTTGAAGAGAGAGTTGAGAAAAAAAGAAAAGAAAAAGTCTTAGTGCATATAATTTGGAACATTAAGGAGTGGGTATTTCAACTCTTCCTCCAAAATTCTCTCTTGCTCTCTTTCTCTATTTCAAATAATGTAAAGTAATGAATAATTTAAAATTATAATTAAAAAATTAAATTTAATGATAATATTTATAAATAAAATTAAAAAATATTATTATTATTATTTTGCTTTCTGAAGAACTATGAGAGTTTCTTTAACTTTTAAATTTTAATTAACAAATTAAGAGAGAGAAAGAAATAAAAAAAAGTTAAGGAGAGTATCAAAAGATAGTGTCTTTTTTTTTTTACCAATGAAATATATCCTTTAATAAATAACAAAAAATCCGTACAACAACAACATCTCACAAAAAGACAAAGCATCCTAAATGTAAAATAAATTAAGATATTATTCTCTCACTTTCCTTCTATCTCTTTCTCTTTATTTTAAAATAATTTGAAGTTTGGAATTATATGAAATGATAGATAAGAAAATTTTAAATTTAAAATTAATGAAAATATTTATGAATATAATTAAAAGGATATTATTGTTTTGTTTTTAAAAGAAATAATAAGAGCTTTTTAAATTTTAATTAACAGATTAATATAATTAATTTACTCATTTAATGCAAAAATATTAATGAGTGACAAATTAGGTTCAAATTCAAATTTAAAATTACACAATTAATGCAACAATTTGGTTGTTATATTTGACATTTAATGTTTCTTTTTTTTTAATTATCTTCTCACTCTTTCATTATTTACTCATTAATATTTCAATTTAGCTTTAAGATTCTCTCTCTTTCAAAGCTCTCTCTCTCTCTCTCTCAAATTCTTTTTGTATCAAATAATAATAAAATTAATTATTCTAAAAAGAGAAAAAAATTATGATTGAGAGCCATGATTCAAAATTTCAGACATCATTTGAGAGAGAAAAAAAGAGATAGATGTAGAAACCCTAGAGAATAATAAGATGATGGAAGAAAGTAAGAGAGAGAGAAAAGAATGATACGATGGGTTTCTTCCATAAATGATAGATATGGATAATATTTTGCGGCCATATCGTCGATGTGGTTTGAAAGAATTCTTTAAAGCAACAATGAAGGTGGGATCTCACGAGACGCAAGTTCAAAAATGAAAATGGGAAAAAATAAAGATAATACCAGAGGAAAAAAACAGAAATTCAAACTTGTATTTAATTGTATGCACACTTGCCAGGCCAATAAGAGAGAATTATAATATCATCATTAAATTTAAATTTAAAATTTGAAATAATTAAATTAAATTTATTGGCCTATCAAGTAGTAAAATCCAAATAAATAAATTTTTGGTCTTTTTCAGTACTGATTTTTCATTTACTTGTCGGTCACATTTGAAATTTGAAGCTGTGGCGTGATGTAAGCCTGTTCATAGGTAGGGTAGGATTAGGCTAGACATCTAGCAGGCCCAATACCTGACTTGATTAAGGCATTGGACTTGTTTTTATGCTTATAACCCGACCCAATTGGAACAAACTCGATTTTATGTTAGGTTAGGGTAGGTTAAGGCTGCCTAAGATAATTTTTTTTTTATGAACTAATACTTACAATATAAAAATATTTTTTTGTAGACTTATAGGTATATATTTCAAAACAATAGACTTTTAAAATTCTTATGTTTTTAGCAATAATAAAAAAATAACTTAGTATTATCAAGCAAAGTATAAATTATACTAGTATAATTAACTTAAGGTAAATATGTGTATTTTCATTATTCAACAAAAAAAAATGTCAATAAATATGTACATCAATGATAAAAACAATTAAGAAGTAAAAAATATTTGAGTAGGTAACGAAAGTTGCAACATGCAGAGAAAATCAGATGAAATAAGAATAATATATATATATATATAATGACAAGATATTGATAACTAAAAAAAAAATAATTACTAGGGTGGGTTGAGTAAAATATATCTTTGCTCATAACCCGAGCCGACTCGATATAGTTTTGTTTAAAGTTTTGTTAATTTATATTTTTTGACTGACTTAACCCGACTCGATTAGACCGAGTTAGAGTGGGCCCTTAGGACTTAACGGGCCAATAAATGCCCATAGCGTGATGCCTTTATAAATTATTATGGGAATTTTATTTTTTATTTTTTAAAAAGTCAGTTAGCATTTAACAAGAAATCTGTGGAATTATCTAATTTCTAATACTCCACCTTCATTTTGATGGGGGTGTAAATTTTTTTAAAATTGCATTTGAAGTCTTTCAACCTGGTTTGACATAGAGAAGTGAACCAATAAATTATTTACGTATCACATGAGGTTTTTTCATATCATACATCTGAGTTAAAGATCTAAAGTTACCACAAATCAATTTCATCAATTGCCTATAGTGGAATTGTTTTAGTATGATATATAGAAGATAAATAGATAGATAAATGCTAAGAAGCTGGATAAAGTGCTTTTACCTTTGGGTGTTCAAGGAATGTTCATGGTAATTATTTAGTATTTGTTTAGTATCAAGAATTATTATCGCTTTTGTAATATAAATATGAATATACAATTTTTACTTATGCGTTAAGTAGATACAAAATTACAATGAAAGAAGGGTGATGGCAAATGCATTTGAAAATGTATAAGATATACTTTTGAGTAAGTTAAGCGGGGAATAATTTTAGTGGAAAAGAACTTTTAAAGTCTCTTTTTTGTCAGGTGCATATCGTTTTATACCAATGTTATTATGTTCATCCATTATGGGATTGCTTTGAGTATGAGACGTTTGATTAATAATGTCTTAAGACTTTGGATATTTTGCAATCATAGATTGATTACATATATTGCAATGAATAGATTTAATTAGCGTAAAGAAAAAAAAGTAAATCCCATATACACTTTTATCTTTTTTGTAACACTCTTTCTTTGACTATGTGATTATATAATTGCAAAAAATTTATTTTCAAATACTTAGACATTTAAGTTCAAACCAACATAATTTTTAAATTATTAGGTTCTGTATATCTGATCTCACATGCCCTTGACTCTCAAAATCACTTTAAAAAATATTTAACTATCAAATAATTTTGACTTTAGTCATCTGAAATTACTTCAAACGTAAAGAGAGAAAGAGAGAGAAAAAAGAGAGGGGCCCTGGTGTAAGACAAATGTTGGCTCCTACTCTCTTTTTTTTTTTTTTTCCCCTCTCTGTACATTTCATATAAAGTTGCTTGAAGCGATCTTTTATTCCAAATAACTCAATGAGTTTTTCTTTTCCCCCTCGGGTACATTGTAAAGATAAAAGAGGTAAATGAACTACCCTGCGCTCCAATTGGATTCTACCTAGACTAACTAGTATGTGCTTGGGTGGTTTTCTTATTTGGGAATTACGGACAGTACAACAGAACAATAAGTTCAACGTGGTGAAATTTCTTAAGGCGCATGATCATGGACTCTATAATTGAATTTATATGTGTAAGTTTAGCGACCCAATTGAACTGTGGAGTTTGAGGAAATGATGGCGCTTCTGGAAGTGAAATACCACGTCCGAACATGCCGAGAGGCATCATGGTGTCTTCAGCAAATTCTCTGAGTTTATTGAGCTGAGGTAATACTACTTTGCCAAGATCAGGCCTATCTTTTCTTCTCATTTCTGCACATTGCAGAGCAAGCTTTGGAAAATGCAAGGCCTCCTCAAATGGCCAGTCCTCAACTGCTGGGTCAAGCATCTCAGGGAAAGTGCCCTTCTCAATAGCTGGCGCAACATGCTGAGTCAAACCCATTGGTGGCTTGGCTGTTATCAGTTGCAGAAGCATGATCCCGAGTGAGTATATATCAGATTTAATTCCAAGCATTCCCGTTTGCCGATACTCGGGGTCAATGTAACAGAAAGTTCCAGCAGTTGATGTCATGCGATACTGGGTTACTGTGTCTGCAACGGGAGGAGGGACAAGCGTGGCCAATCCTACATCACTAATCTTGCTCACATAGTTACGGTCAAGCAATATGTTGCCAGCTTTTAAATCACGGTGAACAATGGGTTCTGGTTTTGCTTGACGAAGAAAAAGTAGGCCAGTGCCGATCTCTGTAGCTATTCTAAATCTTAGCTGCCAGGGAAGAACCGCCGTGTTACCTTTCCGGAAGAGGTGGTCATCCAAGCTTCCATTAGCCATGTACTCATACACTAAGCAACCATACTCTGGGCATGCTCCTAGCAGTAGAACCATGTTTTGATGCCGTATGCAGCTTAACACTTCAACCTGCATCACTCGATTCAAATGACAAATTCATTTATTTACTTTCAGCTCTATTATCAATATGTATCTTGTACATCTTGTTATTGCCATTTGCCATACCTCCTGCTTGAATTGTGATCGTCCTTGAGCTGCATCTGGCTTCAAAACTTTTACTGCAACCGGTGTGTGATCTAATTCACACCTGTATAATGGCCCATAACCTCCTTCGCCGATCTTGAGAGAGTCTGAAAAGCCTTGTGTTGCATCTTCTATATCCTCAACAGTGTATCTTCTGTACCTGGCACTACCTTGTGAAAAAGTATCTTGTGTCTTTTTTTTCTGCTCAACTTCTGTCAGGGTTTTCATCTCTGCATTTAGTCTTTTTTGTACTTCCAGTTCTGCAATTTTCTTGGATGCTTCTGCTGCCTCCATGGCAGCTTTACACTTTGCTTTCTCCTTCTTTGCAATTGACAATGCTGCTTCTTCACCTATTCTTGCCTCTTCTAGTTTCCTTTGCTCATCCCCTTTCCAACGCTGAAGTTCCATAGCCTGTTGGGGAATATTGTCAGTTGCTATTACTATCTTTCCTTAAACTGAAGATTCCCGTTTTAGGTAGTTTGTTTCTCTGCCTACTTATGTGTTTTTTAGATTATCTGATCGCATCGAACAACCTTGGTTATATCAGGACAGCAACATTCTTAGAACTTGTATGTTTGGACTAAATAAAATTCTATAAAGACAACAAGCTACCTTCTGTTTTGCCGTGAGAGCTTCCTTGCAAGCTGTACTGTACATTTCCATTGTCTGCTTGAGTTCTAGCTTAAGTCGCCTCATCTCGGCCTCCACGTCATCCTACAAATTCAAAGCAGAGATGAGATTTATTTGTTGATTATGTTGGTGTTAGATAATGTGCTTACCATGTTCATGGAGAGCCTTGAGGATGATACGCCACTTTCTTCGGAGCTGAATGAGAAATCAGCGAGAGAAGAGGCGATATCAATTGATTCTAGTGCCGAGGAAGATGACACACAGCTTGTGGCATAAAAATCTGAGGCGCTTGAAAGGCGAGAGGGCATTCCAGGTTCCAGATCATCATACAAGGAGGGAAACATTCGATCAATGCTTGGCCTTCCATGGCCCACGAACGATATATCAGAATCGGGGATTGAGGAGTGGTATGATTTCGGGATTGATGTGCCAGTACCACCTCTTGCGAACGGTGATCTGTCCATAGCTTAATTATCGTTAGGTTAGTTCTCTGGGTAAGCCCTGTAATCTAATGATCTATTTTGAAGCAAATGACTTGTTTTTCACTAATTATTATGAAAGATTCATTGGTTTTTGGTACTGAAAAAAGTCACATCTGACCTGAAATCCTCTTGGTCGGGTTGCTGGCGGGTCCCATTCTCATTCCCAAAAGATTGCCTCCTTGCTGCTGTAACATATAAACATAAAACGATTGAGCTGAGCCAATGAATGACATTTAGCATGACAGAGACGCTAATTCAAATACCTGGTGGCGTAGCAGTTGAGCTTGTGCATGCATTCGACCAGGAAGTGGAGGTGGGGCAGTAGCAGATCGTACAGTTGAGATTTTTCCTTTGGATATAACGTACACTGTGCGGAATGACGGCGCACCTTTTGACACAGCTTGGAACATCTGCTGTCCTAAATTTTCTGTCATAAATCAGTGATCAATATTTGTAACGGCAAATGTTATTATAAAAATTGCCTGCTCTTTTGGTTGAGATCAAGAAAATCGTTACCTGACAAAGCCATTCCTTGATGGCGCCCCAAGAACCAAAAGCTCAATTGAATACGTGGAAACACTATCAATTAATGCTTTTACTATATCCATGTCCTCCACTAACACTTCTTTGCACTGTATCTGTTGGAAAAAAAGAGACAGATCGTTGATTTTTAGATTTTGAATTTGCAAGTGGAAAATGAGTGCGGGGTATTATAATTAAGGTTAAAACTGACACTCTTTCTATTGCAGAAGACCCGAAATGAAGCGAAAAGCTCCTTCGATTCGTTGTGGACTTGAGCAACAGCATGGTTGAAATCAATGGCTGCAGGTTTTGATTAAAATGAATTTAATTATTGGAAATAGAAAAGAATTGATTGGTGAATAATTAATGAATGGAATTACTTGGTGTAGGAATGGAAGAAGTTGTTTGTGTGACATGGATTACAAAAAAAATTTATGTTTAGGAAGAAGATGCGTGCTGGCTGGTCCTATTATTCTCAATTGCCACTGCTACCACACGTCCTGCCCCGAACTTCGCTGGAGTCGTCCTTGACATCTTTCCTTCCTCACAAGCTCTTCTTTCTGTGTTTTTCTCGGCATCTTGTAATTTCTAGATCACCCTAAACCTTCAACTGAATAACAAGTTGCATTTATCATCTTATCTCTATTTTAAGCAGTTTGTTGCAATTCGACATGTCTTTTGACTCTCCCTGTAGTGCCAATTCATTATCTTTCACTACTTGCTCCCAAAATTAGTGCCCCTACGCCTACTTCTTTTAAGGATACTGTTCATCATCTTGTAACTTCTTCTCATTACTTCCCTCATCAGTGAGAGATGCTGCGCTTGACCTTTCTTTTTTTCCAAACCTTGTTTCATGTTTAGTTAGTCTAGGTTCATTCAAAATCATACTTCTTTTTTATTTATAGATAAATTATATCTTCTCAAAGAATATCTCATATACAATTTACTCATACTCTATATAATAACTATATACACCTTTAATTTGTATCTCATATAAGAATGAAATTCTATATTTAAAAATAATTTGACCGAGTTTCAAATATTTTTAGTTAAGATGGTGTTTTAAACATTTCGCTATTATATTTGGCATTTTAATGAGTTTTCAACGTCTTAATAAATGATTTTGTTGAGTATACTTTCAAAAATAAAAATAAATTAAATTTACCATTAAATGAAAATAACAATCATAATTTTTACTTTCAACTTTTATCACTTTCATTTTTATTATTTTCCAATTTATCTCAATAGAGAAAATTACACTAATTTTTTTAGATGTTTGACTAAATTACATTTAATATATTTTATATTTCAAAATTATCATTTAGCTCTTATTACATTTTATTTGTATAGTGTAAAAAACCCTTATTCTAATCTCCTATTTTATTGATGAAATTATCTTTCTACACAATATGCATTCCTTCTAAAATAAAATTATTTAGTTATTTTTACTATTATATTAAAAGTAAAATCCCAATTTCATATTAGAGCTTAACAATAATTAAAATTCTTTCACTATTATATTAAAAATAAAATTACAGTTTAATATTGTGCAAAAAAATTTTTAATAATAGAAAAGAAATTAATGAGAAATTTTTGCAATGTATATTAAATACCAAGAGAACTAAATGATATTTTTAAAATAAAAAAATCAAATAAAATTTAATTAAATCCTCAAGAAGTAATATGATTTACACTCTTTAATACGTCGCAATTTGGTTTGCCAATAATAGCCTAACTTCAACGTTAGAAGTCGAGGTATTTTGAACTTCTCTTGAAAGAACACATTTGTAGTTGTTTTTAATTTTTAAATTCAAAATGGAAATAGCATAGAAAGGTTATTGTATTAAAATAAATTATTGAAAATGATAAAAATAACAAATTAATTATCTATCAGCCCATGCTTGATTCTAAAAAAAATATCTACTTAACAATAAATCAGAAAGTAAATCTCTGGAAGAAATAGGCCTTCGGGGACAAAAGGTTTTGTAATCTGTACCATAGTGGATTGCTAAATAACTGCTAATTTCACATAATGTCGACAGAAGATGAGAGTTAATTAATGATTGATTGAGTATGTAGAAGAATTGAAAAAACAAACAAACAAACAAAACAAAATTAGTCTATTTACACATATATCAGTTCTGCGGATCTCCATGTCAGAATCTGTTTGATGATTCAAGTTGTGACTTGTGATGTATATAACATAGCATATACGGTTGGCTTGGGTAAGATGTTCAAATGGTGCCTGACGAGGCTTGGTAAGACAAAACAAATAGAAAAGCCATTTTCACTCTCAAACCCAGGTCCCTCCAGTACTGGGACAGTGGCTCCATGAGGGAATATGAAAATTCAAGTTTCAACCATTTATGGAGAAATTGATTTCATCTGACATTGCCCTTGAAGACCGAATGTCTGCTTCACTAGCATACGAAGAATAGAAATCATCATCATGATCCCTCTCCCTCACCTCTTGAATTTTCTCCACCGCTTCTTTCAAATCCCATCTCTTGTCCACATCCCCTTCACAACAACCCAACCCAATCCTCAAAAGCTTCACCATCTCCCCCTCGCTGTTCTTGGTTCCCCCCATTTCTTTATCAAACACCTCCCTGCTCCACTCTTCTGGCACTACCGAATTCGCCCAATTTACCAAATCCAACTCCCCACCTTTACCGACGAACCTCCCACTCAAAATCTCCAAAATCAGTATCCCAAGACTCCATATGTCGGTCTTCTTTGTAATCTGACCATCTTGTAAATACTCAGGGGACCTGTACATCACCAACATGTCCTGAGCAAGCTCTTGATTCATTACTGGAACTAAGCCATAGTCATTCAAAAGGGGCTCAAAAGATTGAGTAAGAAGCACATTGGAGGATTTAAGATGTCCATGGGGTGCAATTAGGCTTGGCAACTCCTTGTACAGATATTCAAGTCCTTTTGTGATTCCTTTTACTATCTTCAATCGGGTTGGCCAATCAAGGCCTGGCTTGCCTACATCTTGGTGCCCTGAAACAATTAAAAACCAGACAAATGTGTATAGAAAAATATACATCTTGTTACAAGTTGTATTTGTATGACTCTATATATATATAGAAAAATATACATGTACACATACCATGAAGGCGAACAGCCAAGCTGTCATTTTGAACATAGTCTGTAACCAAGAGTTTCTCCTCCTTTCTGTAATAGTAAGCCACTAGAGGAAGCAAATTAGGATGATCCAACCTTCCTATCCTCCTCATGTGCTCCTGAAACTCTTCCCTCCCTACATTGTTCATTTGCTTAAACCTCTTCACCACCATCATTGAGCCATTCAACAAAGCAGCCTTGTAGGAAGAACTGAAGCAACCACTGCCCAGTATTTCAGCAGAGGCTCTTAGTAAGTCTTGCAAATCAAATCTCTCTCTGTCTTTCCTGACGAAGCACAACTTCATGTTCTCTCCTCTTTTGCTGTGGTTGGACACTTGCGATGCTGTTGAGTGATTACTGCCTTCATCTACTTCCTTGAAACGTGCCCTCTTTTGCTGGTTCGATTGTGGATTCTCCACCGATGCTGCTCGTCGGCTTTTTCTTCGACGAAGGATAATTATTGCCCCAGTGACCATTACTGCCACACCAACCACTATGGCAATCACCACAATAGTGACGATTGAGGGGTTTTTGGAGGAATGGCATGCACCCAATGGGGTTCCACATAAGCCTTCATTGCCTACTCATTGTCAGAAATTCGAATCCCCGATTACATATAGTATTAGTAAATATAGTTTGTGTAACTTAACTATTCAACATTCATCTTTGGCGTTGCCAGCATTAATTTCACTGCAGCTTGTGTATATTAAGGAAGTTGTGTACACAAGACACCCATAGAATTTGACAAGCAGCCTTATTCCTCAAGAGTCAAGACAATGCAACGTTGAGAACATATATTTGACATGATTATTTATACAATCGAATGCCAGATTGCTCAGTAAAGAAACTCAAACGTATACATGTATAGATGGTATATATATGTTGGAATTGGAGAGGGATGTGTGCTACAATTACCAGAGAAGGATGAGGTGGGCAACGTACTAAGGCGGGCAGGAATTTCACCATGCAACTGATTGTTTGCTACGCTGAAAGATTTCAAGTTCTTCTGCAGAAAATTGGGAATGGGGCCGCTGAATTTGTTGCCCTCCAACCTCAACTCCGTAAGCCTAGGTAACAATGTTAAGGAAGTTGGAATCTCACCCGTGAACTGATTGTTTGACAAATGAATTTTTTTCAACCAATGCATACCCTGAAAAGTTTGAGCAGGAATATCTCCGGAAAACTTGTTATTTGAAAGATAAAATGTCTTGAGAGGAGCTAGCTTGTTTAATTCTGGCCACGTGTTGTCGAAATCGTTGTTCATGAAGCTTAGGGTTCTAAGATTAGGTAACTGTTGGAGGGCGTCCACATCAATGAGCCCTTTCAATCCCATATTTTCAAGTTTCAAGCCCCAAATTTTTCCTTCTTCTGTACAGAGAACTCCAGCCCAATTGGGATGGTCACCCGAACATGGAGAGATAGATGCATTCCAAGTGGAAAATGCAATGTTGTTTTTGTTTTGCAGGGAATCCTTGAACTTGAGCAGCAATTCTGGCTCTGAGGACCCAAAACAGGGAACGCCATATAATAGAAGCATGAATATGACTGGACACCAATTAGTTGTACCATGGAGTGCCATTGATTAGTGAAGGGTTTTCGGCACTTGGCACAACACAATAGATCTGCTTAGCTCGGAGGGTGCACAAATTTTGATGGCATTGAAAGCAGCAAAGATAGAAGGAAGGGGAGATCGGGAGGAGCGTAGATCAGGAGATACAAAAGGCTGTTTATGTATTACGTGGGATAATGGAGAGTGAGGTTGACAAAGTCCTTTATTTCTCGTTTGCATGAGAATGTGCATGTGTCTTCTACTTTGAGAAATATCCGGATAGCCTTTAAAATTACAGTGAGTACAATACCTCATCGCTATTTTTGATACTGTTAGCAAAATCAGTAAGTACCTCTTTATTTTATTTTTCAAAAATTAATAAACAATCAGTTATATCATTCAGCACAATCAAACAACTCCTATCATCAGCTACTTTTAAGCTTTATATTTAACTAATCAGAATTAATGGAAAGTCCTAACTAATTTCTAGAATGTAATGTGTTTGATCTTCCTTGGTGAATCCATTGCTGACTTCTTGTCACAGGTTAGCTCGGCGGCACTGGGCTGCTGCACTCCTAAATCCTTAACCGCATGACTGTTACAGGCAGCAACTCGGAGCAGGCATAATGCCGAAGTCATTTTGTTTGTGTTTTTTGGATAACATATTCTCACTGCCGATACTCACTGCAACAACATCAACATATGGGAATATTGTTGCAGTTGGGTCTGCCAATGCCAGATGGAAGGATTTACGTCCAGAACATTCGTTATGTTGAAGAGTTGGCCAAATTAACATTACACATTCTACGCGATAATCTGTTACTGCCTTATCATTACCAATTCGGTGCCTCGCCGACATTATATGCCTTCTAGCAGCAATAGCATTTTTCTGTAATTTCCCGTAAATTTCTAAGTATATCATATACAACCTTGCAAATATATACGGCCTGAAAAATACACGAAGCAGTGCAGTCACACATCTGATGCTCTTAAAAATATTTTAAACGGAACTCACAAAAGCAATTTAGACAGTGGGTAAAGAAAGGGATATCCATTTAAGAGCCCTAAAAAATTTGCTTTAGACACGTTGTCACGACCAAACCATTCTAAAAGGCCATTGACGCAGTACGTGTTTTTTACTTGATTGCATTTCGTGTTGGCATACGCAGATAAATGGAAACCAGAAATCTTCCCTTTGAAAAAAAAAACGTTTGGCTAGTGCTCTGTTACATATTCCAATTATTAACATCCCGACGACACAAAATTGGATAAAAAGAAGATTGCTTAAGCCACTACTTGCCTTCACCAAATTCTGCTACAAGGCAGACAAAATCTCAAAACAGCAACTGACATTTTCTCTAAGTTTCAACTTCCATCTGTACTGGTACAGCTTCAACATCTAGAAACTGACTTAATCTTGGAGCACAAAATCTGGTGAAGGACTAGATAAGTCATAATTATTTTAAGTCTCACTCCTGCTTTTTTCTTTTCTTCCTTCGCTTCTATAAACGTCATCATTTTCATATTGGTTTTTCCCTATTGCTGGAGTTTATCTGGTGTCCTTTGGAACCTCATAAATGGTTATACTGCTACTGCCAGTTTGAAGCATTTGCTCTTCCTCATTTTCCTCCTTTGACTGAAAATTCTCCAGAATTTCGACAACCTGACTCATTAGGGGCCTGCCTTTTGGGTTTTGGCTAAGACACTGGTTTGCCAGATGGGCCACCTTTATTGCACTTTTAGCTGAATATTGCCCTTCCATTCTAGGGTCTAAAATTTTCAGGATTTTCTTATTATGATTCAATAACGGACGTGCCCACTCAACCAAGTTATGTTGTCTGCTGGGCCTGCTCTTGTCTAATGCTCTCCTTCCAATAAGCAACTCAAGTAGCACCACCCCAAAACCATACACATCACTCCGAGCTGTTAAATGCCCTGTTCAATTTGACATACAGCTCAGTACACAAATACGATCCAGCAACTTATCTATGGTAATGATGTACCGTCTGGATTATTGGCTTGATAATGTCAGTTTAAAAGGATAAAAATTTTTCTGCATACTCAGTAGATATATAAGAGAGCCAAAATTGGATTCAGCTGAAAAGTGGAAAACAGCTATCATATCTCTTGGCAGCACAAGGAAAATTTACTATCACTTTTTTTTTTAATTTGTTTGTTAAGAAATTTATCACTATAAAGGGGGAGAAAAGATTCAAATGTCAAGAAAAATTGTTATAAAACAAGAAAAAAAAAACAATTATACCACGTATACTATATTACAGAATTCCACCCATGGATAGATACTTAGAAATTCAGAGATCACTTTTTTTCCCCCAATTGAGACTCCAATTTTTTGAGGCAATGTATGCAGGTTTATATATTTCTGACAAAAAATGCCAAAACAGGGCCAGGGCAAGTCTTCACAATAGCTGATTAAGGGCTCATTTGAAATTTTTGTGGCTTTTGCTTCCGGTGCATTTTCAGCAAGAACCACAAATTTATCTTCTTTTAAAATAAATAAATATGGTGCTTCTTCTAGTGCTCTTTAAAAGCCACATCTGCTTTTGAGAAACACCCTAGGGGATGCTTTTAAAAATAATTGTAGCTGTTATAAATTTAAAATGTCTAAAATGACGTTCCTATTTGAACTAAATTCTAGATATATCCTTGCTGTAAACCTATTATTAATAGGTTTATATTGCTGCCTATTTATCCTCTTATGTTTTCATTGTTTTCTTATCAAAACACAAATTGCCTCTATCTTTTCCCAAATTCTAGATACACAACCTCGCATATTTCTTTGACTGTTATCATGAAGATAAATTCTTCCAATCTATTTTCTATTTGTAGTTCTATAGTTGTTGGCTTGATGAGTCCTTAACGTTCATCCCTATATTATTTATTCCAATTTAACCTTCAACTAGTTCATGTTGTTTTAATAACTTCATAAAAAGTTCTTTTGATTTTCCGTATTGCCCAAAAAAAAAAAATATTAGCATATACCCATTATTGTCATTCTACAAATTCAAAGCAACCTTTGGAAATACTAGGGAACACTATCAATCAATTATACTTTTAAAAGAAGCCTTTATAAGATTTTTAGTCCTTTCTAAACAACATCTTTTCAGTGCATCTTTATAGCATAGCATCCTTTCAAAAAGCCACAACATTCCCAAACAGACCCAAAGTCAACTTTCTATTGTCTAGATTAAATATCATGATAAGAGAAAATGCACATTTTGCTTTTCACTTCAGAGTTGCTTATGTTTCAGAACCTTTAGGAAATGAAAACAACAAAGTAATTCAGCATAACTTGCATATAACAACTCACCAGTCATCACATACTCAGGCGCAGCATATCCATATGTGCCCATCACACGTGTTGAAACATGAGTTTGGTCTCCCATAGGTCCATCCTTTGCAAGACCAAAGTCCGAAAGCTTTGCATTGAAATCCTGCAGTTTATACCTCAACAATAAATATATACAACCCAGACAGAATTCACTTGTTTACTAATGGCATGCATAACAACATTTTCTTAAAAAATGGCTTGTCCTTCTATCTTTCTTAGCTTTTGAAATTTCTTATAAACTGTATTGTTGGAAGGATTACACTATTGTTTAGGAAGAAAGTCTTCTATTTATAAAATAATAAATTTGATGGAACCTGCCAAATCCAGCGTTATTTATGTATGGATAAACCTCCTAACAGCGAATTCGAGTGAGGAAGGGACCAGTTCAGATTATAGTGTGGGGAAAAGTAGCAGAAATAGAAAGAAAAGAAAAACCACTGATGTTAGGAAGGCCAGTGGCTCTCCCACCACTATTCTCAAATTCTCCTCCTCCCTCTCTGACCCCTCATTTCACATATATAACCCTCCAACGACCTACACTCTCTCTTCCAACTCATAGCCCATGTGACCCAAGGCACCCAATTGGTTACAAGCTTCTTTTCCCTTTTCTGCTCTTCTAGACACCTCATCAACCATTAAAACAGCCTTGGACCCTCTTGTGTTACTCTTCTCATTCCTTCACCCATAAATTTTCAGCACTTTAGGTCCATCAGCTCTTGGCCCATCATTTCCCCACCCAACAAGACTCGCCTTGTCCTCAAGGTGGAAAGTGAAAATGGTATGTGAATGACCTCATAATCGCCCATGTGTTTTCTAATTTGGGTAACCCTTCCCACTTAATCAACTTCTGAACTTTCCTTGCTTGCTCAGGTTGCGCTTGAAGCTCCATTTCTTCAATCAATGAAATAGGGGATGTCTTGAGTTGGAGTGGGGGGATGTAACGATTTCTTAACTATGACACATGAAAAGCTGGATGTATTCTGGTCATAGATGGGCAACTCCATCCCATAAGCAACCATCCCATACTTCTCCAACAATTTGTAAGGGCTATAAAATTTTGGAGTAAGCCTTTCATTCTGCTTCTTAGCTACTGTCTTCAATTTATAAAGTCTGAGTATGGGAAAAAAAACAAAAGAAGTCTCCTATCTCAACCTCCACCTCTCTTCATTTCTTATTAGCTTGCTCTTTCATATATTCCTAAGCTCTCTCCAAATGGATTTTCAATTCAATCAAGATCAGATTCCTTGCTTCTGGGGTTGCATTACCGTCTCAACAGCTGAAGTATTAAACTTCTCTAAGGCACACAATTCCTCATGTAATTCAATTGTACTCTGAACTAAGGTCATCTATTGCTGCATCACCATCTTTGCCTCATCTTTCAATTGCTTTTAGGGTGGATGCTTCGAATTTAGCTTCTCAGAATCACAAATCAGATTGTGCCACTGAGAATCTTTATAATGGTCTCCAAAATGCACAGCTGCACCATAGAGACTTCTCTCTTGTTTGATTGAGGTTGAATGAGTCCATCTTCAATTATACCAGCAACTTATGCCCCATGTATTCTAGTTTCTAACAAAATCTTCCTCAAAGATGAAAATGGATTGCCCCATGAGCTCATTCAAAAGCCCAAACCACATAAGCTTGTTCAAAAACCCAAAAGTTAGGTCAGATTCCAAATTTAAGGATTTATCACCCAAGTCTACCCTATTATAAATTCCCTTTTTGCCACCTATATCTTCCCACTTACCCTTTGGAAACTTTAGGATTACCTCCATTATCACACTGGGTCTTATTTTCATTCCTGCCTTCTGAAAATCTTTGTAAGTCTCCTTTAAAATGTGCTCTTCCTCACCACTATCAGGAGTTTTGTCCATATTCTCAGCAGCTACTCCCAACATACAATCTTCTATCTTAGCATTGTCAATTGCTTGGTCATGTAAACTCATTTGGTGAAAATCAACATCGTCCATGTCCAAGTCATGCACTGATAACTGAGGAGATTCAAGATATTCACCACATGCCCTATTTCCAAGCCATTTTTACAGAGGCATGTAGTCTATGGCCTAAACTGGTATATCACAAGAATTCAACCCCTTAAAATCAATGATTCTTCAATTAAACATCTCATTCTTGTTAGATAATGATGCCTCCCCAACCCCCCACAGCCTTGGCCCATGAACAACATGCCTCCTGGAGGATAGTGTATGAAAATTTCCAAATAATACCCCACAAACAGTAACAGAAGCTGCAACTGATGGTAGAACACCCTCTACCCATTCCTTGAAGTTTAGCAAGAAGAATGTCAAAATTTCCTAGATATGAAGACACTCCACGCATCATCAATTGCCTCTTCATTCATAAAATTTAGCACATGTTCATGCAGAAAATTAGCAATAGGACCAGGTTGCACATGGGCTTGGCAAAGAATCTTCTCCAGGGCATCCATTTTTAATGGTAGTCTTGCAAATCTTTCATGGATGAGAAATGCATGTTGGTCATCTTTGGTTGCACTTCTAGACTCTTTCATTGCGCTAAAATTTCCCCAAAGCATGAAATAAAGAAGTGTCTTATCTCTACTGAAGTGCAAGGAATAGCCACCTTCTAAAGTAACAGCCTTATTTTCTCTCTCTTTTGATACACTGAGAGAGTGACTAGATAGAGACAAAGAATGCACTTGATTCTGTTCTCAAACAGAAGAACTGTAATGATGTGATTGCATGTCCAATGTCACCTCCATTAGCTTTAGCACTCAAATCAACATGTTCAGCAATCACATCACACTACTCTAGTTGGCATACAACAACAACAAAGTCTTTTCTCACTAAGTGGGATCGGCTACATGGATCAATCGACGCCATAAACACCTATCGTAAATCATATTTTTAGACAAACTATTTAAATCTAAATCTCTCTTAATAATTTCTCCTATAGCTTTTCTTGATCTTCCTCTACCTCTAATTATTGGACTATTCTCCATTTCATCTACTCTCCTAACTAGGGCTTCTATAAGTCTCCTCACAACATGACCGAATCATCTAAGTTTTGATTCTACAATCTTTTCCACAATAGGTGCGACTTCCACCTTCTCTCTAATGTATTCATTTCTAATCCAATCTCGTATAGTGTGTCCACTCATCCAACGCAACATTCTCATCTCTGCAACATTGAACTTATTCTCTTGTTGACTTTTTATTGCCCAACACTCAGTTCCATATAACATTGCAGGTCTTATAACTGTACGGTAGAATTTATCCTTAAATTTGAGTTATACTCTTCTATCACAAATAACACCCGAAGCACTCCTCCACTTCATCCACCCCGCTTGAATCCTATGTGTTTCGTCTTCTTCTATTTCCACGTTATGTTGTATGACAGATCCAAAATATTTAAATCGTGTAACTTGTGGTATAATATGTTCTCCAATTTTTACTTCTGCGTTAGAAGTGGTGTGTCTCTTACTAAACTTACACTCCATATACTCCGTTTTACTTCTACATAAACGAAATCCATAAGTTTCCAAAGCTAATCTCCACCTCTCCAACTTCTCATTCATTTCCACCATCGATTCTCCAACTAAAACAATATCGTCTACAAAAAGCATACACCGTGGCACTGGCTCTTAGATATGTTCAGTAAGCACATCCAATACAAGAGTAAAAAGATAAGGGCTCAGAGTTGACCCTTGATGTAGACCAATAGTTATCGGAAATTTTCTGTAGGTCCACCTTTTGTTACTATCCTAATTGTAACCTCATCATATATATCTTGTATTGCTCAAATATAAGTTATATGAATTCCTTTTTTTCTCCAAAGCCTTCCATAGAACCTCTCTTGGTATTCTATCATATGTTTTTTCTAAATCGATAAACACCATGTGTAAATCTCTTTGATTCTCTCGATATCGCTCCATTAATCTTCACAACAAATATATTGCTTCCATAGTTGAACTTCCTGGTATAAAACTAAATTGATTCTCCGTAACTTGGGTCTCTTTCCTTAATTGTCGCTCAATTACTCTCTCATAATTTCATAGTGTGGCTCATGAGCTTAATTCCTCTATAATTTGCACAATTTTGAATGTTCCCCTTACTCTTATAAATAGGAATTAAAGAACTTCTCCACTCATCTGTCATTTTCTTAGATCTCATAATTTCATTAAATAACTTTGTAAGCCAACTTATACTTTTCACTCCTTAAACCCTTCCATACTTCAATAGGTATATTATCCGGTCCAACTGTTCTGCCACTTTCCATTCACTTTAATGTTTCTTTTACCTCTGTCTCACAAATCCTACGATAAAAGGTATAATTTTGATTCTCTTCTCTAGTGTCTAATCTATCCAATTGCAATGGAAATCTCGTGGCCTTCATTAAAAAACCTATGAAAATAACTCTTCCACCGTTCTCTGATATCTCGTTCCGTGACCAAAACTTTCCCTTCTTCATCCTTAATACATTTTACTTGGTCCACGTCTCTTGTCTTTCTTTCCCTACTTTTAGCTAACTTGTAAATATTTTTTTCTCCAACTTTAGTACCTAAAGATTGGTATAACCTATTGAATGCCCTCGTTCTCGCTTCGCTCATTGCCTTCTTAGTGTCTTTCTTAGCTACTTTATATTTCTCCCAATTTTCATTACTCTTACATAATGACTACACTTTATAACACTCCCTCTTCACTTTAACCTTATCTTGCACGCTTGCATCCCACCACCAGGATTCTTTATTTCTAGGTTCAAAACCTTTTGATTCACCTAATATTTCCTGTGCCACTTTCTTAATCTCTTTAGCTATTCTATTCCATATATCGTTAACACTTCCTTGCATTTCCCAAAGTCCTTCCTTCACAATCTGTCTCTGCACATTATTTTCTTTATCCCCCTTTAGTTGCCACCACTTAATCCTTAACATCCTATTTTCGCCTTTGTTTTTTACTCTCCTCCTAACTCGTACATCCATAACCAAAACTTTATGTTGACTAGTTAAACTCTCTCCAGGTATAACTTTGCAATCCATGCAAAATTTTCTATCTGATTTCCTTATAAGAAAGAAATCAATTTGAGAACATACCTTTCTATTTTTGTACATGATAAGATGTTCCTCACGCTTTGTAAAACAAGTGTTAGCTAATATGAGATCGAACGTCAATGAAAAGTCTAGAATAGTTTTACCCTCTGCATTTGGTTCTCATATGCCATGTTCTCCATGAACACTCTCATAACCTAAAAATACACTTCCCACATGACTATTTAGATCCCCTCCTAGAAAAATCTTTTCTCCTAATGGTATTTCTGAACTAAACATTTTAAATCCTCCCAAAACTTTACTTTGTGATATTCTTCTAATCCTACTTGTGGTGCATAGGCGCTAATAACATTAAAAATTTTCTTTTCCACTACTAACTTTAATGCAATAATTCTATCTCCTAATCTTTTTACATCCACTATAACATTTTTCCAAAACTTATCTACAATTATACCTACCCCATTTCTAGATTTAGCCTTCCCAATCTACCAAAGTTTAAAACCCGAGGTATCTAATTCTTTCGCTTTTTCTCCTACCCATTTAATTTCTTGCAAACACATAAAATTAATCTTCCTCCTAATCATAGTATCTACTATTTCCATTGACTTACCCGTAAGTGTACCTATATTCCAAGTCCCAAAACGAATCTTACTCTCGTGAACTAACTTCTTTACCCACATTCGTTCACGAAAGGTGGAAGCCTTTGCTTATTTTTCACTACACTCAGGCGACGATGCAGCGGCTCTTGCTCATTAGTCACTGTACTCGAACTATACAGCGCATTACTTCCGCGCAACGCCCTAGCATTACGTTTAATATATCGATTGTCCATGTCATAACACTCTATAGAGATAGCTGAATTTCTTCCAAGTACCATGCATTATATCTGCTAAATCAGCATTGCCATAGTCTATGACTAATATTGTTGTGGGCATCTGAGTTGAGTGCACCTACAGGTGCAAGCAATCTTTAAGTCATCCAAAAACAGCTTTCCCATTTGTCACAGGAAGATCATTAATTAAAAGTATAATGGATGATTTTAACTCCCCATTCATGAAAGCTAGCAATAACCCATATTTCCATATTCTCTCAACAAAAGTTTCAAAGTCATCCGACTTGGATGTGTATTTTGTGCCTTCCTAACAGAAAAATCTCAATTCTCTCCCATTCGTTGTCTCTTCGCCAATTAATCATCGCTCCAACTCTATATGTTCCACGAACGAAGAAACTGGTTGCGTGAAACTCACCTAGCCCGAATTTCCTCTAAGATGGATAATGGTTTTGGGTTGGTTGACTTGAACAAGTAAATGCCTTTACCCCTGAATTAAGTTTGCCTTCCTAGGATTCTTTGGGCCTTCTCCCCTATTTACCCACTTAAGAGCCTAAGTTTTTTGCACCCTTTTTGGACTGGATTCTTCATTAGCTTCTACGACATGGGTCAGGTAAGACCAATATATTTACTTTTCCTCTTCCTTTAACACAATCTCTGAGAGACACATTCACCACATTGTCGTCCCCTTCTACCAAACAAAACGCCTACTGCTGGTATGCCCAAAGAGTCTCCTTCCTATATGATGTTTCTCCATTCTCTCGTGATGGTTCCTTGAGCATTGAAAAGGTAAAAATCTATTTGGTCTTCAAAGGCTTAGAATTATCAACATCTACCAGCTCTATCTTTTCTTTTGATTTGTTCTCACACGTTGCTACAACAACAGATCCAACAACAAGAATGTTTTCTTCAAAATTTTCTTCTCTAACTTCCTTCACTTGAGGTTGCTGCTCTTTCTTGGCTTCCCACTCTGTCAAGCCTTCATCAATGTTGGTACTTTGTGACCCATCTGTGTGCCCGAAATCTAGAGCTAATCTCCATCAAACTCCAATGGCTAGTTTCCTATTTAGGAGGTTCAAATATTCTGTTTCTTTTGTAGCTTTTTTTTTCCTTTTTTTTCTTTTATTGTCCATTGGGCATTTATTCTGGTGACCATTGTTGTTTAATAGCATAGGATTCTTTTCTTTTTAGGAGCCTTTGGTGAAGGCTTAGCTTCTAAGTTCTCTTCTTTATTTGTTTTTGTCTTTGTGTATGTTGAGCTTTTACATAATGAATACTAGTATCATTCACATGGTATCAAAGCCTCATTATGCCTAACCATGATTTCATCAAATCTAGCCAAGTATTGGCCTTCAATATAGAAGCTCAAGATGGGCAAACACCATTGAAACTTCCATTGATGCTTAGAACGCATCACACAACATTAGAAAGTTCAGACATTGTGATTGTAGTTTTGTAGCCTTGGATTTTGAGAACACGTGCTAGCTTGCCTAACTCAAAAGGCTCCAATTGGCCAAACCCAGAAGCCTGGCCTCCATCCAATTCTCCATGTGCCACCACACATCATTGTATTAAGTTGCTCGTCGCCCCATGCACTAGCATGTGAGGGTGCATGAGCCATCATCTTCTGACGTTGTTCATCCAAAGCTGCTCCAATCGGCCTCCTCTACTAATATGCGGTGTTTGTTGGTCCTACTTGACACTATAGATGAAGCCACCATGCTTGATACAACTTCATAATCAAAGTTTTTCACCAATGAACAACTAGGATGGCTCCAAAGCATAATTATCGAATTGCGATTCAAATAGTAAATTGGAAGGCTGATTTTTGAATCGTAAATCATATCGAATTGTCAGATTAAAAAGTACAGCTAAAAATATATCATATAAAAAATATATACCATTAAAATATGCTTAAATAATAAATTTAAACTAAAAATGGACAAAAATTTGATCATAAGCTTCACAAAACAAAATTTATGTCATAACTTAGTAGTAATTGTCTAACTAATAACTCATAAATAAGTTAATAAATCTTAAAAAAAAAAACTCATAAGTAACCAAGAAGAATAGATTATCTTTATGTTTTGGCTTTGAGTGTATATTATCACATATATAGCATTTGTACATGTCTATTACATGGCTACCTTCAAAATCCGAATCCTATTCAAAGTCAAATAAGAGAAAGTGTGAAATGTGTCATTTCACTCAAACAAATTCATGCACCTTTGGAAAATTAAATGGCAAGACATTGTTAAACTAAGTGGTTTCATGGTTTGACTCCAAAAAATAAACTGTTCATGGCTTGTGCAACTAAATGGGTCAACCTTGCTACTCTGATAGAGATGAACAAAAGCAATGCATCCAAAGACTTTTATGGGTATGTTGAAAATAAGATAGGCAGTAGGATAAGTTTTGAGAAGCATGTCACAAGGAGTTTGAAAATTAAGATCCTTAAAGGGTTTCCCAATAGGATGTTAAGTGCCAGATCTAGTACCTTTCCTTAGGGCAATAGGCCAATTTAAATCCAAGTTTTCATCAATTCTTGGATTTTGGCAAGAGGTTTCTTGGTGTTGTTCAGGAGAAGTAGAGTCTGTTATCTCCTAGGTTTTATTTTTCCTTGAGAAAACTTGAGGGTAGTGGTAGTTTACTATTAAATAATTAGACTTAGCATTAACTTAAGTGTGTTGTTGAGGCTGGTCACAATCAAAACCAGTGCTGTTTTTAAGATTATTATTAATTTCAAGGGACAGGACAACATTGGTTTTAGGAATAGTACTACTAGCTTTAGTTTCACGCTCACGAGCAGTATGATGCTTGGGTTCAAGGTTAGTGGTAGTGATAATAGGGGAAAAACATGACCAAACACAAGGCGAAGCACAACAAGTCCATCCATCATGGTAAGTCTCCCCCTGAATGGAGTTTCTAGGGTAATATGGTTGTCTTTCAAAAAGGTGACATCCATGGAGACAAAAAAATTTTGAGAGATGGAGAGTAACACTTGTAGCCCTTTTTAGATGATGAGTGCCCAACAAATTTACATTTAGTGGCCTTTGGGTCAAACTTGCTACTGTGATGGAGGTGGACAAAAGCAGTGCATTTGAAGACTTTCATGGGTACGTTGGAAATAAGATGGGTGGTAAGATAAGTTTTGAGAAGCATGTCACAAGGAGTTTGAAAATTAAAATCCAAACAGACATGGTGACAGCTTCTTCCTAAAACTGGTAGGGAACATTCACTGCGTACATAATGGCTCTAGTTATTTCAAGAATGTGTCTATTTTTCCACTCCACTATACCATTTTTTTGGGGTTGTGGGAGCAAGAGGTTTGGTGATGGATACCGAGTTCAATGAGGTAGGTTCCTAGAGATGTGTTAATATACTCTCTTCCATTATCGCTCCTTACAACTTTTATATTAGTGTGAAATTGTGTTTTGAAGAGTTGGTCAAAATTTTTGAATATGGTAGGCATTTCAGATTTTTCTCTTATCAAAAACACCCAAGTGATCCTTGTATGATCATCAACAAAGACCACAAACGACCTACTACTTGTAAGGGCTTTAACTTTAGAAGGTCTCCAAACATCACTATAAATAAGATGGAAGGGATGTGAGGGTTTGCAAGTGAGTGTGGGATAGATAGCCTTCACGTTGCAATGTTTTGAATTGCTAAAACATTGCAATTCTTCGTTTTTGACTCGAATCGTGCGATCCGGCAATTCAAACGCATGATTTTGGCACAAAAACAATTCAACCAACAATTTGTATCATTGCAGCCATGAATCAAGACAAACCCTACAATATGAATCGTGTATCAGATGATTTCGACAACTATGCTCCAAAGGCTGTTTGGACAGCAAAGCATAACCTCCAATGATTCTAAAGGTAATGTAAGGGCTGGGAACATCGCCCAATCGGGTAAATTTTCCATTGCATTGAATACTCAAGCTTTTGAAAATCAATGGGTAGTGGATTCAAAAGCCTTTGACCACATGACTCACAATACCATTCTATTGGATAAAATAAATCCCTACAACTCACCTTTAAAAGTCAAAATTGCTTATAGGGGTTTAACTCAAGTTCCTAGAATTGGAACCACTACCATATTAGATAGTTTAATCCTCAAAGATATGTTGCTTGTTCTTAAACTTGCTTGTAGTCTTCTTTCTATTAGTAAGCTCATAAAAGATAACAATTGCAAAGTTAATTTCTTTGATGATGGTTGTGAGTTTAAGGACTTGGCATCCAAAAAAATGATTGGCAAGTTAAAGAGGTAGATGGTCTTTATTAAAAAGGCTAGGTTACATTCTTTTCATGTACTTAAAAATTAGGATGGCCTAGCCTAATATACCATAAAAGCATTTTAGAAGCCCAAGGTCCTTGGTTTCAAATCCCCTGGTCAATGCCTTCTTAAGAATGATAATTTCTTGTGTAGTTCCCAATGATGATATCATCTACGTGAATAATGAGAATAGCAATTCTTCTCTTAAGAGAGACCTTTGTGAAGAAAGTGTGATCGACTTGGCCTTGGAGGTACCCTTTCATTTTTACTACTTTGGTGAATCACTCAAACCAAACTCTAGGAAATTGCTTGAACCAATATAGTAATTCGTGCAGCTTGCACACTTTCTCATCACTTTTACTTTTGAAGTTAGGAGGCACAAACATGCAAACTTCTTCCTCTAAATCCTTCTTCAAAATGGCAATTCCATCTACTGCTGATAAAACTTTTGCTACTAATATTTCAAATGAGAAAATTCCCTAGGATATTCATGAAGCCTTAAAACACAAGGAGTGGAGAAAAGCTGTGCAAGAAGAAAGGAAGGCACACAAGAAAAACAACACATGGAAGCTGGTCAACCTTCCTCGGGGAAAACATCCCGTTGGGTGCAAGTAGATATTTACCATCAAGTACAACTCAGATGGAAGCATCAATAAATATAAGGTGAGACTTGTTGCTAGACGATTCACCTAAACCCAAGGGATAAATTATCAAGAGATGTTCGCTCCAATGGCAAAACTCATCTCCATCAAAGTTCTTTTGTTAGCTGCCAATCTTGAATGGCCCCCTCACCAATTAGACATTAAAATTGCTTTCTAAACAAGGACTTAGAGGAAAAAGTATACATGTTTGTGTCACCTAGCTTCAAAAATGAAAGTGATAAGAAGGTGCACAAGCTACACCAATTATTCTATGGGCTCAAGCAATTCCCTACAATTTGGTTTGAGGGATTCACCAAAGTAGAAAAAATGCAAGGGTACCTCTGAGGCCAAGTTGATCACACTATCTTCACAAAGGTATCTCCTAAGAGAAAAATTGCTATTCTCATTATGTATACAGATGACATCATCATCATTGGGAACCACATAAAAGAAATTACCGATATTAAGAAGGCTTTGATTGCAGAACTCGAAACCAAGAACCTCGGGCTTCAAAAATACATTTTAGGTATAGAAGTAGCAAGATCAACTAAAGGCATCCTCATCTCTCAACTAAAACATGCCATTGATCTACTCACAGAAACTAGGATATTTGGATGTAAGCCTATCGATACTCCTATGGAAGTTGATCACAAATTTAAGTTTGCTTAAGAAAGTCCTCCTATTGACCAAGAGAGCTTCCAAAGATTGGTGGGCAAACTCATTTACTTGTCTCACACTCGACCTAACATATGCTTTTCGATTAACATCATAAGTCAATTTATGAATAAGCCTTATGAGGTTCATCTTGACGTTACCTACAAAATTCTAAGGTACCTTAAACTAACCCCAGGAAAGGGGTATTTTCTTCAAAAAGAATTCTTGCCGTACTATAGAAGGGTATTGTGATGGGACTAGGCTAGTTCCATCAATGACCAAAGATCTACTATAACGCACTACGCTTATGACTTGAAAAACCTAGTTACTTGAAAAGCAAGAAACAATCTATAGTTGCTCAAAGTAATGCCAAAGCCAAATACTGAGGCCTTGGCTCAAGGAATTTGTGAAGGACAATGGCTCAAGTACCTCCTAAATGAACTTAAGATCAAGTGCCAACGTCCTATAAAAGTCTTAAGTGACAACATAGTAGTGATCAGTATCACAAAAAAGTCTGGTCCAAAATGACCGGACTAAACACGTGGAGATTAACTACCATTTCATCGAAAAAGTTGATTCTAGAATTCTTGAACTATTTTATACCCCAACTAAAACTAGAGTTGTGGATGTGTTAACAAAGGCTCTATCTAGAATCAGAGTTGAACAACTTGGTTGCGAGTTGGAGATGATTAACATCTAATTCCCAACTTGAAGGAAAGTGTTGGTATTTTTTGACCCGTCTTTGTGCACCAAATCCAGAGCTAATCTCCATCAAACTCCAATAGCTAGTTTCTTATTTAGGAGGGTCAAATACTCTTTTTTTTGTAGCTTTTTTTTTTCCTGTCCATTGGACAATTATTTTAGTGACTCTTTCTGTTTAATAGTATAGGATTTCTCTTTTTTAGGAGCCTTTGGTCAGGGCTTAGCTTCTGAGCTCTCTTATTTATTTATTTATTTCTGGTCTTTGGGTATGCTGAGCTTTTACATAATGAAATACTAGTATTATTCACAATCAGAAAACAACAACAAGTCTAATCGATGGTCTAAGGTAAGTGTCTCCTTAGTTTCTTCCTCATTATCCACCCTCCTTTTAATGAGCTTCAGCATATCATTCATCATTTCCTCCATATCCTTCATCATTTCTTTCATCTCTTCCATGTCACTTCACCATTTCTCCATTTGCATCTCCCTCTTCCATTTGGCAAACACTGTCACTTTCTTCACTGAAAATTCTTATTGTCTCTGCCTTTCCCAAACTGTCACCACTCTGATACCAAATTGATGGAACCTGCTAAATCTAGTATTATTTTATGTATAGATATAAGCTGTCAAACCCATACTAACAGTGAATTGGAGTGAGGAAGGGACCAGCTCAGGTTCAGTGTGAGGAAAAGTAGTAGAAATAGAAAGAAAAGAAATAGAAAAGAAACACCACTGGCATGAAAGAGGCCAGTGACTCTCCCAACACTATTCTCAGATTCTCCTCCTCCCTCTCTGACCCCTCATTCCAGAAATATATCCCTCCGACGACCTACGCTCCCTCTCTTCCAGCTCATACCCCACGTGACCAAGACACCCAATTGGTTACAAGTTTCCTTTCCCTTTTCCACCCTTTTAAACACCTCATCAACTATTAAAACGGCCTTGGACCCTCCTGTGTTACACTTCTTATTCCTTCTCTCACACATTTTCAGCATTTTAGGTCCATCAACCCAGAGCCCATCAAAATTTGAATAGAGAAGGGAAGTAGAGTAATACATCAACAAAGAGTAAGAAATCATCCAAAATCCAGATAGAAAAAAGAAAACACAAATCCATTCAAAAGGATGAAAATACATGCACTAAGCAGAGCTCAAAATGTCAGACAAACCCGTCTAAGTAATCCATTACCTGAGCACCATAAGGATGCCAAAAAATACTATCCCCAGCCTTTTAAATTGGTTATGTCTAGTAAGTTTGGTAAAATAAGCAGGATTGATATATGTAGAAGCTAAAAACATATTTATTTTCTAAAAGCCAACAACAGCTTGTGGTGTTTAGAAAACCAGCTTTTTGTACCCGCTAAAAATTTCAGCTTCTAAAAAAACATGATTAGGGTAAAAATATTACACTTCTCAGCTTTTTATCAAGATACAAAATAATTAGCTTCTCCAGAAATACCCCTTTCTCATGCCCAAGAAAAAGGGCTTTTCCAAACAATTAAAACCTAGAAGACAACAAACCGCATCTAGCAAAATATTTGATGTCTTGAAGTCACGATATATGATGGGCCTCTCTGCACCATGAAGAAAAGCAAGCCCTTTTGCAGCATGGAAAGCAATCTTCATTCTTTTTGACCAAGTCAGAACTGAGCCCACTCCTGCCATCAATGAACAATGGAGTCCTTAGAACTAAACACTGGAGGCAATTTCCTTACAAAATGTTTTTTTTGTTTTTCAGTGATGTATGCAATGTGCTTACGTAACTAAAAGGTGAGACTCGTGAAATTTAACCTGTTTAGCCATTCTGCAAACTTTCTACTTTCACGGTCACTTTTTTGGAAGTGTTGTAACAAAGAAACAGTTTAGAGTTTGGTCAAATCTTTAAACAAGCACTTACAAAAATTTTTTTTTCTTTTTTTGATTTTTAGTGATGTATGCAATGTGCTTAAGCAACTGGACGGTGAGACTTGTGAGATTTAAGCTGTTTGGCAACGCTGCAAACTTTCTACTTTAACAGTCACTTTTTTGAAAGTGTAGCAACAAACAAGCAGTTCAGAGTTAGGTCAAATCTTTAAACAAGCACTTTTAGTAATTTCATTAATGTTTGAGATAATATTTGTTATTTTTCATTTGAGTGAGGGTATTTTTGTCTAATTACACTTTAAAATATAAGCTCCAATTTCCTGCTTCTCTGCCACAGCAAAAAAATAAATTCTTCAGCCAGTCAAAAGTGAAATTCTGTGTTTGGCAAACACAGATCCAAAAGAAAACTTTTTCCTTTTTTTAAAAAAAGCAGCTTTTTCACAGCCTAACAAGCACTTATTCAAGACTTCCTTACTACAGGGAATTGTGCCAACAAAATGGATACTAATAAAAAAAACTGATAATAGAACTGGGTGTTTTATTTGACAGTTAGCAGGTTGAACAATTTTTGCAACATCTACTTTAGTAGTATAATTTATTGTGTGGAGGACCAAATAGCTATATACCATCCTTTGAAAATGACTGGCAATGTAAGATCCCTTCAACTGTTACTAGAAGATAACAATATCATAAACATGCCAAGTTAAATCCACCAAGGCAGTGTTATAAGAATAAATCAAGTTTTTTTATTAATACCCTCTTTAATGAGTAGAAAGTGGCAGATGCCAAAAGCCTCTTAAGTGCCTAAGTACCATCAGATGTCTTGGGATCAAAACATAAAACACATGTTGGAAAGTTCTGGCGATCATTGCCCTCATGCTAAATACACGTTGATGAACAGGACCTACATAAAAGGGAGAGAGAGATAGGACTAGAAGGTGCTAACACTGTTTTGAAGCTCAGATGACTGCCTATTATCAACAATCCTCATGATGCTCAAGTGCAATAGCATTAACATAAAGAACAAATCTTTAAAATGAATAGATAAATGTTTGAACTTCAACCAATCCCAAGATAGAAAAAACAACCTCCCAGGTATACATCCAATTGAAAAAAGTACGTTAATTAAGTGAATAATCAGATATTCATCTATAGCCGATTTCTAATTTATAATTCTGATTCATCTGCAATATCATCAGAAGCTTACTGCGAAAAAGATGTTTTTCCAAGCTCCCACTTGCCATGTATTCATAGACCAATAACCGATGTTCATCCTCACAGCAGTATCCAATAAGCTTCACAAGATTTGGGTGACTGAATTGGCCTAAATAGTTAACTTCAGCCTGCAGGTAAACGCATGCATCTGAAACATATATATATATATATATATATTAAATTAGTGGCAACAAAATCAGGTCGCTTGATCCTGCTTATTGCAACATGATCAAGTTATTTCTTTTCTTTTTCTTGATAGAATGTATCAACACCTTCTTGCCACTCTAATTATTAGTTTCAATATTTCAAACAAGAAAATAAAATCAAATTCCATGCTCTTACAGCTTTCATGTAAAACTTCATTTTAGAAGAGGAGGGAGACAAATTGAGTGGGGGCCAACAAGGATTTGAGAGAGTAAGGCAAGTAAGTTACCAGCCATTCCCTATCACCTTGAAATCCTTCTCGATTTAGCTCCTTAATAGCAACTTGAGTGGTCTTGTAACCTGGCCTTACATTTTCATCTATCACTCCTTTATACACCACTCCAAAACCACCCTCTCCCAGAATTAAGTCTGGACGAAAGTGCTTGGTGGCCAACTTCAGTTCATCGTACACAAATATATCAACATCCTTACAGCCAGGACTTTGGCGGAGATCTTTGATATTCATGGGAGATAATGGAATGTAGCTTCCACTTGTATCTTGCTTAGTTGTTGATGTGACAGATTCATATCCTACCTCATTTGCAATTACGGAGTATATGTCAATATTGATAACATGTTATTACATCTCTTTCTTGAATGCCTACAAGAAATTAGCACTTTAGACACCCACTACCAGTGGAGATCTCAAGTTTCTCCTTTCCTTATTTTGTTTTTTTTTTTTTTCACTAGCTGATAAGTGATAATAGTTTTATGAGAGTAATCATTCAAGCATGTTGGCTCAATCCAGAGTTTCAATGATATGATAATAAGAACAAAACTGTCAGAGAAAATTCTTTAAAGCGTAAGAATCTTCAGTGTGATTTTATTTGGCTACTAGTAAACCCCACCGTTACTTGTATATACAATCACAGTTTATCAGTTTCTTACATGAATCTAATCGATTACTAGGACCATATTGTACATTTGAAATAAATCATGACAAGGAGGTCCTTGTATACTTTTAAGTGGATCTAAAGTATTATTCCTCTTTCCTCTCTCTCGATCTCAACTCAAAACAAATTTCAAACAATACGTAGCATGCAAACAGTAGTTGCTCCTGCATTATCTTAGTTTTCTAACTTCTAGGAAAAATGGTACTCTAAATTAAAATGAGTAACTCTTACAATTTTAATAAATGGTTGAATTAATACCTGTGGCCTTTGTATCAGAATAAATGCTGAAGCAAATACCCATGAATCTGGATATAAATCGAACAGTACATACACTTCATCGTTCCTTATCCTCACATCCTTCTGTCTCAGTATGACATTATACATTAACGCAGTATTATGAACAATGACTCCAAACAATTCAATACAAGACCATATTTGGCATGATTCGTCGGGAATCTTATGGGCTTCTCCGGATTTCGATCTGATTAACTGGAAAAAAGAACCAACTCCCGATGAAAACCGAAAATGATTGTTTGAAGAAATCTGAAAAATATGGTAGACAGAGAAGCCAAGGGTTTCACAGAGCGAGATTGAGGAATGACTGGTTCATTCAAAGCTCAATGGCTTCGAGCGATGGGCGCCGAAAGCGCCAAAGTAGGCGCTCCCAATCTTCGTTTGGTCGATTCCTCAGTTTTATCAAAACAAATACCTTATCATCGGGGACTATTTACAGTATTGCCATTTATCGTTTCCTCCCTTCAAAAAAATCAAAGTTTTGAGTTCAAAAAGTATTTATATTAAAATTTTTAAATTTTCAAATTATTTTAAAAAATTTAAAATTTTAATTAAATAATTTTTATACAATTTAAATTTTTAGTTATAAGATAGATGATTTTAATATTTAAAAATGTTTCATATGAATATATTCAATTTAAAATTTTAAACTATAATTTTTTTTTATTATGTTAAATATTTTGAGGGTACAATTGTTTACTCTTTTATAAATAATATTTTGTATATTAAAATATAGGGCAAAATTTACTTTTTGTCCTTTAATTTTACATGACATCTCAATTTTGTCTCTTGTTCTCACTAATTGGTTCAATCCACATATCATACCTTAAGCACATACGGTCAGTTGGCCAAAATTGATAATTAACAATGGGACCCCAATTCAATCAAACAAAAGCCCTTAACACAAATCACCAGGACCAGTCCCTCCTCAACCCTATTACTTTAAAAAACCATAACTCTTTGTCTTGGGTTTCCCCACTCATTCCCTTTATCTCATTTCACATTCACAAATTAACAGGAGAAAATCCTAATCCTAAATTGTTCAACATTACCTAATGACTATGGTAATTCGACATTGCCTGAACTGTTTAGAGGCATCATAGAGGATATGAAAAGCAATAGAGAGAGAAATAGCAATGAGAGAATGTCTATGCTCTATTTAGCTTAGAGTGTTTTGTTAAGAAAATCTTTAAATGAGGCAATTAAGGAGTTGTTAAAACTTGAAATTAGTGGGCCTACTTAGCCAAATACCCCTCATTAGGCAAAGTGCAAGGTGAAAGCAAAGTTATATGATCACCTTGATAAGCATACATAAAATGGGAGTTTTCAATAATTCTTAAACAACAAGCATATACAATATTTTAGGCATTATATTACATTGACGATGTTTATTCACTCTGAGTATGTATGAAGTTGATTAATTTGTTATGTAGCAATAAGGCAAAGGAGATTGATTAGTTTGTTTTACTTAAGTAATTTAAGGCTAAGGGAATTTGCCCTAAGGATTTGGAGCTAAGGTTATTATCAAATTTCATCTAAATCAACAACTTATTTTATTCTTATGCACAATCCATGTGTGATGTAGCCTTACTTTGTCCAAGTGTTCTTTCAAGTACGAGTTAAATATTAGTAATAATAATAAAGTTGAGCATAAGAAAATGATTGAACTAATTAGTGAAAATAAATATAGTCATCAAGGTGGGCCAACTTGCCCAAGTGAGCTAACCCACCATATGTCATGGGTTAAACAAGTCAACCCATTTAAACCCACATAGTCAAACAAGTTAAGATCTTCAACTCGACCTTAAAAAATAAAAAGAAACATAAAAAATAGAAACCACCTACTTGAATTCTTTTGCTTATGATCTATGGTTGAAACTTGAAGAGGAACTAGGAATGACAAAGATGAGTTAACCACAAGCACAAGAGTAATGAGGCAAGAATGAAAGTCAATGATGTTAAATGAAGGCGAAGTCAAGGCTAGATCAATAGGAGATGGAGACAGAAACAATAAGACAGACATAAAATGAGAATAAGAGCCAATGAGTATAGATCTGGTGTTGTTTGACTTTGAGTCTATAGTGGGTGTGAAATGAGATAAAGGGAATGAATGGGAAAACCTAAGGCAAAGAGTTAAGGTTACAGAATTGAAATGTTCGTTAGGTAACTGAGTTAGATAACTTAGGAGAATTTAAAAAAAAAAGTAAAATAAATATTAAATGGCCTAGACCACGAGTTATGCAGGTTGACTTGTATATTAGATGGGTTAAATAAGTGAAGTGAAAAATGACAATACTATTACAAGTTCAAATAATTAATAAACTTAACCCACTAAACTAATGGGTTAAATAGGCTAAATCGATGGTTTAGCTTGTTTTGACAGCAAAATTAAAATAGAAAATGGATAAGAGACAAAATCAAAACTTTATACAATGTTAAAAGATAAAAGTATACAATATCATAAAAAGTATATTTGACATTTTTTTTTCTTTTTATTTTATGTATTTTTACATTTTTATAAGTATTTACATGTTTTTCATACACACTCTCTCTATCTCTCTCTTTGAGATGATACAAAATAAAACTAATCATTCATAAAAAAGTAAAATAAAATAAAAATAATGTTATTTAAAAATTAGACTAAAAATAATATTATTTATTTAGCATAAAAAATAATTTTTACTATAATATCAAATAACATATTATTTAAAATAAATTACACTTAATTACTTATTTCATATACCTTACATGTATTGAACAAAATAAAAAGGAATATGAAAAGAGTGTTCACTTCACCTAAGTTGACACTCAAATTTTAAATTAATCAATGTTGCAAAAAAATTTAATTAATGTAATTTTAAAGCGAAGTGAAAAAAATGAACTCTTAACAATAAAATGAACACATGATTAATAAGGACATTATTCAAAAGTTAAAAGATAAGTCATCACATTAAAAATTCAAAACTGTTAATTTTGAAGTTGTATTCACCATACTTTTAGAATCTACTAAAAGATATAAAAATGTTAAAAAAAAATTATCTCACATCTCAATTAAATTCATCTAAGGGATAAGAGATAAAAAATACACACAAAAGACACTTTAAATTACTTAATTAATGGAAGTTCCATTAGGCTAAATATGATAAAATTATAAAGGAGAGTTCAGTTTGTGAATAGATTTAGAAATCATATTTTTAAGAATATTATTGAAATTATTTGGTTTGCTCAAAATATTCACAAAAAATATTACATTCATGTGTTTGATAAGTTCAATCACAATAGTCTTATGGATCTTATATAATTTTTTCAAATTATCCTCTACCTTTTTTAAACTAAACTTAGTAATTAATTATCATCCAATGCTAAAATTGAAAAAAATAAACTAAAAGAATAGCCATCAGTTATGAGACCTTAAAAAATAAAACAAAATAGATAATAAAGGCAATACAAGTGATGGTCATAGTTATATTTGATCATAGGTACATAGGTATATTCAATTTGAACTTTTTTAATGAAAAGTGTTGTAAATAATTCCACAAGGATACATGTTGCATAAGTAATAAATTGATAATTACAATATTGTTTTAGGAGGGAAGAATTTATATTACTAATCACTAAAATTAATTTTATTATCTAAATTTTTTAATTAAAATTAAAACTAATAAAAATAAATTGAAAATAGCATATTCACTTAACAAATACTAATTATATATAAATATAAAAGCTCTAGAATTTAGAATCCCCTATTTATTTTCTTAAGTGTCACTCAGAATAAACTCTTGTATACCAAAGCTATGTCTACTCTCATGATTATAAATTTAATATAAACTTATTATGTAAAAAAGATTCAAATCAAATATTTGCAAGCTGCTTAAATATAACTTATATATCTATAAAATTATTATTTAAGTCTATGTAAGCAACCTTTTGATCCTCTCTCAATGCATCAAATGAAAAGTGGCTAGCTATTGATAGATGATATAAAAGAGTAATAGATTAATTTAATAAAAATTGTCATAAGAGTGATCTAAAATTAACTTAATTGGTAAATATATTAATCTAAATTCCAGATAAAAGGATCTAACTACAAATAATAAAAATCAACAAATTAACTATGAAAGTAAACAAATCCATGAAAAGAAAACAAATTGACTGAAGTGACAATCTGTTGACAAGAACTTTAGATCTCTTCCTTTGTCTAATAGATCTCCAAAGCACTCTTTTAAGGAGTTCCAAACTTAGTTTTCTCCTATCAAAATTTGAAGCTACTTCATAAAAAGCACTAATTTTAGTTGAACGCAAGCAACCTGTGTTAAAACCACCTAACTACATCGTTTGTATTTGTTTCTACTTATTCATTTAATGTGAGGCTTTTACACATAGCTATGTAAATATATATGTCTTGCTCGTGTGCGGTATTTGTTTGCTCAAAACTCCTATATTTTACACACCTATACTTATCAACATAACTAGCTCTTGTTCCTTACTGAATATGCTTGATTTCCTACTAATTCACTTATCCTTTTTTGCTTCTGACTAGTCTTGGTTAAATCCAATATAAGATACATACAAATTTAGAAATTAGACTTAATTACTCAATTTAATCTAAAAAAAAACATGACTACTTTACACTTATCAAATCCCTACAAATTTAAACCATAACTCATATTTGAGTAAAAGAAAGCTAATACAACTGATTAGGCCTTTCATACTTAAACATATCCACAATTCAATTTTTTCTCAGCTTATTAAGATTAACTGAATAATTCAAAATTCAACCATAAAAATTGCAAGAAACATATAATTTCAACAATATGCCACTCATAAAAAAATTAATTTCAAAATTGTATAAATTCTCATTAGCAAAATAACCTTCCAATTTATGTCTTTTTTTTATACCCAAAATAAGCTAGTGGCATTGAAGCCTTTCCTCGAGTCTTGTCATTAGCTAGTCACATCATTTACTCAAATCAATTTTTAACTAAGTGACAAAATCAAGATGCTATGCATATTCATAATCTAAATTGTTTAATTCATACTAAAATATTTATTTTATTTTATTTTATTGTAACATTTCTCTTTTCTCTTTTTTTTCTTGGGAATCAAAATAGTCCAAATCAATAGAGCAGAACTCTTACTAATGCTTTAACTACTTAAAACTTAACTTGAGATTACATGAGAAATTAATTGGTTAGTTAATCAGAAATTTTATTTTCATTTTATTTATACACATCATGTAACACTTATGCAATGCATATAAGAAATTTACCAACAATTTTCATAACTGAATCCATAATCACAATGTTACAACACATAAATCTCAAAATGAAGTTAGCTTAAATTAAAGAATTTCAAATAATAGAGCTAAACAATCAGGCCTAATCAATTTAAATTATAACACTTTACTCAATACTACCCTAAATTTAAATAATATAACATCTTTAATGCAAAATAAATTCAAACAAATAAGAGCAAAAAAAAAAAAGAAGGAGATGAGAAGACTCACCTATAGATACTACAATTTCATCAAGAGCAACAAGGACAAAAGAGCTAATTGACAGACAAAAAATTCAAAATATATCAATAAGATAAAAATATTAGTCAAATAACAACATTACAAAAAAATAAAATGGTACAAAATGGAGTTCTCAATATAGCTAAGAGTAAAACAGAAACTAAAGTTTATAAACATGTAAAATGAAAAAGGATCGAGGTCAATGCTCAAGTGGAGCTGGATAAGGTAAGTGCCAAAAAGCATGCATTTGGGCAGCTAGTGCATTTACGCGTTGGTCATGCTAATCCAAATCATGACGAAGCTCGGCAAATCCCTAATGAACATTATCTCTTATATGTTCCATGCTCATCATAAGTTTCTAAACACATCTCAATATGGAATAATGGAGTGAGAGGTGGAATACTGATCTGGTAGGAGGCAGAGTATACTTAAGTATAGGTGGTAGATCTTGGGCTATTAGAACATGTTATTGCTCAACTGCATCATCAACTTTATGGTCAACTAGAATTGGGTTTCCATCATGATTAAGTAAAACCAATGACCTATTATGGTGGTCGCAAAACTTTATAGTAAGAAGCATCATAATGTCTATCCATTTAGTGCCCTTAATACAGGTTAATCAAAGATTAGGAGAATCTAGCAAGTGTAGGTACTCTGCAATGTGGGTGATATAGCCATCAACTATTATCAAGCCTCTAGTGCTGATGGCAATATACTACCATTATGGGAGTAACAAAACACTGGTGTTAATCTTAGACCTCATCATCGTATAATGTAAGAAGAAAAGCTCATAATAGTTCATAACGCTTATGCTATCACCACAACCAAACATAAAGTAAGCAATGAAATGATGGAGATATGAATGGATAGGGTTGTGCAATGTAATAGCCTTTGACTGGCTCGAGGAGTACATGAACTCATTAGAAATAACTCGCCATATATCAATTGTGAGGAAGTGGGAGGAAGCAAATCGTACACCATCATTAGTAAACTCAAACATAGCATTAATCTATGGTAATGTAAATATGAATTCCTACCTCTAAAGCAATGTTTTTAAAACCGAACCGGTTATTAAACCGGTGAAGGTACTGGTTCATGGTTCATTGGTTCGACTACGGTCGAACCGGTGATAATTAAATATATATATTTTTATTTTATATATTAGGATTTAATATAATAAATAATAACAAATAAATATTAATAAAATTTGAAACATATTATAATTAATTATACATAAAAATAAATCAAATATGATATAATATTTAAATTTTAATTTGTTTATATATTAAACTTATTTATATAATTTTAATAAAAATTATATGAATTTTATTTTTAATTTATTATATTAAAAATTTATAATTATAAATAAAGTAATAATAAAGATTAAGTGATATAGGTGTAATTTATCAATTTAAAAGTCAGGGATCTGAATCACAATATTATTTTGATTTGTTTAAATAAAAATATACTAAGTCTTTAACTCTTTATATTAAATATTGCATTTAATATACAAAATTGTTGGTTGCTTCAGTGGTAAAGGTGCAGCTGATTTAATTCAAGGGGAACGTGTTCAAGACCGGTGGAAGCTAGTTTTGGTGATTTGTTTTTAATAAAAATCACTCAGTTTTATATTATATATTATATGGTGCATATACATTATTGAAGATGCCTGCTGGTTCAGTGGTGTGGACGTGCAGCGTTAGGGGAGTGTGAGGTGCAGGGTTCGAAACGCAAAGGCTGCATTTTGCGAAATTATATATGCAAGAAGCTACAGACCGGTTCAATCACGGGTTTGGAGCCAGTTTTCACTTCGAACCGCCCAGTTCAACTTGGTTCTTGACCAAGTTTGACTGGTTCTGAGACACGTCCAGACCGGACAGATGGCTAGTTCACCAGTTTTCCGGTTGAACCGACCAATCCAGTCCGGTTCTAATAACACTGCTCTAAAGATGAAGGCAAACTATCCCCTAATCTAAATTATCCATATGAGCAAGTGTCAAGAAGAATGAGTTAAGGAACTTAAATGTAAGCTCACAATAAGTAGGTAGCCTTATCAATAGGTGTAACACTTGGTTCTTCAAAATTGAACTAGAACCAATTGGATAATGAAGGAGGACCTTAAAGCAAGATAAACTAATAAAAATTAATGATAGAATGTTAATTATAATATTTAGAAACAAGGTTATGAAGTCACTGATGGCCTGAAAACTAAAGCCAAAGTGGCTAACCAAAACAAACCAATAAACAATGACAAAATCATAGTTATAGGCAAAATTTTAGAAATTTAAATAATAGAGTTTTAAATGCCAAAATTAGGCTCACTATGGTTTTCAAATGTCTTAAAAATCATAAAAACTATTAGAATGACTAAAACTCTTACAGTGTATGATTTAGGATATTAGTTGATTAAAACTTTGACTAAGCTATTCTAGATTGTTTTGAATTCTAAAATTTTTGAAATAAATATTTTTAATAAACTAGAGAGCCTAAATTTTTATATGGAACTAACGGTATTCAAAAAGGATATAGAATAAATCCAAATGGAGTATTCAAAGTTTTAGAACTTAATAGGAATTTTGTAAATTATTATGAATCACCTCCTTTCTCCTTATATTCAGCCACGCCACCTAGTTCTTCTTCAAATTTATTTAGAACACACTAGAACTAGTAGTCATAGTTGCATAAGGAAGAGGGAGAAAGAAGATGAAGAAAAGCCAAGAAAGATAAGAAACCATGCACATTTTCACCTTATGTTAGTTAGAAACTTTCTTCTTCTCTTTGAGTTCTTTCTATTGATGGTTTTGGTTTCTTCAAAAGAGTATTTTAGTGGCTGAAAACTTGAAGAAAGGAGGAGGTTTGAAGAAACTAATTGCATCACAATAATCTCCATTTGATAAGCAATCAAATAAGGTATGATATGAGTTAGAAATTTTGTGTTTCCTTTGAGTCCATGTGAGACTTAGTTTGGCCTAGATAAGGACAGCCTAAAGGCAATATGATTTTGGCTAAAACTTGATAGGAATATGGGTTTTGAAGTATAGAGATTAAGATTATGCAATTAGAATTAATTAAGAAGTTATAGAATTCAAGCTAGAGCACCTAGGGTTTTTGTTGCACCTTAGAAGTTTTGGAACCTTAGGAAGATGTTTTAAGATGCTTAACACCAAACTTGTATTAGAAAAGAATAAAGGATAATCCATATGCATCAAATTCTCCATGAAAGAAGCAAAATTTCCAAGTGTGTGTATATTGGTGTGTGTCTCAGCCATGGTAAAGATAAAGTAGTTAGGAAGAGTTTTGTGAATTCTAAGGTTACAAGTGATCAAAATATGAATTATAAACACTAATGGAACCATTTGATTGAATTTAGAAACCTTATTTTGAAAGATGAAATGTTAAGGTTCAAAGGAGTCTAAAGAAGCATCTTGGTATTTGGCTTGTTTAAGCTTTGATGTGAGGGCTCTAATGAGTTCTATAAGAGTTAGTGGCTCATAGTAAACGAGATTTTGGAACCTAGAAAATGAAATATAAGAGTTGCCTCTTAAGGGACCTAAATTGGACTAAAGAAACATATTGAGTTCTAATAGGTTTAACTGTTAACAGCAATAGGTAAAATGGATCTTATTGAGTTATTTTGTATTGCAAATGGGTATATGTAGGCCAAGCAAGCCTGAATTCCTTAATTTATAGGCGTTAAGCTAAGGAAGACTAAGAACTACAAAAGAATAAAAAAGGTTAGAGGTGATTTAAGGTTTCTCTATCCACAAGGTAACTCTCTCCCTATCTTGCATGTACTTGATTGTTTGAATGAGTTGAGATACCTGTGTACTTATTTGTTTAATGATTTCATGAGTTATGTTTTGCAATGGTTTCTATCTTGAGTTTTATGCATATGAAGTGGCTATGTTATGGCTCATAACTCCCTATAGCATGGAATTGAACGCAATAACTCTTTCTTGGCCTCGTGTTAAGTTTAGTTGAGTTTAGCTTGTTTGTTTTAATGCCATAGTTTGATCAAAATAAAAGTTTTATACTAAATATTATGTTTGACCTATATGATGTTTATGATTGGCATGCTCGCATTTTCTCATGGCATTCTTTGTATGCATTAATATGAATTGAGATTTGCTACTGAGATTCTTTCAAGAATCTCACACTATGTATCTCCTACTAATCATTACAATTTTATTAAGCATGGAGAAGGAAACTGAGAAGAGTTAGGATTTAGAAATGGCATATTAGAAGCCTTTGTTGTAAAGAATATTTTCGTTGTTGTATGAGATGTATTAGTAATGAAATATATTATGTATGACACAAATATGTAATGGTAACCTATGTTTGAGTTTGAGAACATGAATGTATGCAATTTTGATTCATAATATGGCCATTAATGCATACTTTACATAGTAGAAGCCATGGAGTTGTATATGCATGAATGGATGTGGAATAGTCAAAATTTGATGCTAGTTACATTTCATGCAATGGTTCTCATGACAATGCTGTTTAAATGGATTAAAAGTTGCTCAAGGAAAGAGATTGCATATTAAAGACCAATTGGACCACTTTAAAATGAAAATTTGGTCCAAATGAGTTATAAATTGTACTTTTACCCTTGATAGCATAAATAATGTAGTTTGGGGTTGAAATTTGGCATGTAATTAGATAATTTATAGAGTTTTTTAGCAAGTCAAAGCTCTATAGAATATATTATAAATTTTTGAATCTGGTTTAAAACACTTAAAATTTTGTAGTATTGTAGCTACTGTCATAGCCACAGTTTTCTAGACTTTTTAAGAGTTAAATGAATCTAATTCCACTTGAAAATTTTAAAATATAAAATTCATATCATAAGCTTTCTATAGACATCCAATTTGCGTAAATTGAACTTGTATAATCGAAGTTATGAATTTTTTAAGTTTAAAACCCTATTATGTCAAGGTGGCCAAAATGGGTTATATAGCTTCCGATTGCAAATGGAATTCATGTCTTGGTTTTAAGGATGAAAACAAACTCCTCTATGGTAGCCATGAGTGAAAAAGAAAAAAAAATAAATTTTGATCCCTACAACTCCAATTGATGTATAAAACGGGCTAAAATCCACTATTTAAAGTTATGCAATGGTTGTAATGTTGTCACTTTAAGATGGAGATGATATGAATGAATTAGAAAAAGCAAGTTATAATAGTAGGAACTTCTCCCAACTAACTACAGTGGCTAGCTAGTGAACCTCTTCTAGTAAGCCAAGTTAGGCCAAGGCTGGCTTATCAATATATTTGGAAAAAGACAATAAATCACTTGGCTAATTGTGTGTAAAAGGCCTCTTGAACCATATCATGGAATATAATGCCATAAGGATTGGTAGGGGTAAAGGAAGAGGAAGCTTTGGTAGAGGCATGATGTGGTCACTTCTTGGGTACCATAAAACACCTTAGAGTAAAAGCAAAGGAATGGAAAAGTCAAAGGAGGAGAGGACGATGATGGAGACATTAAAAAATGCAATAAGGATGAAAAGGGATTGAGGTCAAAGGTCACCGGCAAAGGAGGTTGGGATCAGGAGATGCAAAGATAGAAATGGTGAAAATAGTAATAAAGAGAAATGACATTAACAAACTGTGGTGAGGAGATAGGATGCATAATGAAGAAGAAAAGAATGAAGGAAATAAACAGTTACATTGGCAAAAGGCTTCGAAGATGGAGGGGTAAGAAGTTTCGATGATGGCTAAGGTGTAGAAGATCTAGGAAAATTTAGGGCTTAGGGTTTCTAAAGTGGGTGATAGGTGCTGAGTTTAAGTGAATATTAGGATGGATTTAGGTGTTTAAATATGGTTTAGATAAAGGAAAGAAAAAAGAATGAAATGATTTCAAGTAATAGGCAATAGGTATGGGTCAAGAGCAAGGAAATTAGATTATTCTTTTTTTTTTTTTTCAGTTTACACAGGCATGCTCCTTTACATGGCTAGCCCATATGCACCTCGTTTAGTTGGCTCCCTACAAAGGTAAAATTCTAGCACACGAGCGTGCCCTACACAGGCTACTCGTATGGGATACTATTTTTTTAAACAAGAACCAATGGTGTGGAATACACAGCCATGTGGTTCTATACGACCTACTCGTATTCATGTATGTGGGAATGAAACTTACCAAACATAGACTGCTCTGTAACTCAGCATGCTTGAGTCAGTTTGCATGACCAATTCATGTAAGGCTTAGCCATCTTCGAACTCTACATAAAAAAATTCTTAGACTTTAGACACTTCATAAAAGTCAACTCAAACAAAGTTAGAACCCTGAAAACTCCCAAATAACCCCTAAATAAGCTATTGAAACTTTAAATTTATATAATCAACAACCCAATACAAGGATCTATTAACAAATTGAAATCTATGCAAAACTTCCCCATTAATTTTCCATTTAAATTACATCAAATTTTCTCTAAACTTAACATGTGACTTGTCTTTAAGCAATTCAAAGATAATCAATGCAAAACAAAGGACAAATGATAGAAAACTCCTTGAAATGATAAGACCATTTGGAAACATTTAAGTTTCAGCTATTAATTGACCCAGTGATCACAACTAACAAACACATAAAGCAAAAATAAAAAGCAAAACAACATACAAATTAAAACACAAAAACAAACTAAACTAAAAGATAAAAGAAAAGAAGTAGTTCTAATTTAAAGCTTTTAGCTTGACTTTTAAGGTTGGCAAGATTAAGGAATATCTAAATTACAGGCAGCCACTTTCTTTATAGCTTTCTTAACAAAATAAGGTTTCAACTACTATCCATTGACCTTGAAGGTCCTAGTGGTCTTACTTCCAATTTCTACCACTTTATGGGAAAAAACTTTGAATACTTTGAAAAGACCTAACCATCTAGAATTAAGTTTGCTTAAAAAGAGTTTTGGACATGAATTGAAAAGAAAAACTAGCTAGCCTTTATGGAATTCCTTTCTTTGAATGCATTTATCATGCTAGAATTTGGTCTTCTCCTTATAAAGCATTGCACTTTCATAAGCTCCCTAGTGAAATTTATCTAGTTCATTTAATTTTAATAATCTCTTTTCACTTGCAGCTTTAAGATCAAAGTTCAATGCCTTGATTGTCTAATAAACTTTGTGTTCCAAGTCCATAAGCTTTACCAAATACCAATTAATAAGAAGTCTCAATTGGTGTTTTAAAAGCAATCCAATAAACCCAAAATGCATCATTCAAGTTTTTGGTCCAATCCTTCCGTGATGAACTTGCTGTCTTCTTTCAAATTTTCTTCAGCTCATGGTTGAAAATTTCAACATGCCTACTTATTTGAGGGTGATATAGAGTAGATATCTAATGGGGAACTTTGTATTTCTTCAAAAGTATATCCAATTCCTGATTATGAAAGTGAGTACCCCCATCACTTATTAGAGCAAGCAAGAATCCAAAGCAAGAAAATATATTCTTCTTGAGAAAGCTAATCACCACTTTGAAATCATTTGAAGGCATGACAACAACTTTAACTCATTTTGACACATAATCAACTACAACTCAAATTATGAGGGAGGGTGTCACATACTAGATAGTTAACAACATCTGCATACTAGGGTGTGGTGATAGCTAACATGAACAACTGCTTATCAGTAAAATCCTCTTAAATAGGTACTTCAAAATCCAAGTCTTTGGTGGGTTACTCAAGGCAGGACAAATGATTAGTACCCAAATTCTTGGTACCTTTTGTATCCCTTATTTTCAAATTAAACTCCTAAAGTAGTAGGACCCAACAGATTAGACATGGCTTAGAATCCTTCTTGAAAAGCAAATAATGAATAGCTGCGTAAACAGTGTATACTATAGTCTTTGACCCAATGTGATATGATCTAAACTTTTTAAAAGTGAAGACAATGCCAATCTACTTTTGTTAGCTGTTACATAGTTCAGTTAAGAATCATTGAGAGTCTGACTTGCATATATTATCACATCTAACTTTCTCTTTTTATATTGTCCCAAAACCACTCTTAAGGTAGAGTCACTGGCATCATACATCAATTCAAATGGCAAGGGGGTGCTGAAGTTAGCTCTTCGTCAACTTGTTAAATAAATCCAAACACTCTTGATTAAAATAACATCTTGTTCAATAAATTACAAAAAGGTTTATATATCTAAGAGAAGTCTTTAATAAAGCAACGGTAAAAACTTTCATGGCCTAGAAAATTCCAAACTCCTTTAACTAATATAGGAGGTGGCATTTGTTCTATGGCAACTGTTTTTACCCAATCCACCTCTATTCATTTTTTAGATATAAACAATGCCTTTAGTTACTATAAAATGACATTTCTCCTAATTTAGCACTACATTTATTTCTTTAAACCTATGTAAAATCAAAGACAAATTATTAAGACAATGATCAAATGAAAACTCAAAAATAGAAAAGCTATCCATGAAAATTTTCATAATCTTTTCCACGTAATCAAAGAAAATAACCATCATGCACTACTTAAAAAGTAATGGGTGCATTACATAAACCAAAAAGCATCTACCTGAATGCAAACATCTCATATAGACAGGTGACAATTGTCTTTTCTTTATCCTCATGAGCTATAAGGATCTGGTTGTAGCCTAAATAATCATCCAAGAAACAATAGTAAGCATGTCTAACCAACCTCTCAAACATGTAATCAATGAATGACAAGGAAAAATTATCTTTACAAGTACCACTATTTAATTTCCTATAGTCTATAAACACTTACCAGCTAGTCACTATTCTAGCAAGAATTAACTCATCATTCTCATTTTTAACTACAATCATCCCAACTTTCTTAGGAACCACCTACACAAAACTTACCTAAGAACTATCACAAATAGGATATATAATATCAACATCTAAGAGTTTAAGCACTTTTACTTTAACAACTTTTTTCATATTTATATTGAGTCTTCTTTGATATTTAATGGAAGGTTTATAATTGTCTTTCATCAAAATGCAAATAGAAGTACTTAATCCTTTAATGTTAGATATGGTCCATCATATGGCACCCTTTCTCTCTCTCAAAACCTTTAACAGCTTATCCAACTGAATATCAGTGAGATGTGTTGAAACAATCACCAATAAAGTATTATTTTCTCCTAAATAAGCATATTTAAATAGAAAAGGTAATAGTTTTAGTTCTAAAGTAAGGGCCTTTTCAATTGAGAGTGGTGAAAAAGATTTGCCTTTTCTTAAGTCTTCAAATATATGCCACTTAAGAAATGGAATAAAAGGAGTAGCTTCTAATGAAAGAGTTACTACAACAATGCTATTATCACTACTTTGAATGGTAACAGCCAATGAAACATAAGTCTCAAATGGATTAGTAAAGGATGATTTCAATTTAATTTCTTGTGCAAATTCATCTACCACATCAACTTTCATACACTACTTATTAGAATCTACATCAAAACTTTTCATTACTTTAAACAAATTAAATTCAACCACTTCCTCACATACATTTAAAGTAAGTTTTTTATTTTTCACATCAATCAAAGCCCCAGTGGTAATAAAAAAACAGATGTATTAAAATCAATGGCATCAATGTATCTTCCTTTATATAAAAATCTATAGGAGGAATAAACTTTTCAACTTTTACCAAGGCATTTTCTAATAAATCCACTGGATGTTTGATTGATCTGTCTACTAGTTGCAAGGTAACATTTGTAAGCTTCAAATCTCCTAAGCCAAGTCTCTTATAGACAAATAAAGGCATTAGACCAGCACTTGCACCTAAGTCATACAATGAATGATTGAAAAAGATATCACCAATTACACAGGGAATAGAAAAACTCCTTGGGTCAAGAAATTTAGGCGACAACTTACTTTGGATTATTGGATTACACTTCTCAATGAGTGCTATAATAGTAAGGTCCTCTAGTTTCCTCTTATTTGATAAAATTTTCTTTAGAAACTTCACATATATTAGCATTTAAGCTAAAGTATTTACAAAAGGAATATTGATGTGAAGTTGTTTAAAAATATTTAAAAATTCATCAAACTACTTTGCTTCAACCTTTAAGGCAATGGAATAAAAGGCACATATGCCTTGACCAGTGTTGATGTTGGTAGGTTAGTAGTCTTATCTTCATCTTCAATTTGAATGGAAGTACTATTTGATGTCTCCATAACCATATCATCTTACTCAATAGAATGTTTAATCTGAGCAAGAGTCTTGCCTAATTGTCTCCCACTTTTTAATATAACTGCCTTGTATTACTCCTTAAAATTAACCTTAGTTTTACTAGACAAGTGGCCTTAAGCTCTAATATGAGATGATCTAGCCAATTGACTCAATTGCATTTTTAGATTTTTATTTTGACTCGCTAGCTGATCCAACTTGGATTCTAACCTCCCAAATCTTTTAAAAGACACATTGCAAAATTTTTTAAATGCTATTTCATAGCTTTTCTTATTTTCATTCTAAAACTAAATTATTTTATTCCTTAGTTAAAAAGTCGATCTAGATGGGTTTACCTTGATTTTTTGTATTCTTTATATTATTCTAGTTTTGATTTCCCTAAGACAGGTTGGGATGATTGTGCCATTAAAAATTGTAAGTAGCCAAATAAGGGTTATTTTATAGTCTAGAATTGTTAGAGACATATTGCACTTATTTAGACACATAAGATCTTAAAGAGTTATTTTGATAGCCACTATATGGATAATCACCACCATAAAGTTCATAGCTTGAGTATGATAGGAAAGTTGAGATTACATTGACACTTATATGATCAAACTTTTTTATAAGCATATCAAACTTAAATTCAATTTTGTTGTTTAACGCATGAATGATCTCCATTTCCATAACACTAATTACTCTTCTATATTTTTTACTTAGCCAATTATAATGGTTTATAGCCATCTCTTCAATAATATCTACCACTTTATCAGTATCAAAAGCTAGTAAGGATCTGTTAGCTGTAGCATCTAAATTGATTCTGAAGAATTGCTCCAACCCATTATTGAAGATTTGCATAAGTATTCAATCTTAAATACCATGACGTGGGCAATGCATTTACAAATCCTGGAATCTCTCCTAAATTTTATATAAAGATCTTCTATCATGTTGAAAAAAATTATGAATATCACTCCTCAATCTTGTTGTTTTGCTTGGTGGAAAATATTTTACTATGACAACTTGTAAAAGTTCATCCCATGTTAAAAAAGATTAAATAGGTTTAGAGTCAAGTTATAATGCTGCCTTATCTTTAAAAGAAAATGGAAATAGATTAAGTCATATTACATTAGTGAAGACACCATTCATCTTAATGGTATAATAAATTCTCAAAAATCTAGTCAAATGTGCATAGAGATCTTCTAGAACTCCATCTCCAAACTTATTTTATTGAATCATTTGGATCATCCCTAATTTTATCTCAAAGTTGTTGTTACAACTACTGGGCTAACAATACTATTATTCAATCTATGTGCACCTAGCATGGCATAATCTTATACTAATCAACAGTAGAGATTAACCTCTAATTAGTCGAGGTATATCTTTTACTAAATCCTCTTGTTAATTATTGATTAAAGTTCTTAAGAAACCTCTACTTACTTGCATCTAATATGAAGGAGTGTTTTAGTTCAAGTTCAAGCTTTAGAAAAGTTACACTAGATGAGCAACTCATGATGTTAGAATACTTGAAAAGAGGAAACTACATGTTAACTAGGTTACAAATTAAGAAAACAAAGGAAATTAAAAAGAAACAAAATATCTAGATTAATTTTTTTAAAAAAATCTTTTAGTAGATATTGAATTACCTTGCTTGGCAATTACACTAAACATTTGTTTTAAATGATTCTACAAGTATACCAGTTATATAAGTAATAAAGTGATTAGTATAGTATCATTTCCATGGAGAAAGAATTCAATTACCAATCATTAAAATCAATCTTATTATCTAAATTATCTAATTGAAATTAAAATTGATAAAAAAAATTAAAAGCAGTGGATTCACTTAACAAGCACTAACTATATATAAATGTAAAGACTCTGAAATTTAGAATTCCCCATTTACTTTCCTAAATATCATTTAGAATAAATTCTCAAAACTTAATTCAATTGAGTTAATAGCAATCATACTAACATGAGTGAAATTCCCTTTTAAGATAAGTTACTGTACTCATGCCAAGCCTATGTCTACTTTCGTGATTATAAACTTAGTATAAAACCAATACATATGATTCATCAAATATTCGCAAGCCACTCAAATGTAACTCATATTCCTATAAAATTGCTATTTGAATCTATTATTATAATGTTTTATACTATAATTAACCTCTTGATTCTCTTACAATATATCAAATGAATAGTGGCTAGCTATTTATAAACAACATAAAAGAGTAAGAGATTAATTCAATAAAAATTGTTACAAGAGTAATAAGAAATTAGCTTAATCGATAATAAGTTTATCTAAACTTTAGATAGATTAATCTAGCTACATATATTGAAAATCAACACAACAACAATAAAAGTAAACAAATCTACATTCGAAAGCTAAAGAAGAGAGTGAAAAGAAAATAAATTGGCTGAAGTTGACAATTTGTCAATAATAACTTCAAATCTTTTTATATCTAATAGATCTCTAAAGCACTCATTTAGGGTGTTCCAAAGCCTTAATTTGTGTCTTTATGTCTCTTCTTAGCTTTTTCCTTTTAAATTTGAAACTATCTCATAAAAAGTCATAATTTTAATCGAATACAAACAGCTCGTGTTGATACCACCTAGTTAGATAGTCTGCTTATGTTCATCTCTACTGATTCACTTATTGTAAGGCTTTCACACATGGCTATATACAAATTTTTATTTACAAATTTAGATTGATTAGTTGATTCCTCCGTTCATGTGATATGTTAAGGGAAGGGACTTTGTTCCTTAATTTTGGATTCCTAAGCTACTAAAGGGAATGCCTAGTTTGAAGCTACAATTAGAAAGAGCAATAAATGCAATAAAAAAAGTTGTAAATAAAATGATAATTTTTTTAAATTAAATAAATGTAAAAGACAAAATGCAAAGGCTGGTATTTGATTGATTGAATATGTATAATAAAAATGTATCAGAAGTATTTATAAGCCTAAAACTAATTGTTAATTCTACTAGAATTGTCTACCACTTCTTTATAATTTTTTGGCCTATGTTTACAATCATGTAGGATCATGGCCAACAAACTAAGTAGTGATTTATGCTATGTTAGCTTTTCTAAGGATTAAAACTATATTTTTACTTGCTAACTAGCTATTTTGTTACTTAGTCATATTATCCATATCCTTAAAATTTTGGAGAGTAGGTCTTCAAGTACATTTTATATTTTTCTTGATTTAGTTAACTTATGAATCTTCCTTTCTTTCACTTACTCTAGTAACTACCATTAGAATATTTTACAAACTCAATCCCTAATTTGTAGGAAAGTAGTTAAATGACTAAAAATGATTTAGAAACAACTAAATATTTTCTCATATTCTAGTTGTACATTATTAGGCCATTTTTTTTAATATTTCAGAGAATCCAATAAATTAAATATATGACTTGCAACTATTATAACTCATTTTCGACCTTAAAAGCTTAATTTAACCTTATGTTCAATTCAACTCTTTTGTTAGTAAATATAGCCTAGTCTAACTAATATACTCTAATAATTTAACCCAAACTATAGGCATAAGGTTTGATCCAATTCATTATTTTTTTGTGCTAACATATGGTATTTTAGATGTAACAATAATTAGTACGCTAAGCAAAAATAATGTTATATGATGACATTCAAAAGGTTTTGTTGTCTCACATCACAATTTGGAATTTATTAAATTATTTATAATTACTAAACTTACCCTTATTTTTCAATGATAATTAACTCCAAATTACTACTATTTAACTTGTGACATTGTGCACAAGTGAATGATTTTTTTAATAAAAAATATAAATATTACAAATATTCAGAGACTTTAAAATTTTAAAAATATCTTTTCAATTATTACTCTTAAGAATTTAAATCTTTTTGTCTATTTTTTCATTAACTCCATTAATGGAGATGTTATTTTAAAATATGTCATTTGTCACATGATCCGTTCTCCTTCTTTTGGAAACATTAAATAGCAGTGTAAGGTGACATATTCGTTATTATAATTAATGGAAATATAGATAGAAGGGTTTAAATGATGAAGGATAATAGCTGTTAGCTTAGGCCTATTGTTGATTTTCAAAATTGAGACTGGTGCTTGCACGCAAATGACTCAAAAATAGAAATGAGTATATAAAAGAAAAGAGGACAATATATATATATATATATATATATATATTATAATTATTTATTTTACAGGCTTTAATTATTTATTTTCTAATAATTTTTATGACAGCTAATTTGTTTATTTACTTTAATAATTTCTTTTAGATTATACATTTTAAAAACTTTCAAAAGATAAAGCTTTATTATTATTATTATTATTATTATTATTATTATTATTTCATTTTTAAATTTATTTTGAGGATAATAATTAACTTATCTTTGATATCTCTTTAATTATGTTCTTATTTAATTCATATTTTTTTTATCTTTTATCAAGTTATTTTCAAATTTAATATCATATTTTTTATTAACTTAAAATTATATGGAAAATTAAAAATATTTTACTTTAATCTTGGGATTGTTTTAAGACTAGACAAATCTAAACCACTTTATTATATTTATAATTTAGATGAAAGCAGAAAATATATTATATATGGTCAATCTTCATCAAAATTTTTATATAATCTTTATTAAAATTATCATTGAAAAGTTCAAGAGCCCTGATTTAAGATACAAGTATTGAGAAGTCTTATCCGTCTAAGGTTGATCCTTGCCTTGTTCTTTTTCTCACTCAATACCTTTAAAGATCTTGTGTTTCTTTTGTAATAAAAAAGTTATAATAAAAAATTTAAAAAATCTTTGATATGAAATTAATTCTTATAATTAAAGTAAATAATATTTTATTTGTTTTCATCTCTTAAACATGAAAATCTTTGTAGTTCTTTTTATTAAATTTTATTTATTTGACTATAAAAATTGAGACTAATTTTTTTTAAAATTTCAATATAATTCTCATAAAAATTATCATTTTATTTGAAAATAAAAATAGCAATTAACTAAACAAATAATTTAATATATACATAACCCTAATTCAGCACTAGCATAGTTAAAAATGAATAATTCATTTCCCTTAATGCATAATTAATGGTAGGTTTCGTAAAATGGAATGATGCAGAATGTGAGCAAGATATCCCGTGCATGTCATATGTAACGAAGATTAAAAATTTTGAAAAAAAAAAGAGACCTTTAGAATTTTAGAAGCTGAATAATAAAAAGACTGCGCCTAGAATTATAAAAATGAAAAAGAAAGTCATCCATTTCATCGCCTTCGGTCTTTGGTCTTTGGTTTCCTTCGAACAGGCTACCGGGGCGCAATCTTCCGCATTTCGATTTCATTCTTCCCCTTTCCGATCTCGTCACCCGCTATTTGATGATTTTATTATCGGAGCTCCCATAGTGAAGCCCTCTCAAGGTACGTGACGCTATAACTCATTAAGCTTTTGATGGTATAATTATAAGATTTTAGGGTTCATTGAGGGTTTCAGTATTTCATATTTTCTTTATAAGATTACGGAGTAGTTCATGAATATAAGGTTGTGGATTTGACTGAGAAATCGGTTGAAGGGCCTTCGAAATGTTTGATTTGGAAGTCTTTTTTGTTTTCTTGTGGAGTTCATATTTTACTGTCACTATGTGTTCATTTGACATATTCTTCTCAACTTTTGGTGGCTTTTGTATTGGACATAACTAATTTGGTGTTGGAGCTTATGGCTTTCAATCCGTGGTTTGCTAAATTTTTCTTAATCTTTATTTGCTAGTTGTTGTTCTCTTGGAAAAGGATTGTCTTGCCGCGATTATGCTTTGGTTTGCATAAGCTGGACATGTCTAAAAATTTTCTTTGTGGGTTTATTATTTATATTTTTTCAATAGATCGTTGTGTTTTGCTTCTTTGATGTATTTTGATCTTCTTTTATTTGCTTATGTGGATTTGTTTTCCAGTTTCTGAGTAAAGTGTGGATAAGAATGAGATGTCAGTTTCATTCATTAAAGAGCCTTCTTGAATTTAAATGAAGTCTATAATTTAAATTCGAGAACATCAACTTTACAAGCTCTATTTTTTTTTTTAATTTATCCAGAAAAATGTAGTTTGAAGGTTTTAAGATTCAAATTTCTTTCAGCGAAGGTGAGGTTGCTTTTGTTGTGGTAATTCATGCTTGGAATCTTTAATGCTGAAAACTTATGTTGGCATATATTGGTTTTCGGGTTTTGTTCAGGTGGTTTAGTTTGTAATTTCTGATGCTGAAGAAATAAGAAGTTTTGAAGGCTTTGCTCTTCAGTATTAAAAATGTTGGAAGGTGGTGCTAAATTCCCTGGTATAATAGACCTGCACAAACATAATAATAACTACTATGATTTTTCTCAAGGCTTTTACCATAAGCTTGAGGAAGGTACCAATATGTCAATTGACAGCATTGGAAGCTTGCAAACAAGCAATGGTGGCGGATCTGTTGCAATGTCTATTGATAATAGCAGTGTTGGGTCCAATGATTCCCATACTCACATTTTAAACCACCAAGGGTTGCGTAGGCGTGCCAATGATAACTACTCCGTTGCACAGAGTGTCAACCGTAGAGGAAGAGTCACGCATGCTCTGAGTGATGATGCTTTGGCTCAAGCTCTAATGGACAGTAGTTCCCCAACTGAGGGCCTCGACAATTTTGATGAGTGGACGATTGATTTGAGGAAGCTCAGTATGGGCGAGGCTTTTGCACAAGGGGCTTTTGGGAAACTCTACAGAGGGACTTACAATAGTGAAGATGTTGCCATCAAAATTTTGGAGAGGCCTGAAAATGATCCAACAAAGGCTCAATTGATGGAACAACAGTTTCAGCAGGAGGTCATGATGCTGGCTACACTAAAGCATCCTAACATAGTTCGTTTTATTGGTGCATGCCGTAAACCAATGGTGTGGTGCATTGTAACAGAGTATGCTAAAGGTGGTTCAGTTCGACAGTTTTTAATGAAGCGCCACCATCGATCAGTTCCCCTCAAACTGGCTGTGAAACAAGCTTTGGATGTTGCAAGGGGTATGGCATATGTTCATGGCCTTGGGTTGATCCACAGGGACTTGAAGTCTGACAACCTTTTGATTTTTGGTGACAAGTCAATCAAAATTGCTGACTTTGGAGTTGCTCGAATCGAGGTGCAAACTGAAGGAATGACACCTGAGACTGGAACATATCGTTGGATGGCTCCGTAAGATTATTTAGTGTTGTTTACTCTGTTGTGCATGCTTATTCATATTTTCATAATTATCTCTTTGGACACACGCACACACACGTGCACGCGCATATTCAAATTATATCCTTTTGAGCGAAATTAAATCTTTTAGGCATGCTAACAAACAGTTGATCTTGAAATTTTTTTTGGCTTATAGGGAGTTAACACTGTGTTTGGTAATCATTTGTCTGAGATCTTGTAAGGGAAATGGCACATTCTGCTGAAATAGTAATTGTAGTGCTTTCTGGTTGATGTTATATATTTTAAACAACTTCTTGTCTATAACTTTTGTTCATTAAGAAGTGGTAGCAAATCTCTGTTTTTCTCTTTTTAGCATGACTCAAGGGGTAGGACAGAAAGATGGCTGCACTGAATTAGACTAACACCTTAAGAAAATTTCAATTGTCATCAAGTACCAACAATGCAACTTGGGCTTAGTTGTTATGTAAAGGAGTGACCTGATGATAATGCTAGTGTTCAAAAGTTAATATTATTAAGTTTATGTGGGCATGGAAGTTTGAAAATGCTGATTTTTTTTTTGGGAGGGGGGGGGGGGTTGCACTTTTTGTTTTGAATATATTTTAAGGCTCTTCATTTATTTTTTTCCTTTTGACTTGTATGTGAGTGAATTAGGTAAAGGAATTTTGGTTTAATAGTTATAGTTTTCTTACCATGGCATCGTTTTGGGTGAGTAAGCAACCTTGGTGTGACTTGGGAAGGGTAATTATGCTTCCATAAATGAAGCTACACTGTTCATTACATTTTTTAAAAAAAAATTTATTGGGCAATTCTTGGTGAGTAGATTGTTACTTGTATGCTGGATAGCTGTTCAGAAATGAGGTTGTGCATGGTCTTGTTGTTGGGATGGAGGGGCTTACAATTTCTCACTTGCAGTTTCCTGATGAAACTATGCTTTTCCTCCCTCTCTGTATTAAACTTTCTAAGTCTGATTTGCTGGGGACAAATATTCAGGATAGTGTTGTGGGATTTTAGTGGAGTTGCAGGTTGTGCTGTCTTAAAAGGATGGGTGCTTGGGTCTAGGTAAACTGATGTCTGTGAATGTTTCTCTAGTTGCAAAATGGTTATGGTGGTTTCTTTTGGAACCTGGCTTTATTCAGGATAGGTTGGCTAAGAGTAAATATAGTGTATAGCGAAATGGTTTGATGCTATCTCTAGGATTGGTGCTAGTCATTGCCCTTTGAAGTTTATGTCTTAGTATCCTTCTTCTTGTCCTTTGCTCACTCCCTAGGTAGGGATAGGTTCTTACTTTAGATTTTAAGAGGATAATTGGATTGGTAACTCTTCTTTTTCAGAGTTTTGTTGCGTTTATTGCTTATCAACTTTGCACCATGGCTCAATTGCAGAATTTTTACTCTGCAAGATTCTGGTTTTTCCTGGAATTTTTATTTGTCTAGGAATCTTTATGATAGAATAGAATTTGTTAGAGGTTATAATAACTTTTTTTGGGGATAAAAATTTGGAGATCATAATAAAACTTTATGAGCGCCTTCGCTGAACATCTTAAGCTTTTGACCCTTGGCACTTGGTGTTTGTCTATGTTGTCAAGAACCAATTTAACTCTACAGCTTAAGCTATTAAGAAAACCGATAGATAATTTTATTATAATTTCTAACATGTTCCCTCGCACAAAATCTCATTGGACTTGAAATGGGTTAGTTGTTGTTGTAGTTGTTGTTTAGTTGTTCTTGGATTATGCATATTCTATACAAAACAATATAAGGAAAAGTTCTTGTAGTTGCTATATCAAGCTTTATTTTTCTGAAGTCACAATTTAGGGGCCATGATTGTTAAAGAGGATTTGAGTTATAAAATTTAATATGAAAGAATATGTTTTATGAAGGGCTGAAATTGGAGGGATTAAGGTGAAGGGGATTCTTATTGCAGGATTGATATAAACTTGCATCTGATTTGATGGTCTGCTGGATGACTATGAACAATAGACATGGTGGGTTTGAAAAGGAGAAGGGTGATAAGTAAAGCTTCTATGTAAGGGACAGGATCACAGTAGTGCTTTTATGGCCTCTTTGTGATGTTCACTATGTGTTTTTCACCAGGATTCTTGATGGCAGACATGCAGAAAAATATATTCTACTTTTTTATTTTTGTGTACATTCTTTCCTTCTAATAAAATTTCTTCTTTTATCAGAAAAATAAAAGCAAAACAAGGGCGAATTGAAGAGGTTTTTGGCTGTGAAGAACAGAAAGTTGAACTTTAAGGGGTTGGTGAGAGACAGAATGATATGTTAAGGGAAAAAATACCTCATTGACAAATAATGTGTAGTTCTTGCAGATACGTGGAATTTTGATATTAATTTCTCATTTATATAATATTAAGATTCTTACCCAAAAAAAATGATTTTTAAATTTTTTGATAAATAGTAACTTGGACCTTTCCAATATTTAGAAATGAATCTCAGCTTTTTTGATGTCATTTATTTGGTTTCTTGGTGCCTTTGTATTAAGTCAATCCCAAATAATAAAATTACAGTCACACAGAAATAGGAACACTTAGTGTATCAACATAAACACAATCCCACAATAATAGGAATCACAACCAAAACAGTTATTGATTGAGATGTGGCAAAGTATTGTCAACATAAATTGTTTTGATACATGTCAAAATTTTTAGATATATGCCAATAACAATGCCAAAATTTGTGGTTCTGTATCGTATCTTGTTAAAGCAGAATGGCTATATTTTCAAGCACGTTTTCTTTACCCTTATATCTGCTATGGGATATGATCATGTGTATGGCTTCTATGTGCTCTTCTAATGGTTGTTTCAAGGGAATCTCTATCAATGAGTGTAAAGAGATTGAGCAGCTTATTGTTTTTATTTTTCATGTTTAGGAGGACATCTTCTCCTCCCCTTGGTTGTACTTTCTATCTTCTCTGTCTAATGAACTTTTGTCAATAAATGTTTCGTATTTATCATAATGTTTCCAAGACCACATTGCTTTAGTAATTGGCCTATAACAGAATCTTGTTTTGGCCTCAGCAATTATTATTGAAACTATAGAAAGGATGCACTACAACAATTGGTGTCTCTGTTGCTAAAACAGCTCTTACTTATTGACTATGACAGTTATAATTATTATCAGAACTATGTAGTTTTACTACATGATTTTGGTAACTGTCTGTATCAATTTCTTATTTTGGCCTCAGCAATCATTATCATGCAACAATAACAGTTGGTGTTACTCTAGATAAACTATGTAGTCTTACTAATTGGCTATACAATTATATTAAGTCCTGACTTGTGGCAACACTTGATGTCCAGTACTCTATTTTAAGTGGATTAGAAAATTTAAAAAAAAAATGGAAACTTGAATTGGAATACAGTGAGATGTAGCATTGTTAATGCGACTGCATATTGGAAGCTCAATGAAAACTATAATAACTAGGAATTTTTGGTTGATGGTAGCTGTTTGGCATTTCTGTTCAGTTTCGTTTGAGAGTGAGATTTCATATTTAGGCTGCTGTTGTGGTTTGGTATTGTGGCAACTGGTTTTAACTTTGACATAGAATAGAAGATTGGTGGTTGGAAGAATGAGGAACATATTCCTGGAATGTAGGTTGAGGGAACTGGAATCTGTCACCTTCATAGAAACTGTCTCCAGATATCTTGTTAGCTTTCTTAGGTATGCCTGCAGAGCTTGGATCATTTCTTTTTGATTTAATTCAGAGACTTATTATAGTAGTAAAAAGGGCATACTGTATTGGCAATGTGCTTTTTATGCTAGCCGATCGTCTTGTCTTCAATTGGTGCAGAATGCTTGGTTTTTTCTTGGAAAATCCTTACCCTTATGGCCGATTTGATATACAGAAAGTTAAGAATGAAATGGAAATGGAAAGTAAAAAAGTAATTTTTTGGATAAAAAATGACTTTTATGCCTCTATTTTTAAAAAATAAATAAAATATAAATACTGTTAAATAATAATTATAAAGGCATAATAGACATTACTTAAAATTTTCTTCTTTCCTTTCATTTTCTAATGGGGAGCCAAACATTCCGATATACCTGCTTTGGGATAGGATTATTTGTATGCATTCTCTTTGGTGATCTTCATATGGTTTCTTTCATATAATTTCCTTGTTAAACATGAAGAGGCGTGGGAAATTGAAAACTGGAGTTTTAATGCTTTTTTTTTGCGTTGTTTTGTTCTTATTTTTCCCCAATAAGAGGATATGTTATTTTTCTTTTCCCTTGTATTTATGTTTGATATTAAAAAATATATTAGGAAGTAAAAAATCACCAAGCAGACAATTAATCATCCCAAGAATTAATAGAAAATGACAAAAGAAGGTAGAAAACCACACAAGTCAAATGTGATAAAGCAACCCAAATCTCTCTGCATTTCCAAAATGGGAACCTCTTTACTCTTTAAAATGCAGATGTTCTCGATCCATGCACTATAACACTGAAAAAACTGCACATTGCGAGAAAGTTTCTGCTTTTTTATTCCTACTAACCTTTGAACCTGATCAAATGAAATTCCTTCAGTATCCAAGGACATATCCAGTGTTTGCCGAAAACTCCAAACGACTTATACCTCATATATGCAGCCATTAGGTAGTATAAGAAAAGATGGTCAGTTAGTATTTATAGACATGATACATATACCGGGAGAGAGTTTTTGTGTGCTTTTTGTGTGTGTGTGTGTGTGTGAGAGAGAGAGAGAGAGAGAGCTATTTCTAGTTCTTCATACCTGCATTTTACAGTGTCATTAGTGCTAATTCTATTTGAGTACTGACTTCCAGACAAACAACTTGACTTCTATCCTTGTATTGCTGATTCTTTATCAATTCTGCTTTTATCCAAAGAGAAGCCTGGTTTGCTTTCTAGCTTCTCCTAGAAGTGGCTAGTACTCCATAATTGTTTGGCGATTTATTACAAGTATCTAAGAATCCATTATTAGAGAAGATGGGAATAGTTACATTCTATGATTGTGTAAGATAATTATTTAATACTGTTGCCGACTGAACATATTTTGGTGTGTTTCTCTTACCTCTAAAACAGGTTGATGATTTCACCTGTCATCTATGTGTCGTTGATGTTGACTTGTATGTTTGAAGTGCTAAAATGCTTAATTGGTATATGTTTTTTAATTTAAAAATGTACTATTCGATGTGATACTTGAACCTGTTGCTCTCTTATCTGTTGCAGGGAGATGATCCAGCACAGGCCTTACACACAAAAAGTGGATGTATATAGCTTTGGGATTGTTCTTTGGGAACTAATCACTGGAATGCTTCCATTTCAGAACATGACAGCGGTACAAGCAGCATTTGCAGTTGTCAACAAAAATGTTCGGCCAATTATACCCAGTGACTGCTTACCTGTTCTGCGTGATATCATGACAAGATGCTGGGATCCCAACCCTGATGTTAGGCCACCCTTTACTGAAATTGTAGAAATGCTTGAGAATGCAGAGACTGAGATCATGACAACTGTTCGCAAGGCCCGTTTTAGGTGTTGCATGACACAACCCAGGACAGCTGACTGATACAGGAAAAACAAATGAAAAAAAAATGTCACCAAGAACATCGACTGAAAAATTTGAAGGTGAGTCTCAGGAATCAAAGGGCAGCTACATAGTGGCTTTGTGTATTTGTGTGCTTATTTTCTTTCTTCAGAAGAAAAAGGAAAATCTTATTTGCAGACCTTTTGGTTATTCGGTTTCTTAATGCTGGATGTCCGTTTCTGAATTAGTAAGAGGAGACTTAATGTGTATGTATACATGCATGAGCTACAATTATGTATAGCTTCTGAAAGCAAGATGGAATATGACGTCATGGATGAAAACTGCTGCTGTGTATTTATTATGACCCTGTGGCACTTCTAAAGCAAAGTTGCAAAATGCGAGGGCATATAGGATAGTTTTTATGTTGGAAAAATTACAAATAAGGAACCAAACTTAAAAATAATTATTCTAAAAGATTTGTTATCATTAGGTACTATTGGTTTTAATTAAAATTAGTGATAATATATCTTAAAATAATAATAACAGGTCCTTTAAAATAATTATTTTTAAATCTAAGTCCTGATTTGTAAGTCTCCCTTTTATACTAGTGACCTCGTGGCACTTGCATGCGCTGCATTTGTGACATTATAAATGTCATTAACACCTTTATTTATTCAGAGGGCTCATTCGTGCTTGAGCTTTTTGCTGTAAGAGGTGATGTGATTAGTGGTTCTCGAATCAAAATACCAGGCCAAAGTCATACGTGACTTCAGGTGTTGCAATCATTGCTGTCATATTTCCAGTGGGTTCCTGGCGATGATGCTGACTGATAGTTAAGAGCAATTCATGACATTAGTGGTAATATATGATAGCAATAAGATGCAAGGTGTCCTGGCATGTAACACATTTGATAAATCACTTGAGATTGATCTCCTTGCAGAAATATTTCTTTACCTCTGGATTTGTTAAAAGTTTTGCCTTCCTCTGTTTGAAAAGGAGTTTCCTCTAAAACTGCAGCATTCAGATTATTCTATCCTTTATGTCCACTGTCTGCATTATTAGGTTACATTTAGTAGATTAGAGAGATTTTTAAGAGAATAAAATAGGATTTTGTAATTTAAAATCTCATTTAACGTGACATAAGAAGAAATAAAAATATTTTTTATTTAAATATTTGATAGAATAAAAATAAAAATAAAAATAAAAAGTGAACATATGATTAAAATATCTTTGAAATAAAAAATTATTAAAAAGTTGATTTTTGTTCATTAACATAAAATATTAAAAAACTAATTAGGGGTAAAATGGCATTTTAGCTGCTGTTGGTAATGACGCGGAGAGAACAGTAACTAGTAAATATGAGATGGATTCCATTTGAAAAAACTTCACAAACGTAGCAAACAATAATTTTTTCCCTCTTCCTTTCATTTTCAATGCTTTTATAGGTACCAACAAATGTGCCCCAGTTTTACCCTTTGCTTCCAGATTAGCAACATTAGCAGAAATTGTTTCAATGACAGTGAACTTCATGTGTTTCTCGATTTCAGATTCTCGTGCAAAGAGTAAAGAGCTTTATGTAGTTTAATTATTTTATTAAGGGAGGTTATATATAAATATATATATGTATATATAAAATAGATTACTAAACGCAACCCATTTTTTATCTGTTCTTCAGTATATGTTACTTGCGTCGTTAATTGCTTCGGTTGCATGCTGGGATAGTGGTGCCATAACTAGTGTTTAGAAACAGGGATGGACCTAGAAATAAATTATGGGGGGCAAAAAATAAAAAGAAGTTAACAAACTTATAATTTATATAAAAATTTTGTAAATAATGGTAAATATTTATTGTTTAAAAGTCACATGTTCCCTAGATTATCCTTCCATAACTATAATTCCACTAACAAGCCCACCAAAAATGGGATAAGAAAATATATGCTTTTATATACATCCATACATACATATATATATATTAGTAGGTATGCTTATATTATATTAAAGAATGTTAGTGGAATGTTGTGATATAATTATCCATCTCCTCCTTACTCATTATTAATATTTGTTTCTTCCTAACTCTGACATTTTCATTCCCGTGGTAGTAAAAAACTCAGCAGAAAATCGCGAGGGGCCAGCACCCCACGATTTTCCTGAAAGTAGCCAGGGAAAACAGAGGTTAAAAAAGGAAAAAAAGAAAGGGGGGGGGGTTAGAAAAAGAAGGAACCAAATAAAAATAGAGAAAAAAGCCAAAAAAAAAGTTCGGACATCTCATGAACTTTTAAAATAAAAAATTAAATGCGTTAACTTTTATGTTTCAAAAAATAAGTCCTTTTGTATATTTTTCTAACATTAACTCAAGTGCACTAAACTTCCATAATTAATATGGCATGTCAATTGTGAATAAGTTTGATATGGTGATTGAGTTGACATTGTTAACGAAAAAATAAATAGAAAGATGTATTAGAGTCTGAAAATTAAACAACTTAATTTTTGAACAATCAACAAACTAACCAATTGCAAACAATAAATAAAAGCAACTAAAGTACTCAAGCAAACCAATTATATATACAAGAATGAAAGAGAAACTATCTTATCAAGTAAATTCAATCAATTTTTTTATTCTCCTTCTCTTAATCCCATAACCTCATACATATACTTTAGTGTGGTCCTATTTGCTTGGTTTAAGTACATCAATTAAGGTATAAAATAATCAATTAAAACATATTTAATCTCACTTTAATAATACATGTGCATATTAAAACTTAAAGTATGAATTAGATTATTTTAATGTTTCAAAATAACTTATTCCATTTATCATATTTCATGTAGTAATTCCATCATTCATCTATCTTAATTTACTCACTTTCATTTTTTTTTCTCAAACTAATGTCTAGTCTTTGTATTACTTATTTGGGTCTTTTAAATCATGAAACTAAATTAAAAACTTTTCTATGTATCACTTTCTTCTCTTGGCCAAGAATAACACCACATAGTGCCATCTTAGAATTTGTTTTTTGTTTGTCTCATAGGAAATTTGATGGTTGGATGAATCATTAGTTCAAGAAAAAGAATAAGATTTGATAATGTTGCAAATTTGGTCCCTTAAAAACCTTAATATGCCCTGGGGATAGAATAAATGGTATGACTAAACTTTTGAACTTATTTTAGCCATGAAAAGTGACTAAATTGAGATAGATGAATGATTGAATTACTAGATGGAATGTGATAAATGGAATTAGTCATTTTAAAACACTTAAATTAATATAATCTATATTATCAGTCCTAATATGCATGTATATTGTTAAAGTGAGATTGAATATATCTTAATTAATTATTTTATACATTAATTGATATGTTTAGGCCAAGCAAGTGGGACCACATCAAAATGTATGTGTGAGATTGTGGGATCAAAAGAAGGAGAATAAGGGAATTGATTGAATTTACTTCATAAGATAGATTTTCCTTCATTCTTATATATATATATATATATATATGGTTGGTTTGTTTAAATATTTTATTTGTTTTCATATATTATTTGCAATTGATTGACTTGTTGATTATTTGAGTATAATATTACCTTATGTCTAATTAGAGACTATTTATAAGTAATTCAAAGTTTAGAAAAAAATTTTTCTTTTTTTTTTTTCATAAAAATATCAATATTGAAAGACTGAAAAATATATTTTTTTAATTTTTTTATTCAATTATCTTTTTAATTGTCTTCTTTTTTGTTTTTTGTTTTTGGTTCAATCAATGATTTCTTTTCCATTTTAATTTTTATTAAGATTCAAAAGATAACAATGTTTTCATTATTTATTTTAAAAATTTTCTAAAAAATCATAATTAACTTTTCATTAAATAATTCTCCAATCATATTCATATTGATTATATAATTTTTTTATCAATTTATTTTTAAAAATAATATTGTATACTTTTACTAAATTTGTAATATATCGAAAATGAAAAATTGTTATTATAATCTTTTAGTTGTTTTAAAAACTAAAAAATCCAAATCTTTTTATTATATTCATAATTTAGTTTAAAACTAAAATATATATTAATTATAAGGTCAATTCTCATCAACCCACATTAAATCTTTAAATTGTTGGATTTGGATCCAACACATTTACTTGAAAAATATTCAAAATGAATAAGTTTTTGTCAAGTTAATGCTTGTTTACATAAAATTTGTTTATATAAAATCACAATACAAAATAAAATGTTTTAAATGACCAATAATATAATTCAAAATACGCTTAAATGCACTCTGGTTTCTTTAGTTTGATGAAAGTTTTAATTTTGTTCCCTCAATGAAAAAATAGGCAATCTCATTTTAATAGGCAATCACATGCACACACACAATGGGATTGAGATGAGGTAAGTATTATACTTACTTGAACCTGAATTCTTAAAAACACGAAAAAAAAAGGAAAAGAAACCTCCAATCTCATTTTAATCCTTTATAGAATCTATGTACTTTGTTCATGAACTAAATTTAAGTAAAGTGCATCTAATATTTGGTCGCCATTTTTTCATAATGTTTTTGTAAATCTCTTTTATACAGGGAGTAAATTTTATCTCAAAATATTTTTATTGGCCTTACTTTTCGATATGTGAAAAACACCGATTTATATTTTTATTGAAAAGCAAATACTTAGAAAATCCACCTAAATTTTCTCATTTGGCCATCTAACAAAGAGTGTGAGCAAGCACGGTTAGTTCATACTATCTTAAACCTATGTCATGCGTGACAAATATTAAAAGTAAAAGTTAGATTATTCTATTAGTCTCTATAATCAATTGTATTCAAATTTTAATTTTGTTAAAAATCTGTCATTGATTTCTTACAATTTAAAAAAAAAATATTTAATTTCATCCATACTATTAAACTTTTGTTAGTGTGGTGTTAAGCGTTTTCAATGTGGTCAATCATGATCATTTTAGTACTCTAAATTTGCATATTTCAAATTAAATTACTCAAGTTATTTAACATATATTCCATCATATGACATATATGTGAATTATTTTACTTTATTATCTATTTTATCCTTATTGTTGATGTAAATTATGGATATTTAAAATATGACATGTACCACATAGTTGGTCATATTAGTAAAATTTAAGAAAACACTAATATCATGTTTAGTATATTAAATTGTTAACTATAGAAATAAAAAGAGATCGAGACGTGAATGAATGAAATAATTGAGTTTGATATAACATAATAATGGAGAAATGATTTTCATATCTCTATTAAAAAAAAATATTGATAAGGATATAATAGATTTTACATAAATCAAGTATAATAATTACTTTTAATTTGCATATTTATATGAAAGAAATGAATTTTTTTTAGTGTTCGGACAAAATTTGATTATCAAACATGTAGAAAATGATACATTTTTTAATCTTTTTATGCTTCATATGGGGTGTAATAAAGATTTAATGAGAGAAACTAAATTAAAATTTTTAAAATTATAAAGAATTAATTAAAAACTTTAATAATATAGAGATAAAGTTAAAAATTAAGGAAAATTGTAAAGGTAAAAAAATTAACTAAAAATAGATAGAAACTAGTAAGATAATATAGAAAGAGCCAAGACGTTACAGCTTATAACCTTGGAAGTTAGAATGCCAGAAGCTGAATAAGACAAAGACTGAGCCCAGAATTAAAAAATTAAAAAGAAAGTCATCCGTTTCATTTCCGTCGGTCTTTGGTCTTTGGTTTCCTTCGTACAGGCTAAGGGGCGCAATCTTTCGCATTTCGATTTCATTCTTCCCCTTTTCGATCTCGTTATCCTCTTTTTGATGAGTTTACCATCGGAGCACGTATAGTTAAGCCCTCTCGAGGTACTTGATGCTATAACTCTAAGCTTTCGATGCCATAATTATAGGATTTTAGGGTTCACTGAGGTTCTCAGTATTTTCATTTTTTTTATAAGATCACTGAGGAGTTCATGAATATACGGAGTAGATTTGACCGAAGGAATTCGGGTATCGGAGCTTATGGCCTTTAATCAGTGGTTTTGCTCAAATTTTCTTTTTTTGTTGGTTATATCTGTTCTCTTGGAGAAGGTTTATCTTTGAGAGAATTATGCTTTAGTTTGCATAAGCTGGTCCTGTCTTAAATTTGCTTTGAGGGTTTCTTATTTCTATTATTTTCTTACAGATCGTTATGTTTGGCTTCTATGGTGTTTTCCTACCTTCCCTTACTTGCTCAAGTGCAATTCATTTCCAGTTTAGTAAAATGTGGATAATAGTAATATGTCAGTTTAATTCATGAAATAGCCTTTCATGATTTTAAACGAAGTCTATGATTTGAATTTAGCAACATTAATTTTACAAACTCCTATGTACCTTTTTTCTTTATCCAGATATTGTAGTTCGAAGATTTTAAAGTTTAATTTTTTTTTTAATTTTTTGGTGTGTGTGTTGATCAGAGGACAAATGGAAACATGAGGTTACATTTTTTTGTGGTAATTGAGGCTTAGAATTTTAAGTGCTGAAAACTTATGTTCGCATATATTGGATTTGCGGTTTTGTTCAGGTGGTTTAGTTCGCAGTTTCTGATGCTGAAGAAATAACAATACTTGAAGGCTTTGCTCTTCACTCTTCAGCGTTAAAAATGTTGGAAGGTGGTGCAAAATTCCCTGGTATAATAGACCTAAACAAACATAATAATAACTATTATGATTTTTCTCAAGGCTTCTATCATAAGCTTGGGGAAGGTACCAATATGTCAATTGACAGCATTGGAAGCTTGCAAACAAGCAATGGTGGGGGATCTGTTGCAATGTCTATTGATAATAGCAGTGTTGGGTCTAATGATTCTCATACTCGCATTTTAAACCACCAAGGGTTGCGGAGGCGTGCCAATGATAACTACTCCGTTGCACAGAGTGTCAACCGTAGAGGAAGAGTCACGCATGCTCTGAGTGATGATGCTTTGGCTCAAGCTCTAATGGACAGTAGTTCCCCAACTGAGGGCCTCGACAATTTTGATGAGTGGACGATTGATTTGAGGAAGCTCAGTATGGGCGAGGCTTTTGCACAAGGGGCTTTTGGGAAACTCTACAGAGGGACTTACAATAGTGAAGATGTTGCCATCAAAATTTTGGAGAGGCCTGAAAATGATCTAGCAAAGGCTCAATTGATGGAACAGCAGTTTCAGCAGGAGGTCATGATGCTGGCTACACTAAAGCATCCTAACATAGTTCGTTTTATTGGTGCATGCCGTAAGCCAATGGTTTGGTGCATTGTAACAGAGTATGCTAAAGGTGGTTCAGTTCGACAGTTTTTAATGAAGCGCCAAAACCGATCAGTTCCCCTCAAATTGGCTGTGAAACAAGCTTTGGATGTTGCAAGGGGGATGGCATATGTTCATGGCCTTCAGTTAATCCACAGGGACCTGAAGTCTGACAATCTTTTGATTTTTGGTGACAAATCAATTAAAATTGCTGACTTTGGAGTTGCTCGGATTGAGGTGCAAACTGAAGGAATGACACCTGAGACTGGAACATATCGTTGGATGGCTCCGTAAGATTATTTAGTGATATTTTCTCTGTTGTGCATGCTCATTTATGTTTCTATAATTATATCTTTGGATATATATATATATAATTTTATCTTTTCAAACAAAACTGGAGAATTTAGACACTGCTAACAAACATGGGCCTGAGCCTTTAGGGTCCATGGGTCTTCACACACACACACACACACACGTACGCACACACGCACACACACGCACATGTAATTCAAATTCATAGCTCTTCATTTAACAGCTTAAATGTTTGACCTGTGGTGCTTGGTGTCTGCTCTATGGTGTTAAGAACTAGTTAAACTCAAAAGTATAAGCTGTTAGATGCAGGCTAATGAATTGTTTTATTGTAATTTCTAATAGGCCCTTTCACACAAAAGCCCATTGGGTTTGAAGTGGGACAAAACACAGCCTATTATTGTTGTTGTGTAGTTACTTTGGCATTGCATATTCTATGCAAAACAATATAAGGAAACGTTCTTCTAGTTGCTATATGAAGCTCTATTGTTCTTATGTCATGCTTTAGGGTCTGTCATTGTTAAAGAGTATGTCGAGTTATAAAACTTGATATGAAAGAATATGGTTAAAGAAGGGCTGAACTAGAAGGGATTGAGGTGCAGGAGATTCTTGATGGCCGGATTGATAAACTTGGCAGCCTAAGAAGCACCCATCCCTTAAAAACGGAGCACTATTGTGTTCAATACATAATCAATATTGGTATTAGATACAACATGGACACTTTGATGTGCATTTGAATACAATATGTCTTGATGTGTCTCATGCCCGTGTCAGTATTGGTGCTTTGTAGCTTGCAGCTTATTTGATGGTCTGCTGGATGACTATAAAGAATAGATATTGTGGGTTGGAAAAGTTGAAGGGTGATTAATAAAGCTTCTATGTTGGGGACAGGATCACATGATTGCTTTTATGGCCTCTTTGTGGTGTTCAGCATGTTCATCATGAATATTTTGTGTACATTATTTCCTTCTAATAAAATTTCTTTTTTTTGGAAAAATAAAAGCAAAACAAGGTTGAGTCTAAGAGGTTTTGTGCCATGAAGAACAGAAAGTTGAGCTTCAAAGGGTTGGTGAGACAAATAATATGTTATGAAATACTCTGTTTTCTAATGTGTAGTTCTTGCAAATGCGTGAAATTTGATATTAATTTCTTATTAATATAATATTAAGGTTTGTACGCCTTTTTTCTTTTTAAGTTTGTAATAAATAGGAAATTTGATTACTCAAATATTTTGAAATAAATCTCAGCTTTTATAATGTCATATATTTGGTTTCTTGGTGCCTTTGTATTAACTCAATCCAAAATAACAAAACTGGAGTCACGCAAAAATAGAAACACTCAACACATCAACTGAAAATAAAGAAGAAGCACAATCCCACTATAGTAGGAACTATCACCAAAGCAGTTTTTGATGGACATGTTGCAAAATATAATTATTTCCTTTTTTTGGATACATTTCAAAGTTTTTGACAATAACAAATTGACAAATTTGTGGAAGTTTGTGATTTTTGTGGTTGTCTAGTGTATTTTGTTAAAGCAGAATGCGTATTTTCAAGCATGTTTTCATTACCCTTACATCTTCTATGGGATATGGTCATGCTTATGGCTTCTCTGTGCTCTACTAATTGTTAATTTAATAAAATCTCTATCAGTGAGTGTAAAGAGATTGGGCACTTTTGTTGTATTTGATTCTTCTTGGCTTATTGTTTTCCTTTTTCATGTTAAGGAATTAGGAGGATGTCTTATGCCTTTTGGTTGAAATTTCTATCTTCTCTCCATGATAAAATTTTATGAATAAATATTTCATAATTATCATGAACTTTTCTATGACCAAATGCTTTAGTGACTTGCCTATACCAGATTCTTGTTTTAGCCTCAGCAATTATTTTGGAGCTATGGAAAGGATGCACAATAATGGCTGGCGTCTGTTTCTGAAACAACTCTTATTAATTGACTATGACAGTGATTATCATTATCAGAAATATGTAGTTTTACTCGATGATAATAGTCATTGGGTGTAGCAATTTCTTATTTTGGCCTCCACAGCTGTTATCATGCAGTGATAACCAGTGTTGTCAATGGAGTATAGCTGCAAGCCCAAAAAACACTAGGTTATGTCCACCACAGCCATAGCAGCCGCTATGGCACTGCCATGCATTGGGGCTTTTATAGTGGGGAGCCCCAAAACCGCCACGTCATTCCACTATGGTGGCCCCATTGACAACACTGATGATAACAATAGGTGTCATTCTAGATAAGCTATGTAGTTTTACTAGTTGTCTATAGCAATTATTATTAAATCTATGTGTTACTAACATATATAAATTATGCCATCATCTTTTATGTTTTAAGTGAACTAAATAATAAAAAGTGGAAACTTAAATTGGAATACATTGAGATGTAGCATTCGTGAATGCATCTTCATATTCAAAGCTCAAAGAAAATTATAATAACTAGGAGTTTTTGGTTGATGGTAACTGTTTGACATTCAGTTCTGTTCTGTTTGAGATTGGCATTCTATATATAGACTGTTGTTGTGGTTTGGCATTTTTGGCAACCAGTGATAATTTTAATAGAAAATAGAAGATTGATGGGTTGAAAGAATGAGAAACATATTCCTGGAAATTATGTGGAGGAAACTGGAATCTTTTACCATAATAGACAGTCTTCTGTAATCTGGCTAGCTTAGTGATGAGTCTTAGGTATGCCTGCAGAGCTTGGATCATTTCTTGTTGGACTAATTCAGAGGCTTTTTGTAGTAGTGAAGAGGGCAAAGTGTAGTGGCAATGTGCTTTTTATGCTAATCTATCTTGTCTTTGATTGGCGTGGAATGCTTGGTTTTTCCTTGGAAAATCCTTACTCTTAGACTTGCTTTGGGATAGGATTATTTGTATGAAGTCTCTTTGGTGATCTTCATATGTTTTCTTTTAATAATTTCCCTGTTAACCAAGCAGGCGTGTGGAAAAGTAAAAATCTATTGTTTTGACGCTTTATTGCCTTGTTTTGCTCTTTGTTGTATTCTCACGGGAGAATACTTTATCCTCCTTTTTCCTTGTACTTATGTTTGATAGAAAAAAATATATTAGCAAGTGAAAAATTACAAAGGAGGATCATACATCGTGCCAATAAAGAAACAATACGAAAGGACTAAATAAGGTAGAAAACCCAGATCAAACATGCAATCAAGCAGCCAAATCTCCCTGCATTATGTAAAATAGGAAACTTCTTAGCAAGGTTCTCAAGAATGGATTGGACCAACTGATTGGATTGAAAACCGGTCTTTGGTCTGATTCAATTAATCCAAAAAATCAGTCAGACTAGTTAAAAATTGATTGAACCAGTCAAAATTAGATCAGTCAAAAATTGATTAGAATTTGTTATTGATTTTTTTTAATAATTTTTGTTTTATATAGTTGTTCATCTTGAATAAATTTGAAAAATTAAAAATAAAAGGTACTAGACAAAAGAAAGGGTTGAAATCTAGAGAAATTAAAAAAAACGAAACAAAACAAGAGATTACAAGAGAAACAAAAGGGGTATACTTGGTTATTTTTGATACTTGCTTTCCATTATGCCTCATCTTCTAGTAGCATTTTTCTCAAATATCAATGTTTTAGCCAAATTTGCTATTTTCTTTTTAGTTTTTTTTTCTAATTTTTTAATGATAAGTGGAATTTTAATATAATTTGGGAACTCTAAAAGTTTAATATTAAATAATTTTAACTTTTAATCATAAGTAGTTTTTGTTTTTCAATTGAAAAATGATTTCTTAGACATTTTAAGAAATATAAAATTAGTAATTAAATATTTAAAATTTATTAATATTTATTTGTTACATTAAAATTTTAATATATAAAATTTTTAAAAAATATATTTAATTATTATCGACTCAACTATACTTTGACTAATGAATCGTAAACTAGTGACTCTATTTGTTTAATGATAAGTCTGGTTTTAAAAATATTACTTCTTAGTAAGCCATGAACAACACCTAGTGGAAGTCATGAAAACTGTCATGTCTTATAGCTATAAGAAGACAAATATACTCCCTTTCAAATGCAGGTGTTCTCAATCCAAATGCACTGTAACACTGAAAATCTGCGCATTGCCAGAAACTTTCAGCCTCTTTATTCCTACCGAACCCTTTAAACCTGATCAAATTGAATTCCTCCAGCGTCCAAGGACACATCCAGCGTCTGCCAAAGACTCCAAACAACTTGTATTACATTGATTCAGTAAATAGATAGTATAAGGAAAGGTTTATACACACGACACAGATATCAGGAGAGAGAGCTATTTTAGTTCTTCTCAGTATGCAGCATTTCATTAGTGCTAATCCTGTGAGTAACAAATTGCAGACCAACAACTTGACTTCCTTGTATTGCTTATTCCTTATAAATGCTCCTTTTATCCAAAGAAAGGCCTGTTCAGCTTCTAACTTTTCATAGAATTAGCTACTACTCCATAATTGTATGGCGATTTAAGACAATTAATTGAGAGCCCATTATTAAAGGAGATATCAATAATTACATTACATAGTTGTGTAAGATAATTAATTGATAATGCTGGCGTCAGAGAGCATGTTTTGGTATGTTTGTTACTACTAAAAACAGGTTGATGATTTTTTGTCTATGTATGATTGATGTGAGCCTGTATGTTTGAAGTGCTTGTCACACCAGTCAACTTATCAAGGGGTCATCAGGTGTGACAGTGCTAGAATGCATTATTAGTATATGTATTTTAATTTAAAAATGTACAATTCGATGTGATACTTGAATGTATTGCGTCCTTATCTATTGCAGGGAGATGATCCAGCACAGGCCTTACACACAAAAGGTGGATGTATATAGCTTTGGGATTGTTCTTTGGGAACTCATCACTGGAATGCTTCCATTTCAGAACATGACAGCAGTACAAGCAGCATTTGCAGTTGTCAACAAAAATGTTCGGCCAATTATACCCAATGACTGCTTACCTGTTCTCCGTGAAATCATGACAAGATGCTGGGATCCCAACCCTGATGTTAGGCCACCATTTACTGAAATTGTAGAAATGCTTGAGAATGCAGAGACTGAGATCATGACAACTGTTCGCAAGGCCCGTTTTAGGTGTTGCATGATGCAACCCATGACGGCTGACTGAAGCTGGAAAAACAAATGATACAAAAAGTCTCCAAGAACATAGACTTAAAAATTTGAGGATGAGTCTCAGAAGCAAAGGGCGACTACATAGTAGCTTTGTGTATCTGTGTTTATTTTCTTTCTTCAGAAGACAAAAGGAAAATCTTATTTGAAGACCTTTTGGTTATTCGGTTTCTTAATACTGGATGTCTGTTTCTGAATTAGTAAGAGGAGATTTAATACGTATGTATACATGCATGCGCTGCAATTATGTATAGCTTCTGAAAGCAAGATGGAATATGAGGTCATGGATGAAAACTGTTGCTGTGTATGTACATGCTGAAGTTACATTTATGAGTAGAGTCGTAGACGCTTCTAAAGCAAAGGCGCAAAATGCAAGGTGAGGTCACCTGGGCTTTATTTTGGAGACGTGGCAGCGTTCGCATTCGGTGCGTTTGTGACATAGATGTAATTCACATCTTTATTTATTCAGAAAAATGAAATTTAGTGATTTCCATAATTATTTGCATAAAATAACCGAGGAGACTATATTTTAAATTAATGGAATTCAAATGCTTTAATAGACAGAATAAAAGGCTTAATTAATTTGTTTATGAATGTTATGTATATTCGTTTCGGAATAATCGCAAATCCCTGGATTGTTTCAAAGAATTACAATGTACAGCCCAAGGGATAAAAAATTTCATCAAGTGATGGTGGGGTAGGATGGTTCGCATGAATCCAAACAGATGGCTTCAATCGTTTGTTTCTACCAAACACGGTATATGTGTTCACTAATGTGTAATAAGGGTTCTTTGAAATAAAATTGTCCCTCCTGCTGAAAGTCATATTTGTAAAGAAGGTAGTCAAAGATCTAAAATACAATGCAATGCAGGTGGAGTTTTATAATAAAAATTAGGAGAATTATAATAAAGGACTAAAAAGTAAAAAAATATATTTTTAAGAACCTATTATTATTTATTTTAGGATGATTATTATTGACTTTAGCAACAAATAATTGACGTCGTAACAGGCCTTTGAAAGTAAATTTTTGCACTTCTTAATCTTTAAATATAATTTTTTCATAAAAGTTTATTGGCTATTCAAAATTTAGTAAATAGTCAATTGCAATACACGTGTTCGTACTTTTATATAATAAATAATTATAATATTAAAATTACAAAATTTTATTTGCCAGGCCACGCGAATCAGAGGCCATAAAGCCACTTTTAAGGGGAAAAAAAATTTGTTCAACATGACAGATAATAGAAATATGTTTTATCTACCTTGACCTGAATGTACATAATTCGGGATAATGCTTCTAGTAGTATTACGCACTAACAACCCAGCTCCGAGGACCAAGATATTACGTTTCCTTACTGGAATTAGGATTTTATGAACATCCCAGATGAGCTCCTGCAAATCCTGTCTCGTAGAACTTGGATTTAAAAGAACATCTCACTCAACTTGAATTTGCTTCCAACAGGCATTCTCAATAAATTAGGCCATAAAGCCACTTAACCATGTTTGGCCGATGGACGTATCACCTCTTAAAAACAAACGCCTGGATTCTGAAGTACATGTTATTAACAAACAGATGTATGAGTCAGCCATGTGTTCAATCGGATTAATAGACATTAGAGAATTCTCATGTGTCTTGGGAAACTACTATTCAGGAGTCAACAATGTAGTAACAAATAGTTAAAAAAAAATCCATATAATATTCTCTGTTAAAGAATTTAATAGTAAATAGCTAAATACTTAAAGTAAATCTTACTCTTATATTAAAGAGAGCCACTTATTTGAAAATTAAAAAAAAAAGAACTCGACGGAAAAGAGAGGAAGCAAGTCTATCCCTGGATATATATATATATATATATATATATATATAGAGTTGAGATATGTACAGAATTGTGACAACTGGATATTCTCTTATTTCATTTTCATTAGTTCGTTATATATTACGTTACCTGGATAGCCTTTATATTATATAAAAAAAATAAAAAAAAATTTAAAAGATTACTAAAATTATAAATGCGAAATTAAAGAGAAATTATCTCATCTTTTTATAGTTTAATAACAGATAAATAAAAAAAATTAAAACCAATAATTGAAGATGATTAAGAAAGTTAAGTATTAATTTAACTTAAATCTCAAACTACACTTTTGTTTATCTATAAACCCTTTATATAAGTAAACAAGTTACTATCTAAGAAGTAAAAAGCAGCGTATGCTTGTCAAGCATAACATGATATGATATATGAGGTATGACAATTTTTAAAATTTTAGAATTTAGATTAGGGGGTGTGTCTCTCACTCTATATGCACCAACTTATCACATAAAAGAGTAATTAATATAAAAAAATTGAGTTTTACACATGCATTTAAAATGTAAGATAAGATGTACATAACAAGTTATAAAAAACATAAAACAAAATAAACTGGAGTTTCTAAATCAAATTAAATATCAGTCCTTATCTTCATAAGCTCATGAGCTGTTTCGATGTGTTTTGAAATATATCAATGAGTTTCAAAATATCTTGGAATGTATCAAACCTAAAAAAAATAAAAAAGCTATACGAATGCTAAAGTACAATATATGTATAATTACGTATAGTACATCCCCTTTTATGGTATATTGGTGCTTTCTACCCACAAGCTCCATCTAACATTTGGCCACAAATTAGATGTGTTTTTTAATCATGTTTTTAAAACTAGACCAATTATTAAATTAGTAGAAGTACTATTTCACAATTCATTAATTTGACTATAATTAAATCAGTAATAATTAAATATATATATATATATTTAAAATTTCATTTATTAGAATTTTAATGTCATAAATAAATATTGATAAATTTTAAATATTTAATTATTAATTCAATATTTTTTAATATATTTGAAAAGTTAAATTTTAATTAAAAATAAAAATAGCTATAATTAAAATTTAAAAATATTTTAATATTAAACTTTTATTGTTCTTAAATTATATTAAGATTTCACTTGTAAGTTAAAAAAAAGAAGAAACAAACAAGCAAATAGAAGAAGGATAAGTAATTTTAACCAAATAATTTGATATCTAAAAGAGATACTGCTAGGTGAAATATGGTGGAGACCAATCATTGAAAATAATTAAGTACACATCTTTTTGTTTTTCTTATTTATATATTTTTAATTTTTTTCTATCTTAATCCCTTTTTTTCTACTACTACTTTAAATTGTTAGTTTTTCAAATTTATCCAAGATGAATTGTATTGTTTTATAAGAAAGAATTAAAAAAAAGATTCTTTAACTAGTTTTTTGTCAATTCAACTATTTTTTAACCAATTTTTTTTGGCAAATTAACTGTGTCAACTAAATTGATTTAATAACTAATTTATCAATTTTTCAGTTGAACCAGTTGATCTAATCTAATATTTTAAAGCAGCGGTTTTTTAACATGTGTTGTGTCTTTTTCTTCTTTGTATATATTTTTTCCTCATTATTTTCAATTTGTCTATTCATGAGCCATTAAGACTATTTTCCAATCCTAATAATTGACCTTTTCAAAATCTAAAATTTGTAATAAAATAGAGAAATGACAACCGTAATGATATCCAGATTACAGGAGTTGGTAATACAAACCCATAATAACAACGCCAAGTGGATGATTTTCTTCGTGATTTCATAACTAACTCATAAAACATTCATTCTTACGGATTGATGTAGTTCGATTATCATGTAGTTTGTTTCTTTTTTTTTTTTATCTATTATTTATCTAATTATATTTCAATTTGTATATATTTTCATTTAATTTTATTTTCTTAGCCATCATAAGAAGATCAATGATGCTCTCACTTCATTTTTCTTTTTTTCATATTTATATTGATAAAAATGTGGTTTGAAAATGAGAGTGATTGAAAATTAGGGCAAGTGAATATTTTCAAATTGCTCCATTTGGCTAATTCTTTATATATCGCGCCATACAAATACTCACATTAATGTTGTGTAGATGTTAATATTTTTTATTATTATATTATATAAAGAAGATTAATGAAAAATAAATTAATACTAAAAATTCAAAATATTGGAAGGATAATTGTGTAAATTACGTAAATAAAATAAATTCTCATTTTTTTAAGCTAATGATCAGATGGATTTTTTTTAATATTATATAAAAGAGATAAATGGATAAAAAATTAAAAAGATTACTGAGGATAGAAAAATCTAAAAAGATAATAATGTAAACTATATAAACAAAAAGGAAATGTACTTTTTTTTAAATGCAGTAGAAGATAAGTAAAAATAAAATATAATTGAAGATATTATTGTTAAGAAGATAAGTGCTAATTGTTTTAAATATGTAGTATAAATTATCTAATTGCTACTAAGAAAATAAACAAATAAAAAAATAAACAAATAATTGAAGATATATATATTTTAAATAATTGCAAGATAAGTGGTAGTGTAATTTGAACCTTGAACTACATTTTTGTTTATTCTATAAACTCTATATATGTTTATACAAGTCCCCATAAGCTATAGCTATAGCAAACTTGTTGCAATGTGGGCAGAATTAAGAATCCGACTGACAAGTCAAAATTCAGGACCACAAATGTATTTCAAAACTTCATACCAGTTCTGTCGTATCAGAATCCAACTGGCAAGTAAGTCAAAAGGGATAATTGGCAGCATGGTAAAAAACTCACCATACAATCTTGTCATCGTGCATGTGCGTGGATGAATGCAGGATTTATGCGTGTATACAAGAGGCCTGAGAGTAGCTCAACTTATAAATCATCAGAAATTTTATTACTCAAAATGTTGAACATGGCTGTATAAAGAACCACATGCAAGGAAAAATGCTAGGGTGAAAAATTTATAACGTGACAAAGCCAAGTTCGCATTGCCAAAGAAGGTCTCCAAGCCCAGATATAAAATTCACCTAGTGACGTTGCATTTCCCGAAATATATTTGCCACCCTTGGGGATAATCTTGGGAGGAATTTAAATAACTGTATCACAAACACAATAATGGGTAATAAGCAATAACATTGACAAAGTAATTGAAAGAAGACATTTCAATTCTAATAGCTTTATACAAAATGAAGATAAAGTTAGATTTCTGCAGATTGTTCCATTAGATATCACAGATCCTGAACACAGACAAAATCGAGGATAAGCCATTGGTGTAGGACTAGAGAAAACGAAAACAAAGAAAACAGAAAATAAATAGGGAGACAAGACGAACAAATCTACTCAACACTGAACAAATTAATCCCAAGTTTCAAGCTATGGTACTGGCTTAAGAAATGCTGGAATCTGGGGATTAATTCAAATCCCTTGTAATTAGGAGTAATTTAAATCCCTTATAATTAGCTGTTTTTAATTCTCATTGAATGTTATTAGCCTTCCTAAAATAGACTCACTAATGGTGTATACATCGGTGTAAGATTTCTTCATGAAGGAGTGAAAATATAGTGTTTTGCCTCCTGGGATCATAGCCTAGTTTGAGCCAGGGACCTACGGGTTATGGGCTCACCATGCTTCCCCTGCACAAAACCTAGCAAAGCAGGAGTGTGTTTTTAGCCCTCATTACTAGTGTTTGTTTCTGTGCGTTTTTACTCCTGTTGTCTTGTTCCAAGAGAGATTCAGATTGTCTGAGGCATAGCACGCTATATTGTGCTACGCAGATCTTAGTCTTACAAACCGGGGTTGTACTATTTTGATTTTTTTTTTAAACATCTTTTCTTAAACTTATTTTGCTGTGCAACACCCATGCTGTACAGTAGAGAATCTGTTTTCTCTTTCGAGATAGAGTGGTACAAGAAATATTTAGACTTTCCCACCTGCATTTTTTTTTGAGGATCCATATGAGCCTTAATCGCCACTAATTCCTTCCTTTGAAAACCATTACCTTGGTAAATCTAACAGCTTTCATTTTTATCGCTCTTTGTTCATCTTCCACCCATTATCAGCAGCATACCTCTTTGTGTGTCCCTTTCCCATTATTGATGCTCATCTTCATCGACTGCAACCCATTCTGAAACCAATGACTTTCATTGTCACTGGATTCCCCTCTGGAACGGACCCATTCATCCCTTTCTTATTTTTTGGTACCACCTGCTCCAGTATCAACATATTCGGCCCACTTTGATATTTGATCCACTCTCTGCCTTGTCCCACTCTGCATCATCGACATCTACTCTTCCCATATTTCTTTTCTTCCTTGTGCTGCATCAAAACTCATCTTTCCTGTAGCTTTGAAACCCATGTCCCATTCTAACTTCATCAAAACTCACTGTGCCTTCTCTCTAATCCTCTGTCATTACTCAAACCTCTCTATTTCTGCCTCTTTCTTTGTTCTGTCCCATTTTGTTCAAATCAGTTAAACTCTTTGTCCAAATCATGTCAACCGCTTCCGAAATTAGTAGCCTTTTAGCTAATACTCAGTCAATAGCATACCCAACCAATCGGTCAGTGTGTTAGAGTATTCAATTTGCCTACAGATTGAATGGCAAGAATTACATGAAACGGTCAAGTGGTTCAGACCTTTTTTGAAAGGGAAAGGGAAGCTGAGTCGTTATCTTGGTAATGGACCCAAAAAGGATGATCCCAAATTTAATGCCTGGGGTGGAGAGAATTCCATGGTTATGTCCTGGTTGTAAAGTCCTATGTTATCTGAAATTAGCGACAGGATTATGTTCCTACACTGCTCAACAAGTCTATTCTAAAATAGGGGATGGAGCCTGGGTCTTTGAGATTAAGACTAAGATCCAAGCAACCAAACAAGGAGTGTTTAGTCATCGAATATGCCAACTTGCTAAAGAGTTTGTGACAAGAAATGGATAAATATCAGTGTATTAAGATGAAATGTGGCAATGACACAGCAGTATTAAGGGACTTCACCGAGAAGGAATGGGTCTATGAATTTCTTGCCGGCCTGAACAGCCAAGTTTGATCACGTGAGAGTTCAATTACTAGGAAGGAAAAATCTACCTTCACTAAATGAAGCAATTTCCATCATCAAATGCTGAAGAAAGTAGAAAGGGGGATTATGCTGTATTCCCAACCAACTGAAAGGTCAGCAATGATTGGAAAAGTTCATGATAAAAGATTATCAGGTCCTGATACTAGTTTAGAAGGGAAGATGGTGAACAAACCTACAAATAAGGACAATCTTTGGTGCAATTACTGCAAAAAGCCTTGCCATACAAAGGAACAATGCTAGAAGCTTCATGGCAAATCAACCAGCTCAAAGTGGATAAAAAATTCCAAGTGAAGTCGGGGTTATGTTACTCGGTCTCAAGAAGAGGAATCACAAAACAAAACCAGCTATCTTCAATCCAGAAGACACAGGTAAACTAAAAGCTCTCCTGGAATCATTAGAAAAAGGTTCAAGTACATGTTCCTTGGCTACCTTAGGTAAACCTCATGAACCTCATGCTTTAAGTGCTCTAATTCTCACTCTCTGAATACCTGGATTATTGATTTTCAAGCCACAGACAATATGAGTCACTCACACAAATTTCTCACATATCAACTGTGTCCTAGTAATAAGAAAATTATCATTGCTGATGGGTCACTGGCAACAGTTCCTGGCCAAGGTAACAATGTTTTAAACCCTTCCATCAGTCTTAAAAATGTCCTACATGTCCCTTAGCTGTCCACCAATCTTTTGTTTGTGCATTAACTTTTGAAAGATGTGAAAATCCTTTATTTAATATTTTTGTATATATCCATTGTATAGATTATAGGATCAGCATTTTTTATTCTCCGTTTTTATCTTCCTAATTTCTCGGCCTATCTAGTTATTGGGCTGATTGCGTTTTGTGTATATATGACCCTGAGTGGGAGAATTAAGTATTATCGGAGAGTAAATTCCCACATGGTATTAGAGCCTGGGGGAATACGTCGCACGCTGCCTTCGATATGTTGCATGCTGCCTTCGTCCCTTTCAGACCCAGAAACAGAGATGGAGACAGAGACAACTATGTCGCACGCTCCCTTCGTCCCTCTCTGACCCAGAAACAGAGACGAAAACGGAGACAGCTACGTCGCATGATATCTTCATCCCCTTCTGACTCAGAAACAAAGACGGAGACGGAGACAGCTACGTCGCACTCTCCACACCAATCTGACCCAGAGACAGATACGAGGACAGCGACGTCACACACAGACATGGTGGACCAGCCGTCGAACCCGACATCAGGGGAGCCATGCCATGCTTCGTCCGAACTCGACTCTCATCACCCTGGGTCACGTCCGATGGCCTCGTCTGGCCTTGAAGCTTCCTCTGTCATCATCGTTCCAGAGAAACTAACTAGAGAAAACTATTGAGAGTGGGCCCAATCCATAAAGCTGGCAATTGAAGGTAGAGGAAGGCTCGGGTACATCTTTGGTGAGACAATCAGAATTGATTCGATGGAAGAGAAAGCTTTAAGGATATGGAGATCAAAAAACTCTGGTTTTTTCATGGCTCATCAATGCAATGACACCATCAATCAAGAAGAGCTTTATGTTTCTCCCTACTGCACATGAGATATGGGAGGCTGTCCGTGAAGCTTATTCTGATGGTGAGAATGCATCCCAAGTATTTGAAATTAAATCAAAAATCTGGTTGTTGGTTCAGGGGTTACGATCTCTCAATGAGTACTATCTGGAGAAGGTGGCCCTTTGGCAAGAGTTAGATTTAATTACTGAAGATGCTGTGAGATATCGTAAATGTACAGAAAGAGAACGTTTATATAAGTTCCTAGTCGGTTTACATGCTTATCTGGATGATGCTCGTGGAAGAATTCTAAGTATGGATCCTTTGCCTACTGTTTGTGAAGCTTTTGCCATAGTGCGAAGAGAGGATTCGAGACGCAAGATAATGTTAAAGGAAGATTTTGCACCCCAAACTAATATTTTTGAATCCTCCGCCCTTGCTGTTCGCTTCACTAACCAGAAGAATAACAAGGGAAGGCCGGTCTGTGAACATTGTAAGAAGACGGGCCATACCAATGATACTTGTTGGGATCTCCATGGCAGGCCACCAGATTGGAAACCAAAGAAAGGGAAAGGTCGTGGCTATGTTGCTGAAGCTTCCAAAAGTGAGGAGCCTAGTCCTTCAAACTTATTGTCACAAGGCGATCAACTCAGTAAAATAATGGAAATGCTTGCAGCACTCCAGAGTAGCTAGCAACCTCGTAAGCAACCTGTTACTACTGTTGTTCACAAAGGTAATTTTTTCAAGGCTTAAGCCACCATCAAAGGTATGAGTTCTGGTGATTGTTGGATTGTGGATTCCGGTGCTTCTGATCATATGACTGTAATATTGCCTTATTTATCTCTTATATTCCTTGTAAGGAAAGACTCACTGTGAAAATTGCTGATACCTCTGTCTCTGTTGTTGCTGGTATTGGAAGTATTAAAATCTCTGCCACCCTTACACTTCATTCTGTACTTCATGTTCCAAACTTGAAGCGCAATTTACTTTCTGTAAATCAGTTGGCCAGAGAAGAGAGGTGCCACGTTAACTTCTTTGCCACTTATTGTATTTTTCAGGATCTGCTGATGGGGTTGACGATTGGCAGTGCTAGAGAGGTTGATGGACTGTACTACTTGGATGACAGTAGCATTAAACGAACTAGGACTTGTAATAAAGTGTCTCTTCCTAGGACTAGTGAATTGGAGTTATGGCATAAACGGTTAGGACATCCTTGCTTCCATTATATGTCCCAAATGTTTCCTTCCATTTGCTTTAATAAAGATTGTTCAAGTTTTTATTGTGAATCTTGTAAAATTGCTAAGCATCATCGAACTTCTTTTCCTCGTGTTCAATATCATGCATCTCAACCTTTTACCACTATTCATAGCGATTTATGGGGTCCCTCTCGTACTCCAAACCGAACACATTCTAAATAGTTCATCACTTTTATTGACGATCATACGCGAGTGAGTTGGGTGTTCTTACTCAAAGACAAAATTGAAGTTTATCAGACATTTATTGACTTTTACAACATGATTCAAACTCAGTTTCACAATTCCATTCAAATTCTTCACACTGATAATGGCACTGAGTATTTCAATAAATCACTTTCCAAATTCCTCATGGCATTATTCATAAAAGTATATGTCCTTATAGCCCACAACAAAATGGAATTGCCGAACGAAAAAATAGGCACATTCTTGAAACGGCTCGAGCCTTCATGTTTAGCAGTAATGTCCCTCAATATCATTGGGATGATGCTGTCCTTACTACTATCTTCTTGATAAACCGCCTACCCAGCAAAACTTTGTCCTACAAAACACCCTTACAAGTCCTTCACACCACCTACAATCTACCTTACCTTGAACACAATCTACCCTTGAAAGTTTTCGGGTGCACCACATATGTTCATCTTCACCATAGTAACAAACTTGATCCCAAGGCAGTCTGCTGCATCTTCCTTGGTTACTCTGCCTCTCAAAAGGGATACAAATGCTTTGATCCCACCACTAAACGCCTTTATGTCACATGTGATGTTACTTTTCATTACGATGATCCTTATTATTCCTCGTCTTCAATTCAGGGGGAGAGTTGGAGTGAATTTCAGACTACCACCATAAATGATAAGATACCCATTCTTGAACCTGATCTTACACCTGATCTTACCATTGAAACTGAACCTAATGATAGTGAAAATGTGCTTAGTACTCAGAAAAATTCTAATCCAGGGGGAGACACTAACAAAGCTATCAAGTTCTATACTCGGAAACACAAGACAGGTACCGTGTCTGAGACTCCTAGCATTCACCAAGAGTCAAAACTGGGAGTAGGTCCAACAAAGGAGAAAGTTGCTATAGATGAAAATGAGCAAGTGACTATAAAGGAAAGTGGAGTGGTAGATGACTTGGATCTTCCTATTGCAGTGAGGAAGAATCCTAGAACTTGCACACGACATCCTATAGAAAGATTTGTTTCTTATCAGGCCCTTTCCTTAAAGTATTGTGCTTTTGTCTCTCATCTTGACAATGTCTAGGTACCAAGCAACATTGATGAGGCTATGTCTGTACCTGAATGGAGACAAGCAGTTTTGGAGGAAATGGAGGCTCTAGAAAATAACGATACCTGGTTCATTACTGATCTTCCAAAAGGGAAGAAACCAGTTGGTTGCAAATGGGTATTCACTCCAAAATATAAAGCAGATGGGAGCCTTGACAAACATAAGGCGAGACTTGTTGCAAAAGATTTTTCCCAAGTCTATGGGATGGACTACATTGAGACCTTCGCACCAGTTGCTAAACTTAATACAGTTAGAATTCTATTGTCTCTAGTTGCAAATCTTGACCGGTTTCTACATCAGTTGGATGTAAAAAATGCATTCTTGAACGGAGAACTCAGGGAAGAAGTTTACATGAAATTACCCCCAGGGTTCTCCGGGAAGAAATCGAATCAAGTATGCAAATTGAAGAAATCTCTATATGGACTAAAACAGTCTCCTCGGGCTTCGTTTGAGAGATTCACCCGAGTCCTGAGGGATCAAGGATATACTCAGGGACAGAGTGATCATACTTTGTTCTTCAAGCATCAGAGCCGTAAGATAATTGTCTTAGCAGTTTATGTTGATGATATTGTACTTACAGGAGATAATGCAGAAGAGATTGAGCGTATTAAGACTGCACTAGCCCATGAGTTCCAGATAAAAGACCTCGGGGAAATGAAGTACTTCTTGGGAATGGAAGTTGCTCGATCAAAGAAGGGAATATATATATCTCTCAGAGAAAGTACATTCTAGACCTTTTAAAGGAAACTGGGATGTTGGGATGTAGACCAAGTGATACTCCTATACAAGTTGACAAAGTATGTGATGAAGAGGATTTTGGCAAAGCAGTGGATATGGGGAGGTACCAATGCATGGTGGGAAAATTAATATATCTATCCCACACTCGACCTGATATTGCATTTGTAGTGAGTGTGGTCAGTCATCATTCCCATAAGCCAATGCAGAAACACTTGAGTGAAGTTTATAGAATTCTCAGGTACTTGAAAGGGTGTCTAGGACGTGGTCTCTTGTTCAAGAAGACCGATAAACGAAATGTGAAAATTTTTACAGATGCAGACTGGGCGGGTGACCAGGATAACAGAAAGTCCACATCTGGATATTGTACATATGTCTGGGGCAATCTTGTTACTTGGAGAAGTAAGAAACAGAGTGTAGTTGCAAGGAGTAGTGCAAAAGCAGAATTTAGGGCAATAGCATTGGGTATTTGTGAAGGTATATGGCTTAAACGAGTGCTTGAAGAATTGAAGAAAAGTATGAGCTTGCCAATCAAGCTCTATTCAGATAGTATGACTGCACTCAACATATCACACAATCCAGTTCAACATGATAGAACTAAACATGTGGAGATTGACAGGCACTTTATAAGAGAAAAGATAGATGATGACATAATTCGACTAGTCTATATTCCTTCCCAAGAACAAACGGCAAATATTCTCACAAAAGGACTACCTCGAGACAAGTTTGAGTACTTTGTTTGCAAGTTGAAAATGATTAACATCTATGATCCAACTTGAGGGGGAGTGTGAAAATTCTCTATTTAATATTTTTGTATATATCCATTTAATGTATAGATTATAGGATTAGCATTTCTTATTCTCCGTTTTTATCTTCTTGATTTCTCGGCCTATCTAATTATTGGGCTGATTGCGTTTTGTGTATATATGACCCCTAGTGGGACAATTAAGTATTATCGGAGAGTAAATTCCCACAAAAGACCTAAATTGTAATGTGGTATGCGTTTTTCAAGACCAAGTTACAAGGAGGATGATTGGATATGCTAAGATAAGACATGGGCTTTACTACCTTGAGTTATCTAATGGTCAAGAGAGTTGTGGGAATCAACCATCTCACACGTCATTTCTATCCCTTCCAAACAAAAATCAAATCTGGCTTTATCACTTCCGATTGGTACATCCTTCATTTGGTAGTTTTAATGTCATGTTTCCAAATTTGTTTAAAGATGTTAGTATAAATGATTCCCATTGTGATGTGTATGAATTTGCTAAACATTGTTATGTGTCATTTCCCTTGAGCAATAAAAGAACCAATGTTCCATTTACTTTAATTCATAATGACATTTGGGGTCTCTCTTGTGTTCTAAACATTTCAGGAGCCTGTTGGTTTATCTCTTTCTTATGATATAACTTTATGGTGTCGTTTGATTCATGTGGCCAACTCCACCAAGTGGGAAAAGACCTATTGTTGTTGTTATTATTGTTGGTTTATCTCTTTCATTCATGATTGTAATCGTGTCACATGGATGTACTTACTAAAACAAAAATCTGATGTGAGCACTATGTTTTGCAATTTTTCATGCGATGATCAAAACCTAGTTCAATGATGGCACTAAGAAAGTTAGAACTAACAATGCTAAAGACTATTTTAACCAAGTCTTATCTTCTTACTTTCCAAAGAAGGGTATTGTCCATAAGTTATCATGTGTCTACAGACCCCAACAAAATGGAGTAGCCAAAAGGAAAAATGGTCATATCTTAGCCACTGTGTGTGCTATTTTGCTTAAAAAAAATGTTTCAAAATCCTTTTTGGAGGAAGTCGTTCTTATTGCTACTAATTTAATTAACCGTATATCCTCTTGTATTCTTGATTTCAAAAGCCCTATTGACATACTCTCAATTCTTTCCTAATCTCCATATGTCCACTCATCTACCTTTGAAGTTTTTGGGAGTGTTTCATTTGTTCATAATCATCATCCTAGTTGGGGCAAACTTGATTCTCGTGCCACTAAGTGCATCTTCATAGAAAAGGGGTATAAGTGTTACGATCCAAGCACCTATGAAACTTACATTTCTGCTGATGTAATTTTTGCTGAAAATAAAAGCTTTTTCTACTCCTTATCTTTAGGGGGAGATATTACCGATGGAAGATAAGGATTTCTTTTTTAGAGTCTCATCCATGTTGGTAAGAACTATTCTTCCTACCCAAACAGCCTAAACAGCATCTGCATACGCTCTTGAATCTTTTCCTAAATCTGATCAGCCTGTTATCCATGAATCAGAGATTGATCCCACTCTAGCAAAACCATTGTGGGTTTACTCAAAGAATAAAGCCTATGGTCAACCCTATACAAGTTCAAGCACCTGACTCAACACTAGTTAATGAAGTAAGTTCTTTTAGTGAACCCTTAACTATTTCTAATTCAGTTTTGCCCAAAGCCATAAGAAAAGGAGTTAGATATTGTACAAAATATAGTGTCTTTTAAGGAATTATGAAATTCCCACAAAAGCTTTCTCACCCATCTAAGCACTGTGTCTACCCCACAAACCTTATCTGAGGCACTTAACAATGAGGAATGGAGGGACGCCATGAGAGTTGAGATGAAGGCTTTGGAGAAAAATAAAACATGGGAACTTGTGGATCTACCGATTCGGAAAAAACCAACAGCATGCAAGTGGCCGTTTATAGTAAAATATAAGTCAGACAGGTCCATTAAGAGATACAAAGTCAGATTAGTTGCTAAAAGGTACACTTAGACCTATGGAGTAGATTATCAAAAATCTTTTGCTCTTGTTGCAAAAACTAATAGAATAAGAGTGTTAATATCCTTAGCAGCTGACTATGATTGGCCTTTACAGCAATATGATGTGAAGCATGCCTTTCTACACGGGGACCTTGAAGAAGAAATTTACATGGAGGCCCCACTCGTATTTGGCATGAACTTGAAGAAGAATCGAGTATGTAAGTTGAAAAAGGCAATAAATGTACTCAAGCAATCCCCTTGAGCTTAGTTTGAAAGATTCACTAAAGCTATGTTAAAGGTAGAATATAGACAAAGTCAAGGAGACCATACATTATTTATCAAACATGCAACTTTAAGGGGAGTCACAATAGTATATTGGTTTACGTTAATGACATCGTTGTGACTGGAAGTGTCTTAAATGAAAAGGAAGAGGTTTAGAAGTACCTAGCAAAAGAATTTGAGATTAAAGACCTTGGAAAGCTGAAATATTTCTTGGGAATTAAAGTTACTCAATAGAAAGAAGGGATTTATATCTCTCAACAAAAATATACTCTTAATTTACTCGAAGAAATTGAATTTGGCTATAAACCACTTGAGACACCTACTAAGCCAAACCATAAACTAGGAGAAACTAATGAAGGAGTGCCAGAAGATGGAGGCATGTATCAAAGATTTGTTAGAAAACTAATCTATTTATCTTACACTTGGCCTAACATTGCCTATGTGGTAAGTCAATTTACACAAAATCCTTAAGAACTCCACCTTTGTGCAACACACCGAGTATTGCAATATTTTAAGGGCAGTCTAGGAAAAGAAATCCTTTTTAGGAAAAGTACAAGTATGGAAATAGAAGCTTATATAGATGTACATTATGTTGGTTCAATCACAAACAAAAGATTAACATTCGGGTATTGTAACTTTCCTAGGGGGAAATTTGGCAACTTGGAAGAGTGAGAAACAACCAATTATAGCATGATCTAGCACAGAAGCTGAGTTCCATCCAATGGCACTAGGAATTAGCAAATTATTGTGATCTAGAATTATTCTAAAAGCCTTGAAGATTAAATGGAAGACACCAATGAAACTGCATTGTGAAAATAAGTCCACAATCAACATTGCATATAATCTAGTATAACATGATAGAACTAAGCAGGTAGAGGTTGATAGACACTTTATAAAGGAGAAACTAGAAAGTGGACCAATTTGACCCCCACATCCCTTCAAGAGAACAACTAGCAGATATTTTGACTATGGGATTGTCAAATTGAGCTTTTCAGAAGACTGTAAGCAAGCTAGGGGTGACAAGTATCTACACCTTAGCATGAGGGGGAGTGCTAGAATCTTAGGATTAATTTAAATCCCTTCTAACTAGCTGGTAATTTGTTTTTTTATTCTCATTAAATGTATAGTTATTAGCCTTCCTAAATTAGACTCACTAATGGTGTATATATTGGGGAAGTAGTGAACATATAGTGTTTTTCCTCAAAGAATATTATTAAATGGAAAAGCAAAAAGTAAAAGAAAAAAGAAGAGACCTAATTACCTTGTACTCCTTATAGGAAATAACAAAGACCAGAACAAGGAAAAAAAGCATTAATAAAAAAGATTGTCTAATTAGGGCAAGGGCTTTATGTTTTCCCAATCAATTCTTAGTCAATTATGTCTTCTCCAACTACCACTACTGTGATGCATTGTTCCGTGTAGTGAAATACTTGAAGGAAGCTCAAGGAAGGAGAATATGGCCATAAGAGAGTTGACTGTTGAGACCTTTACAAATGTTGAATGGGCCAAATCCCCCTATGAGAGAAAGTCAACAACAAGATACTGTGTGTTTGTAGGTGGAAATCTACCATAGTGGAAGAGCAAGCAAATTGTAGTTGCCCAATTAAGTGAGGAAACCATGCAAACTTATATGGGTACAACAGATTTTAAGTAAGCTTGGATTTTAGGTATCACTTTTGATGAAATTATGGTGTGATAACTATTCATCCTTGCATATATCATCTAATCCTATGATCTATGAGAGAATGAAAAGATTAAAATGGACTATCTCTAAAAGATTAAGCTTAATAGACTCAAATTCACTACTTATGCTCCAACTTGAGGGATGTGCTAAAAATAAGATCTAAGCATTCAAGAGAGTTTCATTAACATGTACTACTTTATACATCACACTTTGTGTATAGATTTGCTCTCTTTTCTTCTCTTTGTTTCTCTAATTTTTCTTTCTTTCCTTCTTTTGTTCACAGGGTTCATTAGAATGGGAAAGATGACAGAGATGCAGTCAATGCAAGTCACTTAGGTTCTAGGACATTATCTAATGGGTATGCTTCTTTCCTTTAATTGGTTTCTTTTTTATTTTAGGGTAGGTCTTCTAATAGATTTTGGGAGCATTTGTGGAATGGTGATCATCCTTTCTCTGTTTCCTTTCCCCTTGTTTATCCTCTATGCATCACCACCTTATTTGAAACTTCTATTTGTTTTTTTTTTTTGGTTCTAGAATTCTTCTATTTGCTAAGATTTCCACTTTTATAATCTATAAAACTGGAATCTCTTCTTAGCTTGCTTAACTCTATTCATCTCTCTTTTTTGGGAAGTAGGATTTGGACACTTCTAAAGTGTATTCTTGTAAATCTTATTTCCAGTTCCTCACTGGTTCTCCAAATAGACAACTAACATTTGGATTGCTGTAAAATTATTTGCTGCTTGTTCACAAAATCTCTCTTTCTTGATATTTGCATTGTATGTTTGTCTGATTTTGAACTTTTCCTATATTGTGCTTTGATGCAAATTATTACTTAGCTGGTCCCAAGCCTGGAAAAAGAGGGGAGGTGTGTTAGACAGTTGACTGACGATGTAAAACTTCCTTGAATCTTTATGGCATGGATCATCGCTATATTAGAGTTAATACTAATTAATTGCCCTGAAGCAGCACACTGTATATCTTGAGTACAACATCAAATAAGTAGGAGCCGCTGCATCAATGCTTGGGTGTAGTAAAAAATAAGCAAGAGTTTCTACATTTTTGTGAACGAATGTGGGTAAAGAAGTTAATTCATGAGAGTAGGATTTGTTTTGGAACTTAAAATATAATTACATGATTAGAAGGAGGATTAATTTTTGTGCTTATAATTAAATTAAATGAGTAAGGAAAAAAGCAAAAGAATTAGACACCTCAAGTTTTAAGTTTTGGTATATTGGCAAGACTAAATCTAGAAATGAGGTAGATATAATTATGGATAAGTATCAAAAAAATGTAGTGATGGATGTAAAAAGGTTAAAAGACAATCATAATATTAAAATTTGTAGTAGAAAAAGGAAAATTTTTAATGTTATCAGTACTTATGCACTATAAGTAGGGTTAGAAGAGTACCACAAGATAAAATTGTAAGAGGACTTAGAAGGTTTAGTTTAGAGAATACTATTAGGAAAAAAGATTCTCCTAAAAGGAGATTTTAATGATCATGTGGAAAGTTAAAGGTTACGAGGGTTTACATAAGGGATATGATTTAGGGAAAGCAAATGTAAAGGTAAAACTATTTTAAACCTTTCATTAGCGTTTGATTTTACAATAGCTAATACTTGTTTTAGCAAGTGCGAGGAGCATCTTATCACGTACAAAAGTAGAGGGATATGCTTTTAAATTGATTTCTTTCTAATGAGGAAAACAGACAAAAAACTCTGCATAGATTACAGAGTTATACTTGGAGAGAGTTTAACTACTTAGCATAGCATCTTGGTTATGGATGTTTGAATTAAATGGAGAGTAAAGAGTAAAGGCTAAGATAAGATGTCAAGAATCAAGTGGTAGCAATTGAAGGATGATAAAGAAAAGAACTTGTAGAGAATGATTTTGGAGAAAAAGTCCTGAGAGGCACAAGAAAGTGCTAACGATGTATAAGACAAAATGACTAAAGAGATTAAGAAGGTGGTAAAAGAAATATTTGGTAAATTAAGAAACTTTGGACCTCGGGATAAAGAATCTTAGTGGAAGAATATAAGAGTGTAAGATTAGGTTATAGTTAAAAAGAAATGTTATAACGTGTGGTCTTTACGTAAAAGTGATGAAAATTAAAAAAAAAAGGGTAGCTAAGAAATATACTAAAAGGTGGTGAGTGAAGCAAGGGTTAGGGCATTTGATGGGTTATATTAATCCTTAGACACTAGAGTTGAGAAAAGAAATATTGACAAGCTTGCTAAAAACAGGAAAAGAAAGATAAGAGATATAGACCAAGTAAAATGCATTAAAGATAAAGAAGGGAAAGTTTTGATCACAGAACAAGATATTAAGGAAAGGTGGAAGGATTATCTTCATAGGCTATTTAATGAAAGACACAGGATCTTATTACACTCGAATAAGCTAGAATTGAAGAGAATGATCAAAATTATATCTTTTATCATAAGATTTGAGAATTAAGATAAAAGAAACATTAAAGAAAATGGTAGAGCAGTTGGATCAGATAATATACCTATTAAAGTATGAAAGAGTTTAAAAATGAAAGGCATAAGTTGGTTCACAAAATTGTTTAACGAGATTATGATGTTTAAGAGAATGAAGAAGTGGAGGAGAAGTATTTTAGTCCCTATTTATAAGAAAAATGAAAAATATAAAAAACTATGCAAATTATAAGAGAATTACACTTATAAAACACATTCTGAAGTTATAGGAGAGGGTAATCGAGTGAAGATTAAGACAAGAGACTCATATTATAGAGAATCAATTTGGTTTTATACCAAGAAAGTTGACTATAGAAGCGATATACTGGCTGCAAAGATTGATGGAAAGATATCGAAGGAATTAAAAAGACTTACACATGATGTTTATTGATTTGGAGAAGACATATTTTGTGAAAGGTTTTGGAGAAAAAAGTAATTCATTTTGCTTATGTTCGAGCAATTTAGGATATATATAATAAGGTTACAACTAGTGTGACAACAACAGATGGGCCTATAGAAGGTTTTCTGATAACCATTAGCTTACACTAAGAGTCAACTTTGAGCTTCTATTATTTTACTTTAGTCTTAGATATACTCACTAAACATATCCAAAAGTTAGTACCATAATGCATGCTTTTTACTGATGATATAGTCCTAATTGAAGAGTCGAGAGAGGAAACAAATAACAAGTTAGAGATGTGGAGACTCCCTTTAAAAGTATATGGATTCTGTTTAGGTAGAAGTAAAATGAAGTATATGAAATGTAAGTTTAATAAGAGATACATTAATTTTAGTGTAAAAGTAAAAATTGGAGAACATACTTATTGAAATGCCTTATTTTTAGGATCAAATCCACCATTATTAGGAGATTTCAATTAAGGCAAATTTGTAACATGATTTTAAGTGTTAGTTTTTATTTTCCCATTATTTTCATCCCTGATTAGTTGCTTTGTAGCTGTATATATATCCCCCTCCTCTGTACATTTGCATTATAAGTTTTCCATCAATAAAATCTGCGTTACTCCACATGGTATCAGAGCGAAATCCCTTTTCTTGATCACGGTTGAATACCCTAATGGGTGACGTATTTGTAATCACCTCCTTGGGGCTAAAGGACTTGAGCCCATTTCCAATTGACACCATGTCAATGATAAATGGTAGTCTAGATGGCTCCTCTTTCCAACCTGTAGCAGAGAAATTGAACAGTAAAAACTACCATGAATGGGCTCATGCAATTCAACTAGCTGTAGAAGGCAGAGGTGAATTGGGATATCTTACTGGTGATACACGTGAACTACCCATCAATGATGCCATCTACCACCAATGATGGAAAGTTGAAAATTCTCTCGTCACTTCCTGGCTTGTGAATTCCGAGGTTCCTTCGATTCGAAGGACCTTTATGTTCCTAGGTTTAGCGAGAGAAGTGTGGGAAGTTGTTCGTGAAACTTATTTCGATGGAGAAAATGTAGCTCAGGTGATTGAAATCAAGCTAAAGCTATGGCAACTCAAACAAGGAGATCAAGATGTCAACGACTACTATGTCAAGATGATGTCACTATGGCAAGAATTGGATGCAACGTGCGATGAAGGATGAAAATGCACTGAGGATTGCCTTCTGTATCAGAAATGCGTGGAAAGGGAATGAGTTTTTGAATTTCTCACAGGTTCGAATCGAAACCTAGATGATGTTAGAGAACAAATCCTGGCTCGGGTTCCTCTCCCTTCACTTCGGGAGGCATTTGCAGAAGTTAGAAGAGAAGAAGCTCAACACAAGGTGATGCTGAAGGAAGAGACAACCAATGTATCTGAAGGATTAGCCTTGGTATCTCAAAATTTTATTCAAGAATCAAATCAGAAATCCTAGAAGCGTCCAAGGTGTGATCATTGTAAAAAGTCAAGACACTCAAGGGATACATGCTAGAAATTACACAGAAAACCTGCTGATTGGAAGCCACAAAAGGGTGCAAGGAGTCGTGGGTATCAAGCTACTATTGAACAAAACTCAGAAAAACATCATGAAGACACTACTACTTCTAGTGACCAACTTGGAAAAATTTTAGAGACGCTATCTGCCCTTCAAACCTTTGGTCAGTTTCAAAAAAACATTTCTACCGCAAACTTAGCACATAAAGGTAACTTTTCCCAAGCTTTTAAAACATCCTATGTACAGATCCCATGGATTGTGGATTTAGGGGCTTTTGATCACATGACTAACTCTTATTAGTTGTTTAGCACATAAACTCCTTGTGCGGGAAATTTGAAAGTTAAAATTATTGGTAGAACGTTAGCTTCAGTAGCTAGTAAAGGGAATATTTATATATTTGAATCTATAACCTTAAAATTAGTCCTACATGTTCCTAACCTTGCCTACAAACTACTTTCTGTTAGTCAATTAACCAAAGATTCACGTTGCTTTGCTAATTTTCATTCCTCCCAATGTATTTTTCAAGACCTATCATTGGGGATGACGATTGGCAATGCTAAAGAACATAAGGGCTTTTACTACTTCGAGGATGCTAAAGTGAGTAGTCATAAGTCAAACCTCCATTTTAATTCTATCTCTACTTTAAAGGATGATGATCTTATGTTATAGCATTTACGCTTTGGCCACCCTAGTTTCAAATATTTATGTCACTTGTTTCCAAATTTATGTTCAAATAAAAATGCTATTCAGTGTGAAAGTTGTAAACTTGCCAAACATCATAAAAACCCTTTTCCAAAATCCAATTATAAACCAATCAGACCATCCTCCATTATTTACAATGACTTGTGGGGACCTTCTAGGGCCATCACTCGAACCCATACAAAGTGGTTTGTCTCATTTATTGATGATCATACTAATCTTTGCTGGGTATACCTTTTAAAGGATAAATTTGAAGTTCTCTTTGAATTCATCAATTTCCATAACATGATCAAAAATCAATTTGATACAACCATTCAAATATTACACACTGATAACGACACTGACTTTTTCAATAAAATGTTAGGATCTTTTTTACAAAAACATGGAATTATACATCAAAGTTTATGTAGTAACACACCCCAAGAAAATAGTATTGCTGAACGTAAGAATAGACAAATTCTAGAAGTTGCAAGGGCATTGATATTCTCTTGTAACATGCCACAAATTTTTTGGAGTGATGTTATTCTTACTGCTACCTACCTCATAAATCGAATGCCCAGTTGTGTTCTTTCATTTGCATCCCTCGTCTAGACAAATACGTGAAGTAACATAGATTTTATTGATGGAAAATTGATAATGTGAATGTACAGAGGAAGGGGATATTTATATAGCTATAGAATAACTAATCAGGGACAAAAATAATGGGAAAATAAAAACTAACATCTAAAATCATGTTACAAATATGTTGTAACTGAAATCTCCTAACAATGGTGGATTTGATCCTAAAAATAAGGGATTTTGACACTCTCCCTTAAGTTGGATCATAGATATTAATCATGTCTAACTTGCTAATGAGTCCTCTAAAGGTATGTTGTGGCAGTCTTTTAGTGAGAATGTCCACTGTCTGTTCTCTTGTAGAAATATATGTCATACATATAATTCCTTATTCAACTTTTTCCTTGATGAAGTGTCTATCAATCTCAACATGCTTGTTCTTGTCGTGCTGCACAAGGTTGAGTGATATATTGATAGCTGCCTTATTGTCACAAGAAATCTTAATAGGAAGCTTCATATTCATTCTTAGCTCTTCTAGTAATTTTTGTAACCACAATCCTTTGTAAATTCCATGTGCTACTGCTCGGAATTCTTCTTTACCACTGCTTCTTGCCACTACATTTTGCTTTTTGCTTCTCCATGTTACTAGATTTTCCTACACAAATGTGTAATACCCAGTAGTGGACCTCTTATCTTCAACTGAACCTACCTAATTAACATCAGTGAATACTTTTATTTGAGCTTAGTTCTCCTTTTTAAACAATAGACCCTTTCTTGGTAAGCATTTCAAGCATCTCAAGATTCTGCTTCTAGATGGGCCTCCTTCAGTGAATGCATGTTTTGACTGACAATATTGACAACAAATGCTATGTCTAGTCTTGTGTAGGACAAGTAAATCAATTTCCTAACCAATCTTTGATATCTTTCTTTATTAATTGGTTTACCTATAATATCAAACCTTTTTCCTACTTCTATAAGAGTGTCACATGGCTTACATTCCATCATTCTACTTTCTTCCAATAAGTCTAATGTGTATCTTCTCTAAGATACACTAATTCCTTTTTTCGACTTAGCAATTTCCATCCCCAAAAAATACCTCATTTGTCTTCGATCTTTTACCTCAAATTCAATGGCCAAGACATCTTAGTCCCTTTATTTCTGCTTCATTATCACCAGTTAGGATAATGTCGTCTACATATACAATAAAAATAGTTCTCCTTCCGTCTTTATGGTTTGGAAACAACATGTGATATGAGTGGCTCTGCTTATACCCTTCAAACTTCAATACTTTGGCAAATCTGTCAAACCATGTTTTGGGAGATTGTTTTAGACTATACAGTGATTTCTTTAGTCTACAAACACGATTCTCCTTTCCTTTCTTGCCAAAGCCAGGGGAAATAGTCATGTAGACTTCTTCTGTCAAATCTTTATTCAAAAATGCATTTTTGATATCAAGTTGTAACAATGTCCAATTCACGTTTGCAACTAAAGATAGGAGCACTTAGATGGTATTCAATTTTGCAACTGGTACAAATGTTTCTGTATAATCTACACCATATGCTTGAGTGAATCCTTTTGCAATAAGGCTAGCCTTATACCTCTCAATTTCTCTAATAGCCCTGTATTTTACAGTGAACACCCATTTGTATCATACTGAGTGTTTTCCTTGTGGTAGGTCAACGATTTCCCACGTCCAATTTTTTTCCTAGGGCATTCATTTCCTCCAATTGCTACTTTCCATTCAGGTAATTCTAATGCTTCCTGAATGCTATTGGGAATTTTCATCCTATCAAGGTCAGATATAAAGGCATGGTATCCAGAGGAAAGGGCTTCATATGACACAAATTTTTTAATGGGATGCAAAGTATAAGAACAAGTAGGTTTTCTTAATGCAATAGGAAGATTCAAATTAGATGAGTTGAGAGAGTCATTTGGAGTGGAGTTGCTTACTTGCTTTGGTCTAGGGAATGATCCAAGATCTGTCACTAGGTCAAATTCTTGTAGTGTCTCAGCAAGTGGTTTACCATCCTCAGATTTCTTCCTTCGTGAGTAGACAATAAGTTCCTTGTTTTCTTGATTCTCTACTTCTCTTCCTGGATTAGGATTCCCTTTTGTTTCTAGCACTTCAATGGTGGTATTGGTATTAGCTAGTGGAGTTGGGAAGGCCAAATCAAGGAGATGAAGGATAGTAGAATGCTCATTTTGATGTCAAGTCTGAGATTCCCTCAAGTTCTCCCCTTGAATAAAAGATTTGGAAAAGAAAGGTGTTTGTTCAAACAAAGTAACATCCACACTAACAAATGAATGTCTAGACGAGAGATCATAACATTTGTACCCTTTTTGACTTGGAGAGTAACCCAAAAATACACACTTAATAGCATGAGGATCTAATTTACTGCATTGATTGGGATGAACATCAGCTTGTAGGCGTGACTCGGGAAAGGTTTCCTTGAGTCTTTGTAGTAGGGTAACAAATTAAAGAACACTACTAGGCATTTGGTTTATAAGTTTTCATCCTTGATTAGTTGCTTTGTACTTGTATATACATCCCCCTCCTCTGTACATTCGCATTATCAGTTTTCCATCAATAAAATTTGCATTACTCCATAATACCATATCACACGGTTTAAGTATCTTGGCTCCATTATACAATATGATGAACAAATAGAAAAGGATGTAAACCATAGGATTTAAGCAGGGTAGAGAAAATGGGGAAGTGCTTCAGATGTTATTTATGATAGAAGAATACCACTCAAGCTAAAGGGTAAGTTTTACTGTAAAATTATAAAACCTGCAATATTGTATGGGATTAAGTGTTGAGTAATAAAAAGCCAATAAGAAAATAAACTCAATATTGTAGAGATGAGAATATTGTATTAAATGAGTAGATATACTAGACAAGATAAAATTAAAAATGAATACATTAGAGAGAAAGTAGAGATTACACCTATTGTGAAAAAAATTGTAAAATCGCACATTAGATAATTTGAATATATGTGGAGAAAATTTATAGAAGTCCTAATAAGGAGAGTAGATCAAATAGAGAGTAGTCTAATAGTTAGAGATAGAGAGCGATTAAGAAAAACTATAACTAAAACCATTAAATGATTTATTTAAAGACATAATTTACAATAGAACTTTATGATGTTTTTTGATTTATGTAGCCGACCCCACCTAATAGGAAAAAGATGCTTATTGTTGTTTGTTGTTATTGTATGTTTGTTTGATTTTGAGGCTAGTAGCCAAACAATTTTCCATTATTTAGCTATCAAATATCTGTTAACTAGACTTCTTGGTATTTTTGGTGGATGTTGGATTAGTCCAGAATTTAGAACACATCTTATTGGTGGAACTTGGTATATTTTAGAACATATATGTTAGTCATGGGTGTGGTTTAAGAGGGGACTAGTGATAATAGTGATGAGGTGTCCCAGGGTGAAGTGTCTCCTAACTTAACTAACTCTTGGATGCTACACTAGGTGAGTAAGGAGGAGAGTGTAGTATGAGAAAATGGGTAGCAGGATATATGCATGTGAGCTGTGGAGTTGAGTAGAGGGGTAAGGAAGAATTTAGATTACTTGGGAGAGATTTTGGCCTTTCGAAAGTAGGAGACCTTTGCTATATTTCTCTGATAGATCCGATGTTATTGGACCCAATCTTAATGGGCATTTTAATGGGCCTCAAATTTTGAGGACTTATAGTGGTCCTTGTTGAGGTGTCTAGGGATAACTAACTTTTACATGAAAGATGAGTGGGTGAGTTGAAGGAGAGAGTTTGAGATGGTGTGAGAGGGGTGTTGGGTGGTTCGGGGGTTTTTTAAGGGAAGTTAAATGAGGAGAGAAGACGACAACGACAACAACAACAACAACAACAAACTTTTTCTCACTAGATAGGGTCACAACAAACCTTTAGTATCAGAGTGGTGACCATTCAAGAAAGGTCTAAAGAATAGGAATCTTCAATGAAAAATTTGAAAGAGAGATTGCAAAGTGGAAAATAGAGAGGCAATTGACAAGATGTAAAAGGGACATGAAAGAAACAATAGAGATTATGAAGAATATACTGAAATGTTTAAAGATGATGGCAAGTAAGGAAGAAATTAAAGAGGAACCCATCCAAGATGATCGTTTAAAGCTCCCACCACTTTTAGGAAAAGACATGGCAAAATCAAGGCATAAGGAAGAGGTGGTTGAAGTTAGGGAAGAAGGAAAGAACAAAGAAGAAAAGCTCAAATTAGAGGTTGGACCATGCAGTATGGCTACTAAGGAACGGTTGAATGCTGATGAGTCTAAGGAGCTTGAAAGTGCATCATCAACCTTCATTCAGGAAATCTTAGATGTTGCAATGCAGCAATCCATTGTAGACAACGCAAGGGAAGAGGCAAAGTGGAGAGAAGGGTAACCCAACCCATGATCCAAAATTAGTTAAGGAAGCCTGTCCAAAAAGGGATTGGACCATTGAAGGAAATGGGCTATGCAAATGTAAGAAAGGCCCAAGAGTTTTTAATCCCATTAGAGGGGTTGGGCTGATTCAACCATAGCCAACAGATGAAGCCAAATCTTTACCTAAGGAAAACTGCAAAGCAATTTCACCCATCAATGGATGATGAATGGCGATGGGAAACTGGATCAGAATGAATTCATGTCCAATGGCAACGACGACTAAATTAGGCGATTATCAATAGCTGTCCGATACTGAGAAGGTGAATAGAAGGGAAGTGGAGTTTGGTCTTTGTTCTGGCGTGATGTCTGAGACAATCACAGGAGAAAGAATAGACAATTTTAACTTCTTTTAATTGAAGAAAAATAAAATGAAGAGAATGATGAAGATGAAAGAAGAAAAGCACCTGAGAAGGAGATTGGATCTAAGTGAAATGGAGAGATGGTTGTGAAGTTTCCACCCCATCTACTATGATTATGCGTCATAATCTTACTGTGATTGGGTCACATCTTCAAGGTGCTGTGATAAGAAAAGTGTTAAATGGTGCCTACTTCAATAGATATGATGCCTCCAGTTCTTTGATAAAGTGGAAAGTTGGAAGTGAGACTTCTGCCACTTGTAATGCAACTCAGAAATGGTTCTGTGAAGGGCACAACACCTGCCCAAAGACTCAACAAAAACTTGCACATCTATTGTTGATTCCTAATTACTGTGTTAAGGGTCTTGTTGCTAACTGGTGTGAACAAAATAGAATTCCTATTTCTAATGACCCTCTTGAATCTCTTGACCTTAACTACTAGAGATTAGCATTTTCTGAGTCTGAATCAACGAATTCAAGAGCGGTAAACAGCATCATCTAGAAAATGGAACTAAAAGTGTATCAACACAAGAGGAAGATAGCGAGCAACATCTTAGTTTTCTAGACGTTGTGATTGAAGAGAGCAACTGGGGAAGGAAATGTAAAGTGGTAGAATAGTGAAGGCTGCTACTGAGAGATGATGACAAAGCCAGAACTGTTATGAAGGCCAATGGGTTTGTTAAAACATTATTTTAGTTTCTGCAATCAGCAATGCATGCAGGGAATGTGCTCTCTTTAATCTTGTTAATAACAATGGAAATAATATCATTCAGAATGTAGCTTAGTGTGGGTTATGGTTACATTGCTTTGATAATTTTGGTGAAGATTTTTGGTTCTACCAATAAAAAATTGAGTCCAAGGATTTATGAACATTATAAGGTGTTAGAGAGGTATGGACAAGTTGCCTATTAGTTGGAGCTACAAAAGACATCAAAAACACATCATGTATTCCATGTCTCTCAGCTAAAGATATATGCTGGAAACTCCCTTGAAGTTGAAGTTCTTACTGATATTTTCACATGGTTATTGATGGACTCCTTGAATGAATATGCTTCCTATGCTCAGGGTACTGGTTTGTATTATGGCATAAACCACACAGATAGCAGTTTTTAGGAAATGGTAACTTGGAGTACCACAATTTCAAGCACCAACAACCCTATCAGCAGATAATGTACTATTGCTCATTGATACTACAAGATCATACCTAGCCTTGGATGGAAGGGCTTGAAGTACTTCAGCTTCTTCAAGTAGAGGATCTTGTTAAGTTTGTATTGGTAATGCTCTCAAGGACCATTTTAGAGTGTTATGTAGCAAGAAGCCTTGAAAGCAACAAAGTAGAATTCAAGAGTCAAAGGAGGCATTTGGAGATACATGAAGCATTTGGTATTACTAACATTAAAAGTAGCAAACACAAGAAGTTGGGCTATTTGGGGAAGAAGCTACAGGTCCCAACTTCTAATTCTCACCTTGAGCACAAGGTGAAGCTTCGAGGGCTAGGTAATGGTAGAACTTGGTATATTTTAGAAGATATATGTTGGTCATGGGGAACCAATGATAATAGTGATGAGGTGTCCTAAGGTAAGGTGTCCCCAAGCCTAACTAACTCTCACATGCCCAATGGGGTGAGCGAGGAGGAGAGTAAAGTGAGAGAAAATAGGCAATAAGATATATATATATATATATATATGATCTGGGGAGCTGAGTAGAGGGTTAATGAAGAATTTAGATTGCTTGAGACGGATTCTGGCCTACCAAATTGCTATATTTCTGCTATTTCTTTTCTATTGCGTTTTTTCTTGTTTTTGTTTACATTTGTAATCCATAGGAATTTCCCTCTTGTCTCCATTTGAGTGGGAATTACAGCTTCATTTACATAAATAATACGATAGTTATTTGAAGTTCCATCACCTACTAAGTTCTCTTAGAGGTTTTATGGAGAAACATAGAACAAGAAAAATTATGTTTTTCTCTCATACTATAATCTGTAATACAAAGAGTTCTATACATACACAAAGAAAGGCAACAAATTTGCCAAAAATAAATGCTAGAAATTTTATAATTGACCCAAAAACTCTCTATAAAAGAAGCAACGGTAAAACAAAATAATCCTTGAAATTAAGGGATTCTTTTAACACTCCCCCTTAAGTTGAATCATAGATATCAATCATGTCCAACTTGCCAATGAGTCCGTTAAAGGTATGATGCAGTAAGCCCTTTGTAAGAATATCTACAGCTTGTTCTTTTGTGGGGATATATGTCGTACAAATAATTCCATCTTTTACCTTTTCTTCAATGAAATGTCGATCAACTTCAACATTTTTTGTCCTATCATGTACTAGATTAAGTGATATATTAATGGCTGCCTTATTGTCACAATAGAGCTTGATAGGGAGTTTTATGTTAATATGTAATCCTTCTAGTAACTTTTTCAGCCATAGACCTTCGCATATTCCTTAAGTTAGAGCTCTAAATTCAGCCTCAGCACTACTTCTTGCCACAACATTTTATTTTTTACTCTTCCAAGTTACCAGGTTTCTCCACACAAATGTGCAATACCCAATAGTAGACCGTCTATCCCTTGATGATCCTACCCAGTCAGCATCAATAAAGACTTCCACTTGAGCTAAATTCCTTTTCTTGAACAGCAAACCCTTTTCAGATACCTTAGGATTCTATAAACTGCATCAAGATGTGTTTCTTTAGGAGAATGCATGTGTTGGCTCACCACACTTATAGCGAAGGCGATGTTAAGCCATGTATGTGACAGATATATTAACTTCCCAACAAGTCTCTGGTAGCTCTCTTTGTTAACTAGTTTACTCATATCATTAAATCTTTTTCCAACTTCTATTGGAGTATTACTAGGTTTGCATCCTAGCATCCCTGTTTCAAATAAAAGATCTAATGTGTATTTTCTTTGAGACACACTAATCCCTTTTTTTGATCTAGCAATCTCCATCCTCAGAAAATATCTCAATTGACCCAAGTCTTTTACCTCATATTCGGCTGCTAGAATTTTCTTGAGTTTGTTCATCTTTGCAATATCATTTCCTGTTGGTACAATATCATCTACATAAATAATAAGGATTGTCCTTCTGCCACCCTTGTGATGTAAGAACAATGTGTGGTTCGAGTGACTTTGCTTGAATCCTTCACGTTTGAAAACTCATGCAAACCTCTCAAACCAAGCTTTGGGAGATTGTTTGAGACCATACAAGGACTTTATGAGTTTACAAACTTTATCTTCATTACTCTTGTTGAACCCAGGAGGAAGTGTCATATATACTTCTTCTGCTAGTTCACCATTTAAGAATGCATTTTTGATATCCAATTGTTGTAATGGCCAATCAAGATTGGTGGCTAAGGACAAAAGTACATGGATGGTATTTAATTTGGCTACTGGTGCAAAGGTCTCTGTGTAATCTATGTCATATGTTTAGGCGAACCCTTTTGCCACAAGGTGAGTTTTGTATCTTTCTACCATCCCATCGGCCTTGTACTTAACTATGAATACCCACTTGCATTCCACTAATATTTTTTTCAGGTGGTAGATTTACAATCTCCTAAGTTTTGCTTTTTCTAGAGCTTTCATCTCTTCCATGACCGTTGCTTTCCATTTAGGTACCTCAAGGGTCTCAGTAATTGTGCTAGGAACTTTGATTTTGTCAAGGTTAGTAACAAAGGCATGGTATGCAAGGAAACAAGCTTTATAGGATGCAAATTTCTGAATGGGGTAAAGAGTATAGGACCAAGTAGGTTTTCTCAAAGCAATAGGCAAATCTAAATTAGAAGGCTTATCTATAACCAGAATCTATCACTGGTTCTGATTCTTGACACACTTCAGGTATGAGGTTTTCTAACTTTTTTCTTTTAGAGTAGACTATAGTCTCTTTATTCCCTTGTTCTTCTGCTTCTCCCCCTAAATTAGAATTTCCTTATGCTTTTGGCACAAGGACAGATATAGGTGGGGCAAATAATTTAGATGGAACATCAAATAGAGTTAACTCTTCATTTTTGTACCAAGTATGAGATTTACTCAAGTTCTCCCTCTGAATAAAAGGCTTGGAAAAAAATGGGGCATTCTCAATAAATGTTACATTCATACTAGCATTTATACCCTTTTTGGTTTGAAGAGTATCCAAGGAATATGCATTTAATGGCACGGGGTTGAAATTTTTTTTTTTTACCAGAGTAATCATGGACAAAGACTGTGTACCCAAACACTTTGAGGGGAATATTAGTAAACAGTTTAACACTGGGGAAGGACTCTTGAAGTTTTCGAATAGGGGTAGTAAACGAGAGTGTACTACTTGGCATTCTATTAATGAGATAAGTAGTAATTAATATAGCATCTCCCTAAAAAACTTGTGGCATATTGGAAGTAAACATTAAAGCTCTTGCAACCTTGAGAAGGTGTCTATTTTTTCTTTCTACAATGCCATTTTGTTGGGGTGTATAACTGCATGAACTTTGGTGAACAATGCCATGGCTTTTAAGAAATGACCTTAAAGAGTGGTTGAAATATTCAGTACCATTATCTGTGTGTAGTATTTTGATATGGGTATTAAACTGATTCTGAATCATAGTATGGAAGTTGGAGAACACTTGAGAAACCTCAGACTTTTCTTTTAAAAGGTATACCCAACAAAAACAAGTGTGATCATCAATAAAAGAGATAAACCATTTTGTATGAGTTTTATTTGGTACCCGTGATGGACCCCACAAATCACTGTGAATCATAGCAAAAGGCTCACTTGGGTGATATGCATTTTTTATATAGGAATTTCTGTGGTGTTTCGCAAACTCAACTTTCACAATGAAACTTAATAAGTTTTTTATTTGAATAAAATTCAGGCAGTAGTTAACACATATATTTGAAACTAGGGTGACCTAATCTCCTGTGCCATAACATCAGGTCATTATTTTGGGGAGATAAAGTAGAATTACAAATAATATTAGACCGTTTGCTAACTCCAGATTCTTCAAAGTAGCAAAGTCTCTCATACTCTTTAGCATTGCCAATCGTCGTTCCCGATGATAGGTCTTGAAAAATACAATGAGTTGGAAGAAAATTAACAGAGCAATTAGAGCGTTTGGTGAATTGATTAAGATAAAGTAAGTTACAGTCAAGACCAAAGACATGAAGGATGGATTTTAAAAGTATGGAATTACTTAGTTTAATATCCCCTACTCCAGCTATAGGAATAAGAGTTCCATCAGCAATTTTAATTTTATGATTACCAGCACAAGGAGTATAAGAGATAAAAGAATGGTAGTTATCAGTCATATGATTAGAGGCTCCGGAGTCAACAATCCACAATGCACTTGTTTTTTAAGATTTAAGAGCACGCAGAATTTTACCCTTATTGACAAGAGAGGCTATAGAAAATTTTTCTTGTAATTGACTAGAAGATTGTAAGGCTGTCACATTTTTAGAAGTTTTCCCAGCTGGTCATTACTAGAAAAATTTTTATTGCCATCTTTTTGTGATTTTTCTAAAGTGTGTTCTGTAGTCACATGATATCTTCGACCTTTAGAATTTTTGCTGGGCTTCCAATAAGGTGGTTTTCCATGTAATTCCCAACAAATATCCTTTGTATGCCCATTTTTTCTATGGTGATCACAAAAAGAACATTGCTTTTGTTTTGGGCTTAGGTCAGGCCCATTCTTGTTGCTCTGTCCAGCATTGCTTTGAATTAGTATAGCTAACCCTTTAATGTTTTATGCATCATTCTTCAGCATCACCTTTCAACGTGTTTCTTCCCTTCTCACTTCACTGAACGGTTCGCCTAGAGTTGGCAGAGGAAACCTCGCGAGGATGCGACTTCTCACGTCATCAAGTTCTCGGTTCAAGCCAGCAAGAAATTCGAACACACGATCCTTCTCGGTCATACTCTTGAATCGCATGCTGTCTTCTTCACGTGTCCACTTTTCTTCGTAGATGATGTCTAGTTCTTGCCACAGAGCCATCATCTCCACGTAATATTTGTTGACTTCTCTATCTCCTTGCCTCATTTGCTAGAGCCTGGTTTTGATTTCAAAGGTCCGTGAAGCATTTTCCCCGTCAGAATACAACCCTCTCACGACTTGCCATACTTCTTGAGCAATGTTGAGGAATATGAATGTTTTTTGGATAGCAGGGACCATTGAGTACGTCAGCCAAGAGGTGACCAGCAAGTTTTCAACTGTCCAGCATTGGTGTGCATTGATATCGCTGGTATGAGGCTCTTTGATTTCTCTGGTAAGATATCCCAACTTTCCTCTCCCACCAATGGCTAGTTTAACAGCACGAGCCCACTCTCTGTAACTCTTCACATTCAATTTTTTGGCTGCAATTTGGAATGATGAGTGATCTGAGCCCAAGCCCATAAGGGCAAGGGTCTCAGTTGGATTCAAACTCATCTCCCTAGTTGTAGACAAACGCTCTTTGAGTGTGTGCTCCATGGATCTTTGAGCAGGACTCTAGTTGGAGTCAGAGCTCTGATACCATGTAGAGAAACATAGAACAAGATAAATTCTGTTTTTCTCTCATACTATAATCCGTAATACAAAGGGCTCTGTATATAGACAAAGGAAGGCAACAAATTTGTCAAAAATAAATGCTAGAAACTCTATAACTGACCCAAAAACTCTCCATAAAAGAAGCAACAGTAAAACAAAAGAATCCTTAAAATTAAGGGATTTTTTTAACCGGTTTTCATGTATAAAGAGGGAAAGGCTGTAAGATGGAGTGTAATGTAGTTATTTGGTGTACATAGTTGGAAAGGAAGACCAAAATCTTGGAAGATAATTTTTTACTGTTACCTTGGGACAAAGTAGTACTTTTAGCCTCTTTGTGCTGCTCTGCTAATGGCTAGTTTAGAGTTGTTTTGTCGTTGGACAGTGATTTGTTCAGTTGAGGAGCTTTTATTTATTTGTTCTTGTTCTTGTGTTGGTTTCTTATCCTCTGCTCATGAGTTTCATTAGACCTCTTCTCTACTTCATTCTTCATTAAAAAAATTCTCTATAAACTCATTGAATGTTGATTTGACATTTCTTTCCTATAGAGGAATACTTGAGCAGGACATTGCGTTGTATTCAGATACCATATTCCACAATAAGGTTATGTTCCTTTTAGGCTTCTTTAATTTACTGAAAATGAAAAATAGAAAAGTCATGGAACCAGTAACATCTAGGAGCCATTTAAGAGCAGAATATACCCAGAGTTTCACACATGCATCGATGATAACTGGGACCAGGCAGATAAAAATTGTTATAGCAGACTGATCAACTTCAAGCCCATAGTGCTCGACAATAATCTCTAACAAAGTTTGCCAACCTGATTCAGAATGATACCTGCAGGCATCCCAGAATGCAACAAAAGCAATTAAAGACAGAAGTGACATCAGATACTGAGGAACCAAAAATAAAATAAAATAAAATAAAAGACAAAAACAAAGCTAATCAAATAGGAAATCTTGCAAGGTAACTAGAATGCCATAAACCATTTTTGAGAAAATAGGGAGAGCAAAAGTTGCATAGAAAAAAAGGAACGAAACAAAAGTATCATTATTCAAAGACTCAAGTATGGTGTGTATAGCATTGAGCCTCAATTTATACCAATACACTACAAGTGTATTTTACTTTAGGTGCACTACAAGTAACTATTTTCTTAACCTGAAAAACATTTTTGAATTCTAAATACCTCTCTTAACAACTATAAAAAGGTGTTATTACTCAAAATGAATAAATAAGTGCAAAATAGAAAAAGAAAAATTAGAACAATTATCATATATGAAATTTCCTAACTAAAAAAGGGTTTAGTTATTGGTTGTCAATAACCATTTTATCTTGCAATTAGGATAAGGCTCAAGAATCGTTTTCATTATTTTCTCTATTGAGAAACTTAGGATAAGGAGTTTATTGTTAAGAAGGAATCCTAGAGTTTGTTATTGCTTAGAATTATCCCTTATGATTATTGATGCAAAACAGAGGCCAGAGTTGATGCTCTCTATCTTTTCTATCATTCCAGGAAGAATAAAAACAGCTTACAAAGAGATGTTGGACACAAGGAGTTGGCCAATCACTCAATCCCGTAATACAAGGAAGCAAATCAAATTGAATTACAAAGTTTCTAAAACTGACCAAATCAAATTGCATAATGGTGCGATGTGCAAGGAAAAAGGAAAAACATGAAAAGAGAACAAATAATAACAAAAATAATGACAATCACATGAGCAACATGTGGCTATCATCACTCCCCTTTAAGTTAGGAAGTAAATGTTAATCACCCCCCACTTGTTGCTCAACTCCTCAAATTTGATCTTTGACAAACCTTTGGTCAACAATTTGCCACTTGTGAACTTGAAGAGACATAACTAAAATCAATTAACCTTGATTCAATCTTCTCTTTGATGAAGTGTCTACCAACTTTAACATGCTTTGTCTTATCATGATGGATAGGAATCTTAGCTATCCCGATAGTCGCCATATTATTACAAAACACCTTTAATGTTACATCAAATCTAACATTTAGTTCCTTCAAGAGTCTTAATATTCATATTCCTTCACATATGCCGAGAGTTAGTGCACGAAATTCTGCCTCTGATTACTTCTTGCAATCGCTTCTTGCTTTTCCAAGTTACCAAGATTCCCTAAACAAATGTATAGTATCCAGTAATGGACCTTCTATCAACCATAGATTCAACCCAGTCTGCATCAAAATAAACTTCCACATTTCTAGTATCTCCCTTCTTGAAGAACAAGCCTTTACTAGGAGTCATCTTAAGATATCTCAAGATTTTGTAAACTGCTTCTAGGTGCTCCTTATTCGGTTTGTTCATAAACTGACTTACAACACTAACTAAGAAGCTAATGTCCAACTAAGTATGAGTCAAGTAAATTAACTTTTTCACAAATCTTTGTTACCTCCCAGTGTCTACATGTAAGCTTTCTTGTTTGAGACCTAACTTGTAATTAGCTTCCATAAGGGTTTCTACAGGTTTACACCCTAGCATCCTTGTTTCTTCAAGTAAATCTAAAGTGTACTTCCTTTGGGAAATGGATATACCTTTCTTTATTCTTGCTACCTCCATACCAAGAAAGTATCTAAGGTTACCTAGGTGTTTAACTTTGAACTCATGAGCAAAGAACTCCTTCAATTTCTCTATCTCTTCCACATGATCACCAATAATCACTATGTCATCCACATGAACTATTGGGATAGTTATCTTCCCATTGGAGGCTGTTTTAACAAACAAGGTATGGCCAGTTTGACACTAATGGTATCCTTGATTTTTGACAACTATAGTGAATCTCTCAACCTAGGCCCTCAGTAATTGTTTAAATCCATATAGAGATTTACAGAGTCTACACACCTCTTTTGAATTGTTCTCAAGCTTTATCCCTAAAGATATCTCCATGTAGACTTCTTCCTCTAGATCTCCATTCAAAAAGGCTTTTTTTTTGTGTTCATTTGGTGAAGAGGCCAATCTAAATTGGCTACAAAGGACAGTAACACTTAATGGCGTTAAACTTGGCTACTAGGGCAAATGTTTCCCGGTAGTCAATTTTATGGGTTTCTGTAAACCTTTTGGCTATAAGTCTAATGTTGTGGCAATTAATACTCCCATTTGGATTGTATTTCACTGTAAAAATCTACTCGCATCCCATTGGGGTCTTTCTAGGAGGTAAATCAACTATCTCCTAGGTCTTGTTCCTTTCAAGGGCATCTAACTCCTCTTGAATTGTAATGCTCCACTCCTTCTTTGCTGTATCATAGAAATTATTAAGAAGTTTTACCAAAGCAACATTATGTACGAAGGCTTGCAACTTAGGTGACAAATTGTCATAGGCAACAAAATTACTAATGGCATGCTTTGTATTGTTTCTATCTTACAACTTTGTACCCCCTTTCTCAAAACAATAGGCATCTCCAACTCCTCTTGTGATTCAAGAGTTGGGGTAAAGGAAATGGTTTGGCTTGGCTTAGGACATGTGCTATTATCACCTTCTTGAGCTTCCTTTGAAGCGTGCTATTCAATCAACTGAGTCTTCATCCTCCTGGTATAGATCTTAACCTCTTTTTGCTATGTGACATCAAGTAAGGTCTAGGTAGCGGGAAAGTCAGGTGGTTGAGAGATAAAGGTGGGTTGCAAAGTATATGGTTTTGGTTTAGGTGAATCAGCAGCTATGTGGTGTCAGTTATCTAGTCTTTCTGATTCAAGTAAGGAATGGTCTTGGTTCTGCAAAGGGTATGGTTCTAGCTCATGTGAATCAATAGCTATATGGTCTCAGTTTTCTAATTTTTTTGATTCAAGTGAGGAATAATCTTGGGTAGAAAGGAAGTGGTGATTACTACCAAACAATAATTCTCTATCAAATTTGTGTGTATCATGAGGAATCTCTCCTTGAATGGTTGTTTGGAAGTAAAAAGGTTGTGTTTCATGAAAATTGAGGTTCAAGGTCACATTTGGTATTGGGATGGTGACATTTATATCTTTTTTGGGTTGATGAGTTTTCAATAAAAATGCATTTTATGGCACAAGGATCTAATTTTCCCTCATGATCATTATGGATAAATGTGGTACAACCACATATTTTGAGAGAGAGGAGAGGACTTGATGTGGTGATTTAAGTTTGAGAACTTCAGAGGGCTCTTATTAATGAAGTAGGTTGAAGTGAGGACAGCTTTACCCCAATAGGACTTGGGAACATTTGAAGCAAGAAGGAGGGACCTAGCCGCCTCTAGTAAGTGTCTGTTTTTGCATTTAGCAGCCTTATTTTGTTGAGGAGTATTTACGCAAGAGCTTTGGTATATAATTTCATGGTAACTTAGGTAAGAACTAAGGTTAGTGTTGAAGTAGTCTTTTGCATTATCAGTTCTCAAGATTTGAATTTGTAATTGGAATTGATTTTGAATAAGTTTATGGAAGGTTTTAAATATACCAATGACTTCAGACTTTTCCTTTAATAGATACACCCAGGTTAACCTCGTGTGGCCATTTATAAAGGTAACTAAACATTTTTCCCCATTTATATTTTTTATATTTGGGAGCCCCTAAAACATCATTGTGTATTAATGAGAAAGGTTTTGATAGTTGATGAGGATGAGATGGATAAGAATTTTTGACATACTTTGAAAATTGACAAGTTTCACAAAAAGGTACTGAGGATGTTTTATTCATTAAATCTAGGTACAAGTATTGTATGTAAGAAAAATGGGGGTGGCCTAACCTATAATGTCACATTAATATATTACTAGTTTTATTAGAGGACACATGATGAGTCACAACACCATTATTTGTCTTCTTAAGTCCTTGCAAATAGCAAAGTCTAGCATATATCTCAGCATTGCCAATCCTCTTCCCCAACTCCAAATCCTGACAACAACAGCCATTAATGCCAAAGTGTGTTGTACAATTTGAGTTCAAGGCAAGTTTGCTCAAAGATAATAAATTGCATGTTACTTATGGAATAAGTAATACATCTTTTAATATCAACTCCTCAGATAACTTAACCACTCCAATTCCTTATACTTCAGCTAGAAAGTCATTAGTTATTTTAATCGTTGGTATGTTAGAGTTTGGTATAAGATCAATAAGAAGAGAAGCATTCCTAGCCATGAGATCAGTAGCTCTTGAATCTATAATCCAACTGTTGTATTTCTAATTTTGTGAAGCTACCAACTTATTACCTACTTGAGCCATTGCTGCAGTACTTGTTGCCTTTTCTTGCCCATGTGAGTTGATTAATTTTTGAAGGACATCCAACCATTCCTCATTGAACATGGCTAGTTCAAGGGAATCTAATGCCTTTTGCTCTCTAGACACCATGAGACCATAGTTTTCTCTTTGTTGTCGTGGCTTCTAATTTAAGGGTTTCCCATGCAACTTCCGGCGAAAATCCTTGGTGTGACTAGTCTAGTTACAATGGTCACACCATGGTTTGCCATTTCTCCTAAACTTACTATCTGACATTGTTATGTGTCTAGCCACCAAGGCAGAGGATTCAGATGTGGGTGGCATAGCCATAATCGTAAGGGTAAGTTGCTTCCTACTCTCTTCATATCTCACTTTAGTTAAAACTTCCCTAAGTGAGCAAAGTGAGCATATAGCCATAATCTTCTCCTTGACTTCATCATACACAACATTAAGGCCCAAGAGGAAGCTATAGATCCTTTCCTTCTCAACAATTTTCTTATACATTGCTGCACTAGCACTAAGAGTCCACTCATATGATTCATAAAGATTAAGTTGTTGCCAATACTAGACCAAGGTGTTCTAATACCCTATCACAATAGCCTTTTCCTATTTCAAATCCTTTAAGACTCCCTTGATCTAGAACAAGGCTGTTGAGTTTTTCATTTTAGAGTAAGACTTCTATACTGCATCCTATATTTCTTTTGCAGTCCTCGCCATAACAAAACTCTCCCCAGTGTCTAGTGTCATAGAGTTGACCAGCCACGATATTATCAGATTGTTCTCTGCTACCCAGGTTCTAAACTTTGGGTCTAAAGTGGCAAGTTGAACAACTTCTCCAGTGAGGTATTCCTTCTTTCCTTTGCCACCGATAAACATCAATACACTTTAAGACCATATGAGATAATTGCTCCCGTTGAATCAATGGTCCATGATCATTAGAGAGGACTGATTATCGACTACCATGGTTGGGACCAAGTGCTCATTTGGCTGGGTGTTCAACGACTAAGACAAAGAAAAGGCCTCATCGAGAGAGCCAGCGCGATACGCCTTCACGAGAGCCAAATGAGATCATGGGCTTTGTTCAAAATTGTGTTAGCTTTGATACCATGATGCAAAACAGAGGCTAGAGTCAATGCTCTTTGTCTATTCTATCATTTTAGGAAGAAAAAAAATAGCTTATAAAGAGATGTTGGCCATAAGAGGAGTCAGCCAATTAGTCAAAATCCCATAATACAAGGAAGCAAATCAAATTGAATAACAAAGTTTCTAAAATTGACCAAATGGAATTGCATAACAGTGCGATATGCAAGGGAAAAGGAATAATAGGCAAAAGGAACAAATAATAACAAAAATAATGATAATCACATGAGCAACATGTGACTATTGACATTCTCCATATTTATTTTGAAAATAAGAAGTAAATTATCTTTAGATTGCCTTTTAATCTATCTTTATATTTAGGAGTTTATCTTATAGTTAAACTTTTTTTTTTTCAAAATATTATTAAATAATTAAAGGTACAAGGGTTGAAGGTCTTGAGATGTTTTTCTTTAGCTTGTGAGTTTGTTAACCTTAAACTTTAACATAATATCAGAGCTATAGTTTCACCCATCCAGGTGTAGATTTTGCTTGGAACCCTTTTTCCAAGCAAAATCATAATGAAATTTGTGACAAAATGCCACAGAATTTTTTTTTTTTTTTAAAATGGCCAAGGGAGCCATGCACGTTAGGGCTATAGAAATTGTGGTGTGAGGTGGTGATGCTGGACTGATGTGACTTGTGAAGGCGGCCCAAAGAGGTGTGCTTCATGATGGCTAGGGCTGGAAGGACTTAATCTTGAGTGGGTCCATGCTTTTAGGGTGTGTAAATCTTTCTGGGGTTAGTAATCTGTGATTGTTAGTTTCAAGAGGAAAGGAATTTGTATTCTTGTGCTCCACCATCACAAACGTGTATAGAAGATAATTTTATCTTGGAAGGGGTAATTGTTGTTGGTATTTGGTGATCGAACTCGAGTCACTGGGACCTACACCATCCTCTACACTGTTCGACATCATCCAAATGGTAACTCAACCAACGTGCTTCAACATCTTTTTTTCCTTTTTGGGAGTCAAATGTTGAAGCTGATTTACGGTCTTTATCGTTCAATCTTTTCTGTGCTTATTTTTCAGTCTTTTAGTGTGTTTTGTTTTTCCTTTTCTGGCCTAGGTTACCATAGTATTTTGCAGAGCCACTCCATATATAAGTGTGTTCTGTTTTCTTGTATAATACTGAATTACTAATTCAATGAAATACTAGTATTACTCACATAGTATCAAAGCCACCTTGGCCTAACCTTTTCCATGCCTAGATACGGTTTACAATCCTCTTCTAAACCTGTTGAAGCCACAACTGAAATGGCATCCCATATGAATCAAGGGATGAACGAAACATCTCTAATATGCATTACTAGGCATAAATTAAATGGGTACAATTACACATTATGGAATAGACCAATAATGGTCTACATTTGTAGTAAGGGAAAAAAGGGATACTTGAATGGAGAAACTTTTCAACCAGCCAAAGATGATCCCAAATTCAAAACATGGGAGGTTGAAGCTGATCAATTCCATGGAGACCAACATTGGTGAAAATTGTGTTCCATGAAAGTGTCAATGAGATATAGGAATCAGCTTGTGAAGCATTTTCTACCTAAGAAAGTGCAGCTGAAGTGTTTGAAATACAGTGCACAATTCATGAGTTGAAACACAGTGACATGCTTGTCAACCAATATTTCAACACTCTTTCCAAATATTGGCAACAACTTAACTGACTTGAGAACTACACTTGGAAGTGCATGGATGATGCAGCGAATTTTAAGAAAATTGTGGAAAAGAGGCGCATATATAAATTCCTACTGAGGCTCAACCAAAATCTTGATGATGTGAGGTAAAAATTCTAACTATTAAAGCTTTACCTACACTAAAGAAGGTTTTTTCATTTTTTTTTTCTTTTCCTGAGGTTAGGTGTGAAGAAAGTAGAAGAAAAGCAATGCAAGGAAGCTTCCACATTCACAATGAAGCGAAGTGCCCCTAACCAAGGCAACCACAACAACAACTTCACATATAGACAAAATAGTGGGAAACAGTCGCAAGAAACCAGCTAAAACTTGCTGCGACCACTACCACAAGTGGCCACAACAAGGATATATGTTGGAAAATCCATGGAAGGCCTCCAAATTGGAAGCCCAAGCCAAAACCAAAAGGAAAAAGCTATACAACAAAGATTGAGGAAACAACAACCGTAGGTTCTACATTATTTTCATATGAACAACTAGAACTACTCCAAAAGATGTATGGACAACAAAGTTTGACCTCCAATGACACTAAGGACAATGTTGGGGTTGGTAACATAGTCCAATCAAGTAGATTTTTAGTTGCCCTTAATACTCATATTTTTTAAAATCAGTGGGTGGTTGACTCAGGAGCTTCCAACCATATGACTCATGATGCTACTCTCTTTGATAGTATAAACCCACATATGTCACCCTTAAAAGTTAAAACTGTTGATAGAATTCTAACACAAGTAAGAGGAATTGGGAACATCACTATATTTGAGAATTTAGTTCTCAAAGATGTCTTACTTGTCCCTAACCTTATTTGCAACCTTCTTTCTATTAATAAACTTGTGAAAGATAACAACTATAAAATTAACTTCTTTGATGGTGGTTGTGAGTTTCAGGATTTGGCATCTAAGAAGATGATTGACAATGCCAAAGAGGTGGATAGTCTTTATCTCATGAGTACTAAAAGTTCATGTAAGTGGAGTCTTAACACAAATTCTAATCCTGATGCAACATTTTGACACTCATCCTAATTTTCAATAAATGAAAAAATGTATCCTAGTCTCTTTGATAAAGATGCTCCTAATTGTTACTTGTGAGACTAGCCACCTTGCAAAACACAGCAAGGCTAACTATCCCACACATGCTTACAAACCTGCACATCCCTTCCATCTTATTCATAGTGATGTGTAGGCCCTTCTAAAGTTAAAGGTATAACGGGTTATAGATGGTTGGTGACTTTTGTTGATGATCATACTAGGATTATTTGGGTGTTTTTTATGAGAGAAAAGTCTGAGGTTCCTATCATATTTCAAAATTTCCATCAACTTATCAAAACTCAATTACAAACGAATATAAAATCTTAAGGAGTGATAATGGAAGAGAGTATATTAACACATCCCTAGAAACATACCTCACTATCTAAGGTATTCACCATCAAATCTCACGCATTCACACCCCTCAACAAAATGATGTAGCTAAGCAAAAAAATAGGCATATTCTTGAGATAGCAAAAGCCTTTATGTTCACTATAAACTAAGAACCTTAGTTTTCAAAATCCTTGTGGCATGCTCCTTAAAAGTTATCCCACCAATCATCTTATCTCCAACCTACCCATGAAAGTCTTTTGTTGTACTACCTTTATCCACCTTTATCACGGTACCAAACTTGACCCCAAAGCTTCCAAATGCATATTTTTAAGGCACTCCTCATCTGAAAAAGGTTACACTTGCTACTCACCATCTCTTAAAAGGTCCTTTATTTCCATGGATGTCACCTTCTTTGGGAGACAACTTATTATAGAAAAACCTCCATTTAGGGGGAGACTACTGATGAATGGACCTTTTTGTCTACTCCCATTGCTGTCCATGAACCTGAAAGCAACACCAACCTTGAACTTAAACCGTAATGATCCTTCTCTTGGTGATAATGATGATTAACAACCTGGGAATGAACAGACACAGCAAATTATACTAGACAACTATTCCTACCCCAAGTCTATTAAAGGAAAAGAACTCATAAGGTTATTGCTACCACACCATCTCTTAAGCAGCACCAAGAAATCTCTTGTTCAAGTCCAAGAAGTACTAAAAACTTAGATTTGAAATGGCCCATTGCCCTAAGAAAAGGTAAGAAATCTTGCACTCAACACCCAATTGGAAAACTTGTCTCCTAAAAAATTATCTCTTACCTATACAACTTTTACTACTAATGTTTCTAACAAGAAGTTTGAAATTCTTGTTACTGCAAAAGAATTAAAGTACATAGATATTTATACAATAGAGGGAAAATTATTTTAGGAAGGAAAATAAATAACAGACAAATCCTTAACTGTTAGGAATTGACAAATCAACTAATTCCTAAGGTTAACTAATAATTACAAGAATTCTAACAATATTTACAACAATTAAGAAAGGTTTGTAATAATTAAGGAGGATTTGTAACACTCTCCCTCAAGCTGGTGAGTTGATATCATTCATGCCAAACTCGATGATTATGTTCTAAAAGATGACGCTAGATAATTCTTTAGTAAGCACATATGCAATGATCACTAGTAGGAACAAAGTACAGATCAAACCATTATCCAATTTTTCTTTAATAAAGTATCGACTAACCTCAATATGTTTAATATAGTCATGTTGCACTAACTTTTGGGCAATATTGATAGCAGATTTGTTGTAGCAAAAAACTTTATGGGACCTTTTTGTTTAATCTGTAAATCATCTAAAATAATTTTCAGCCATAATAATTCTCATATTTCGAGGGCATTGCTCTAAATTCGACTTTTGCACTAGATCTTGCTACCACATTCTGCCTTTTGCTTCTCTAAGTAATAAGGTTTCAGTCCAAGGAGGTACAATATCCTGAGGTTGATCTCTTATCAATTAGAGATCCTGCATAGTTTGCAGCAGTATAAGCTTCAAAAGTCAATCCTTTACCTTTTTTTAACAGCATTCTTTTCCTTGGTGTACCCTTCAAGTACTATAAAATTTTATAGACTGCCCAGACATGTGATTTTTTAAGATTGTGCATACATTGACTCACCATGCTCATAGCATAAGCTATATTGGACCTTGTATGAGACAAATAAATCAATTTTTTCACAAGTCTTTGATAACACCGTTTATCAACTTGCAAATCGTCTGGAACTTCACAAAATCTATGGTTTCACTCGATGAATGTCTCTACTGTCTTACATCCCATTTTGCTTGTTTTTGTCAATAAATCCAATACATACTTTTGTTGTGATATAAAAATGCCTTGCTGTGAGTGAGTAACTTCAATGTCGAGAAAGTATTTTAATTTGTCCAACTCCTTGATCTCAAACTCCTTTATTAGCTATCCTTCTAACAATTCTATCTACTCTACATCATGTCCTGTGACTATGATGTCATCTACATAGACTAATAGTACAATCACTCCTCTTGAGAATAAATGCTTCACAAATAAAGTATAGTCACTTTGACTCTGTTTATATCTCATAGCAAGCATAGCTTTGAATAATCTCCCAAACCATGTCCCCGAGCATTGTTTTAGCCCATATAACACCTCTTCTAGCTTATACACAATGCCTAGTTCAATGTGGAAGTCGAATCTTAGTGGTATCTCCATATAGATTTTTTCCTCAAAGTCCAAGAACGCATTCTTGACATCAAACTATTAAGAGTTTCCAACTACAATTAGCAACCACAAAAAATAAAACTCTCCCTATATTCATTTTAGGGATTGGAGCAAAGATCTCCATATAGTCTATGCCATAGGTTTGAGTATATCATTTGGCAATAAGTCAAACTTTATACCGTTCTAGGCACCATCTAAATTATATTTAGTGGTGAATACCCATCTACAACCAGTGGATTTCTTTCCTTGCGGTAATTGTGCCAAGTCCCAAGTTTTGCTTTTCTCGAGTACTTCCATCTCGACCTTCATAACATATATCCAATTCTTATTTTGCAATGCCTCAGATAAAGTTTTGGGGATAGGGATGGCATGTAAGTTAGTGACAAAAGTTTTGTAGTTATGAGACACATTTATAGGAAAGAAAAGAAGATAAAGGATGCTTAGTGCAATGTCTTTTACCTTTTTGTAAAGCAATTGGAATATCATAATCATTGTGCAGAAGAGCTTCAAGAATATTATCAACAGGTAAGGTGTTACCTCAACATTGACAAGGGTAGAAGGAAATGATTGGACTAGCTTTGGTTGGGAAGTCGATGTCTTTTTTTGAGAATAAACTTGGTCACGGAATAGGATATTAAAGACAGGTAGAAGTGTTATTTTTATAGACTTTTTAATGAAGGACATGGGTTTTCATTACACTCAAATAAGCCTAGACACTATAGAAAAAGATTAAAATTATACCTTTTATCGTAAGATTCGAGAGGTGGCAGTAGAAGTAGCTTTGAATAAGATGGAGAATAGTAGAGCAGTAGGACCAAATAATATACCTATTGAAGTATGGAAATGTTTAGGAGTGAAAGGTATAAGTTGGCTCACAAAGTTATTTAATAAGATTATGAGATTCAAGAGAATGCTAGACAAGTGGAGGAAAAGTACTTTAATTCTTATTTATAAGAATAAGAGGGACATACAAAACTATGTAAACTATAGAGGAATTAAACTCATGAGCTACACTATAAGAGAGGGTTATTCAACGAAAATTAAGACAAGAGACTCAAGTTACAGAGAATCAATTTGATTTTATGCCTAATAGGTCGACTATGAAAGCGATATACTTGTTACGTAGATTAATGGAGAAATATCGGAGGAATAAAAAAGATTTATATATGGTGTTTATTGATTTAGAGAAGGCATATGATAGGGTGCCCAGAGATATTTTGTGGAAGGCTTTGGAAAAAAAAGGAGTTCGTATTGCATATATTCGAACAATTCAGGATATGTATAATGAGGTTACAACTAGTGTGAGAACTCAAGGCGGCTCACTGAGGATTTTCCCATAACTATTGGTTTGCATCAAGAGTCAACTTTGAGTCCTTATCTCTTTACTTTAGTTTTAGATGTGCTTACTGAACATATCCAAGAATCGGTGCCACAGTGTATGCTTTTTGCAGATGATATAGTTCTAGTTGGAGAGTCGAGAGAGGAAATAAATGAGAGGTTAGAGATGTGGAGACTTGCTTTGGAAGATCATGGATTTCGTTTAAGTAAAAGTAAAACGAAGTACATAAAATGTAAGTTTAGTAAGAGGCACACTAATTCTAGTGTAGAAGTGAAAATTGAAGAACACACCATACCACAAGTTACTCGGTTTAAATATTTTGGGTCTATCTTACAGCATGACAGGGAAATAGAGGAAGACATAAATCATAAGATTCAAGCAGGATGGATGAGATGGAAAAGTGCTTTAGGTGTTATTACTGATAGGAGAGTGCCACTCAAACTTAAGGGTAAATTTTACCGTACAGTTATAAGACTGGTAATGTTGTATGGGACTGAGTGTTGGGTAATAAAAGGTCAACAGGAGAATAAGTTTAATGTCGCAGAGATGAAAATGTTGTATTAGATGAATGGACATACCAAATTAGATAGAATTAAAAATGAATACATTAAAGAGAAAGTTGGAGTTGTACCTATTATAGAAAAGATGGTGGAATCACGTCTTAGATGGTTTAGACATGTGTAGAGAAGACCTATAGAAGCCCCAGTAAGAAGAATAGATCAAATTGAGAGTAGTCCAATAATTAGAGGTTGAGGAAGACCACGAAAAACTATAGGCGAATCTATTAAGAAAGATTTAGATTTAAATGGTCTATCTAAAGATATGATTTATAATAGAATTTTATGGCGTTGTTTGATCTATGTGGACGACCCCACCTAATGGGAAAAGGCCTTGTTGTTGTTGTTGGAAGAATAAAGTCTTGAGTTTGTTTGGGTAGCAATTCTGACTCAAGTATGGTGATGAGTTGTAACACAGTCTCAGATGAACCATTTACTAGTAAATTTGAGAATTTAAAAAGAAAGAAATATGTATCTATATTTGTGATGAAGGAATGCCCCCCTTGATGAGAAGAATTGTTAAAATATGGAGTATTTTCAACCAACGTAACATCAGCGGAGACATAAAATTTCCTCTTTGGAAACTAATAACACTTATAACCTTTTTATGTAGAGGATTAGCCAATGAAAATACATTTAAGAGATTGAGGACCAATTTGGCCCTATTTTGGGGATGCACATGAACAAAGGCCATACAATCAAGTATTTTGAAAACAAAATCATTAAGACACATTAAAATTTGGAAAAAATTGTGAGAACTTGCGTTGGACTACAGAAACCAAGACCTTGGGTAGTGAGTTTATTAATGAGATGAGTAGCAGTCAAAATAGCATCTCCTTAATATTGTTTTGAAACATTGTATTAAAACAAAAGAGCTCTTGTACTAGTAAAAAGGTGACCATTTTTTCACTCAGCTATCCCATTTTGTTAAGATGTATGAATGTCAAAGGACTCATGTATTGTTCCTTGCATTTGGAAAAAGGTATTTAAATAGAGATTGATTGAAAAAATCATTTGCATTGTTAGATTGAAATCTCTGTATCCCGACCCCAAATTAAGTTTTAATCATATTGTAGAAAATGCGAAATATAAAGCTGATATCATATTTTTGTTCCAACAAGCAAATCCACATCACTCAAGTCCAATCATTAATAAATGAAACAAACCATCAAGCTCTAGAAATATTAGACACAGCAGAAGGACTCTAAATATCACTATGAATTAAAGTAAAGAAATAGAAGTTCTTTTATTATTGATTGAAAAAAAAAACATGTTAATACTTAGCAAGTTCACAAGTTTCATAATAAAAAGTTTCAATGGCTAATCCCTTAAGCAAAGAAAAACATTATTTTGATAACATGAAAAAATGGATGACCTAAAAGAAGATGGTGAAGCCAAATCTTATCTTTATGAGATTTGAAAGATTCGAAATTAAAAAAAAATGTGACAAACTCTGAACTTTATTTTGTCCATTGTTCTCTTTAAGATAATACAAGCCATCTTTCTTCTTACCATATCCAATCATCTTCATTGTCCTCTATTCTTGAAATACACAATGATTAGGAAAAAAAGTTACACTACACTGAGAATAAGTAATAAGTCTTTGAATTGAGATAAGATTGGCATTGAGTTTAAGAACATAAAGCACATTCATAAGATAGTTACTTAAATAAACATCTCCTTGACCAGCCACGGTAGTGACTTATCCATCAGTTATAGTGATTTTTCAATTGCTTCGACAAAGGGTATATGAAATAAATTTTTGTAAAAAATGAGTCAGATGATCAATGGCCCTTAAGTCAATGACTCGTAAGCCTAAGAAAACTTTATCTAATGCATTTAAGATAGAATTAAAGACAGATGAAGTGTGACAAGACATGCCTGAGAATATCAAAGAACAAATACTATGGGAGCTTTCTCCAATGACTCAAATAAGTTTCGTAACTTCTCAATTTCTTCTCTATTGAAATCAGCAACAACAGAGTTTTCCTTAATGGTTGAATTTGTAGTTCCTATATGGGCCTGAAAAAGTTCCTTCTTCATGGGTTGAAGCTTACCATGGCTTCCAACACTTCTCCTTAGTGTGTCTAGACTTCTTGTAGTAAGTACACCACAAAGTGTCTTTGTTGGACTGTTTTAATTGTTCATTTTGCCTTCTCACTTCATCAGAACGCAACACAGAATGCTTAGACACCAGAGTGGAACTCTCTACCAGTGAGGCATCAATCATTACACCCCTTCTTCCTTCTTTTGCTAGCACAATGGCAATTGTCTCATTCAATGATGGTAACTTTTCCTTGCCAAGTATCTAGACTCGCACAGCATCAAATTCAATGGTCAGTTTCAACAAACCGCTTAAGAATACTTGCATCCTTATTACACTTTATTTGAATGTATTGATAATGATCTATCTCCTACCAAAGCCCTTTCAATAAATTTGAGTATTTAGTGACTGACTGATTGCCTTATTTAATGGTGGAGATTTTATTCTTAATCTCATAAATTTATACTACATCACGAACTTTGGAGTAAGTTTGTCGAACAACATCCCATATCTCCTTAGCAACGTAAAGGAACATGCATGTGTCGTTCCATAACCAAAAAATTACCAAGGAATCCTTTTCATCCTGGGCATCAAATTTGGGATCCCCTAGTTTAGGACCAATACCTAACAAATGGATCAACTTGTTTCGTCCTTTGAGGAATATGCAAATCATTTTAGACCATTTCAAATAATTCTTTCCATTCAACCTATATGCAAGCTAAATGTGTGGCAAATTACTCATGGGAGCAGAGTGACTACTCAATGGTACATTAGAAATCTTGCTAGTTACTATAGACTTAGACATGGTCAGGATAGCAACACAAAAAAAGCAAAAAAAATAACGAACAAAACCAATAAACTTGATCGTAAATAAAAGAACACCACTTTTGGAGCCAAAATAGAAGTGGAGAACCCTTGGGCAAGCTTCCAAAATGTTTGGCAGCGTGCTCTGGGTTGACAACAGCCAAAGAGGAGGTGTCACACACCAATGCATGGGACTTGCTTTGGGCATGCTGTGGCAACGTGAGCTACAACCGATGGTGGTCTAATTAACAAGAAGACATCGATCAGTAAAGTCTGGGGCGGCTAGAGGTGATGTTTGAGTCAAGTGAAAATCCAAAACTACAAAATCAAAAATCATAGTAGCAATGAAGACTACAATAAAAAAAAATGGCTACAAAAGTCAAGAGAAAAAAATGCCCACAAATTCTAGGACTCTGATACCATGACAAGAAGTCTAAAATTTGTGTTATTGCAAAATAATTAAAGTACATAGGTATTTATACAATAAAGGAAAAGCTATTTTAGGAAAGAAAATAAATGACAGACAAATCCCTAACTATTAAAGATTGACAAATCAACTAATTTTTAAGGTCAACTAACAATTACAAGGATTCTAATAATAATTACAATAATTAAGGATTTGTAATAATGAAGGAGGATTTGTAATAGTTTCCAATGAAAAAGTTCCCTAAGATATTTATGAAGTTTTAAGGCAAAAGAAGTGGAGGTAAGCAATGGAAGAAGAAATGAATGTTCTCTAAAAAAAAAAAAAACAATGTATGGGAGCTAGTCAACCTTCCTAATGGCAAACGTTCAATTGGGTGCAAATGGACATTAAGTGTCAAGTACAACTCCAATGGAAGCATTAATTGACACAAGACAAAACTTGTTAAAGAGTTCACCCTAACTTGAGATGAATTATCAAAAGACCTTTGTCCCAGGTGGCCAAACTGAACTCCATCATGGTCCTCCTTTCTCTTGCTACCAACCTTAATGAGCCATTTCACCAATTAGGCATAAAAAATGCCTTCCTTAACGGAAACTTAGAAAAAGAGGTTTACATGTCCATTCCACATAGCTTCAAAAAAGAAAGCAATGGAAAGGTGTATAAACTACATAAATCTTTCTATGGACTCAAACAATTCCCTGAAGCATACTTTGAAAGGTTCACTAAGGCTATTAAGATGCAAGGGTATTTGCAAGATCAAGTTGATCACATAATTTTCACAAAGATGTTCCCTAAGGGAGAAATTGCGATCCTTATTGTGTACATGGATGACAGTATTATTACTAGGAGTTACATAGAAGAAATTATCAATCTTAAGAAGGCATTGGCTAAGGAATTTGAGACTAAGGACCTTGGACTTCTATGATACTTCCTAGGCATAGAAATAGCAATCTCATTGACTTATCTCACACAAGATTTTGCATATGCTTTCTAGTCAATGTCATTAGTATAGTTATGAATAAGCCACCTGAGATTCATCTTGAGGCTACCTACAGAATTTTAAGATACCTAAAACTAGCCCTAGAAAGGGTATTCTCTTCCAAAAGAACTCTTACCATACTATGGAAGTGTATTGTGATGCTAAGTGGACTAGTTCTACCATGGATTGCAAATCAACAATTGGGTACTGCACCTATGCTTAGGGTACTTTGGTAACTTGGAAGAGTAAAAAGCAATCTATAGTTGCTCATAATAGTTCTGAAGCTGAATATCGTACTATAGCACAAGACATTTTTCAAGGATTATGACTAAAGCGCCTCCTAAATGAATTAAAAATGGATTGTCAAAATCTTATAGAAGTCTTGAATGACAATATGGTATCTATCAGTAAAGTAAAAAATCCAGTCCAACCCTATCAAACTAAGCATGTGGAGATTTGACTACCATTTCATTAAAGAAAAAATGGATCCAAGTATCCTTGAGCTATCTTATACCTCAACCAAAACCTAAATTGCTGATATGCTAACAAAGGCTCTATGTAGAATAAGGGTTGAATAACTTGGGTACAAGCTGGGGATTATTAACCTAAGGGAGAGTGTTAGTATTTGGCAGCCCAAGTCAAATCATTTGGGCCAATCTTCACCCAAGACAAGTCATTAGGGCCTACACCAACCTTTCCTTTGTTGGACGTCATCCCAATGGTAACCCACCTAGTGTCCTTTAACATCTTTTCCTCAATGTTTTTTTTTTCCTTTCTAGGAGTTGAATGTTGGAGTCGATTTAAGGTCTTTATTTTTTGATCTTTTCTATCCTTATTTTTTGGTCTTTTAGTGTGTTTTGTTTTTCCTTTTCTAGCCTAGTTTACTGTTGTATTTTGTAAAGCCACTCCGTATATAAGTGTGCTTTGTTTTCTTGTACAGTACTGTGTATAGTACTGAATTACTAATTCAATGAAATACTAGTATTATTCACAATGAAATACTAATGAGATAGATATAATTATGGATAAATATTGAAAAAAATATTGTGGTAAATGTAAAAAAGTTAGAAAATAGAATCATGGCGTTAAAGTTTTTAATATTATTAGTACTTATGAACCATAAGAAGGATTAGAAGAATATCACAAAGTAAAGTTTTGAAAAAACTTAAAAAGTTTAGTCAAGGGAATATCATTAGGAGAAAAGATTCTCCTAGGAGGGGATCTTAATTGTCATGTGAGGAGTGTATCTAGAGGTTAGGAATGCTTGCATAGGAGATCTGGTTTAGAGAAAGCAAATGTAAAAGGTAAAACTATTTTAGACTTTTCATTCGCATTCAACTTTACAATAGCCAACACTTATTTTAAGAAGAGTAAGAAGCATCTTATCACATACAAAAATTGAGGAGATGCCCTCAAATTGATTTCTTTCTTATAAGGAAAGTGGACAAAAAGATTTGCATGGATTGCAAAGTTATACTTGAAAAGAGTTTAACTATCCAATACAAAGTCTTGGTTATAGATGTTTGAGTTAAGAGAAAAGTAAAGAATAAAGGCTAAAATAGGGTGTCAAGCATCAAATTATGGCAATTGAAGGGGGATAAAAGAAAGAACTTGCAAAGAAGGATTTTGAAGGAAGGATCTTAGGAGATACAAAGAAGTGCTAACGATATGTGAAACAAGATGATTATAAAAATTAGAAAAGTGGTAAAGAGATATTTGATGAATCAAGGAACTTTGAACCTAAAGATAAAGAATCTTGGTGGTGTGATGTAAACGTGCAAAATAAGGTTAATATTAAAAGGAAGTGTTATAAAACGTGGTCTTTATATTAAAAATGACGAAAATTGGGGATAGATTAAAAATACATTAAGAAAACAGTGAACGAAACGAGAGCTAAAGCACTTGAGGGTTATACCAATCTTTAGACAAAGTTGAGAAAAGAAGTATTTATAAGTTAGCTAAAAGTAAGGGATAAAAGACAAGAAATGTGAATCAAGTAAAATACATTAAGGATGAAAAGGAAGCCTTGGTCATGGAACAAGATATCAAAGAAAGGTGAAAAGGTTATTTTCATAAACTATTTAATGAAGGACACGAGATCTTATTGCACCCGTATTAGTTACATACTTAAAAAAAAGACCAAAATTATACCTTTTATAGTAAAATTTAAGAGTCAAACATAACAAGCATTAAAAAAAGATGGAGAATGATAGAGCAGTTGAACCAAATAATATATCTATTGAGGTATGGAAGAGTTTAGAAGAGAAAAGCATAAGTTGGCTAACAAAATTGTTTAACAAGATTATGGGATCTAAAAGAATGCTAGACAAGTGAAGGAAAAGTACTTTAATCCCTATTTATAAAAATAAGAGAGACATACAAAATTATGCAAATTATAAGGAAATTAAACTCATAAGGCACACTATGAAGTTATGGAAGAGGGTAATTAAACAGAGATTAATGCAATAAACTCACATTATAGAGAATCAATTTGATTTTATGCCAGGAAGGTCGATCATGGAAGTAATATTCTTGCTGTGAAAATTAATTGAGAGATATTGAAAGAATAAAAAATACTTACACATAGTGTTCATTGATTTAGAAAAGGCATATGATAAGATGTTAAGAGAAGTTTTGTGGAAGGCTCTTAGAGCAAAAAAAATTTCGTATTGTTTATGTTGGAGTAATTCAAGATATGTATGATGGGGTTACAAATAGTGTGAAAACAAAAAGTGAGCCCACAAAAAACTTTCTAATAATCATTGGGTTACATCATAAGTCAACTTTGAAATTCTATCTTTTTTACTTTAGTTTTAGATGTGCTCATTGAAAATATCTAAGAGTCGGTGCCACAATGCATATTTTTTGCAGAAAACATAGTCCTAATTGGAAAGTCAAGAAAGAAAATAAATGAGAAGTTAGATATGTGAAGACTAACTTTAAAAACACATAGATTCTATTTAAATAAAAGTAAAACAGATTATTTGAAATGTAAGTTTAGCAAGAGACACACTAATTCTAACGTAAAGGTGAAAATTGGAGAATATACCATATTGCAAGTTACACGGTTTAAATATCTTGAATCCATCATATAACATGACAGGGAAATAAAAGAAGATGTAAACCATAAGATTCAAGTAAGATGAATGAAATGAAGAAGTATTTCGGATGTTATGTGTGATAGAAGAGTACCACTTAAGCTTAAAGGTAAATTTTATCGCACAATTATCCCTACAATGTTATATAGGACTACGTGTTAGGCAATAAAAAGACAACATAAGAATAAGATCAATATTGTAAATATAAGAATGTTACGTTGGATAGTGGACATATTAGATAAAATAGAGTTAGAAATGAATGCATTATAGAGGAAATTGAAGTCGCACCTATTTTAAAAAAGATTGTAGAACCACACCTTAGATCGTTTGGGTATATGTGAAGAAGATTAATAGAAAACCCAATAAAGAGAATAGATCAGATGGAGAGTAATTTAATAGTTAAAAGTAGAGGGAGACTAAAAAAAACTATAGGCAAAACTATTAAGAAAGATTTAAACTTAAATGAATTATATAAAAACATGATTCAAGATACAACTTTATGGCGTCATTTGATTCATGTAGCCAATTTCAATTAGTGAGAAAAGGCTTGTTGTTGTTATTGTTGTTAATATTTATGATCAAAGTTGGTATTATGAAGTCGTAGGAAGCTGTTTTAGGGTCCACAATATGGCTAAAAAATCTAGCATAGTTATTGTTTTCTACTATGGAGTTATTGATGACAATCAAAGCTCTGGTATGTCCTAGGACCAGGGAGTCATAAAGAGTGTAGATCTAGAGATTTGCATATTAAAGTCTCTGGAACTAGAGTTTTGTATTGTAGGGTGCCTTGGTGTACAACCAAAGCAACAGAGACAAGCTAAGAGATGGTCGAGGTGACTACTCTGAATAAGCAAGTTGAAGACTTTAGGGAGCTATGTTGTTGTGTTAAATAATATGGCCAAGGAAAGCAGCAAGGAGAATGTTAAAAGGGCTGCTCAAGTAGAGAGTTATTTGTGTACCCATGAAGTCATCTGAGGAACTGCTAGTTGCTAAAGTTCTTGAATCAATGTGAGTTGTGTGAAAGTGAGTTGCGGTTAAGTGTGCAATCTTGTGAGTAGTAGTGCAATGTCTACCTGTCAAAGTCTGAATTTGTTTTTGTTCTTATTTAGCCAGGATTTTATTTGTAATAAGCTGAAACTTGTATAACCTTCAACTAGAGAAGTGTTGAGAAACCTAGGATAAGTCTAAGAAAGTAAGAGGGAATGTTAAAGTATCTGGAGTTTAATATTATATAGGAGTCCTGGAGTTTGTTATTGTCCAAGAGTCTTACATCTTTTATAATTATTCTCTTAATTTATTATGAAGATAGGAGAGTTATATATCTTCAAATTGCTTTGTAATTCATCATTATCTTTAGGACTTTATCTTTTAGTTAAATTCTTTTTCAGAATTCTCTAAATAAAGGAAGGTACAAGGCTGAAGGCTTCAGCCCCTAAGTTCTGCTAACCCTAAATTTCGCCTTATCACACAATAAACCTCTAAGCTTGAAACATGAACAAATACAAGCTGACCATACCCTGTGCCGAGATTTAATTTAATAAGGAAAATATTAGTTGAATTCAACTTTTGACCGCCTGGTCATGCATTCTCTAATAGTATGTCAAGAATCAATTCATTCCAAAAGCTTAGACTGCTAGAAGAAGGCCTTTGAACGATTTTATTAATATCATTAGCAGTATTGATAGTTGCTACAAATAAGTCTCTCTTCACCATCAATAATTCATTCTAAACCAAGTGTGGCTAATTAATATTGTAAGAATGAGGTAAATAAGCAGAACTAGATAATGTGCATAATAAAACAATATCAAATTGCCAAAAGAAATTACCCTAAGAATATATCTGTGACAAGTATAATTAGAAATGCCTTGCCGGTATCTGAAATATTATTTATTATTTTATACCCAGTAAATTTGAGCAAGGCAACCTGCAAAAGGAGAAAAGAAACAAAAGAAAGAATAATGAATAGGTATAGTTGAATCAAAATAATAAGTAAAAGTTCAGTTAATCTCAACCATTTAAGTTGAGAAACAAACTAGGAATTGAAAATATTCAAAAGATAATATCTCATGAGTTGTAAATTATTTGAAAATCTTCAACAAAACTCAAATAAATTGGCAACAGTTCAGTATAATAAATCACTTGCCATGGCTTTACCTGTAGAAAAAGCAAAGAAGTCTACTTCTTAAGATGTAAGGTGTAGCTACTAGTGCACTTTCACAGATGACATAGAAAATAGTACATAGAACGTACTCTTAGAAGTATGGAATTAGGTATGTCATCAATTAACCCTTCCAGTCATTCTTTGTTGTCAATCTTCCTTCTGTGTTTTGACTTGGTATCAGATCTTTATCTATATTTAGTTTTCAGAACTCTGTTTTGAACATACACAATCCATGTACTTGTTCTATGATACTACAATTCAAGCAGCTGCTCATATTGAGCCTAATGTAGTCTTTCATAAAAGAATAAAGTAAATAGAGTTCACACTTTCAATTTTTTTATTTTAAGTAATAAAATAAATAATATATATATATATATATCAGAAAGTGAGGAAGAATTACAAGAGAGCATGATATGAGATCTTGATGGAGTTCAAATGTGCTGCATAACAAATTCTTTAGTGACCTTGACAAGAATTCTGGGGTTAAGCACAGCTATGGAGTTTGAATACCTGGTGCTTTATCCCTCTCAACTTCAATTATAAGTTCCTCAAAGTTCAAAAGATTGGAATTTTAGGAAGAAACAAGACAATGAGAATTTAAAGAAAAAAAGGCAGCAAGGGTAGAAAACCATCTAAAAGAGAGAATGAGAAAGTAGTTTAAGAGTTAAGGTGAGGGTTCTTGCTTAGTCATTGCGTTAAATTTTTGAAACTGGACAAGAATTAAGGTATTTCCAATACTTTCCAGTATCGTCATAAAAGATACAAGGTATTTCATTCAAATTTTTGACATCAAACTTGTGATTCATGGTTAGCTTCCAGAAAAGTGTATTGCCTAACAAGTATATTCAGATGCATAAGTGTATTATTACTGTGATAAAAGGGTCTATGTATCTTATTCACTTTGAAATATGCAACATGGGTGTATATACAACTAAGGAGGAGGAGCTATAGTAGGAAAGAATCAAAGTCTAATCCCTAAAAACTAGTAATTACAACAACTTAAACCTAAAATTCAGAAGATTGGGATATCACACTAATCACTCCCTAATGATAGATAATACATTATCTACACTATCAATGCCACGAGATTTGCCCACAATTACATTTATAGTAACAGTACCCTCCATCTGGAATAGGCATTTTGGTGTGTTGTGTGGTGAATCATGGGTGTTCCCTCAAGCTTGGATCTTTGTATATACATAGCACTTGATAACCTTGATAATCATGGGTGTGCTCTCAAGTTTTGGATCTATACACACACACACACACACAAACAAAAGAGTGTCTTACTTACACATAGCACTTGATAACAATAAAATGCAAAACAACAGTATGACATTTAAAGGCTGTAACAATATATCACATTAAGAGCCAATAATACATCAAAACGTTGGGTACAAAGAAATAGCAACTTACTTTGCTCTGATTGAGGTATAAAAGAACAAATAAAGAGATCCCGTAAACCATATCTGACCAGATGTTGGCAAATGCTTTACGGTTCTCAAGTCTCCATTCATCTCTCAATTCTAATCTGTTGGAGAAACAAACAAAAAGGCAATAAGGATAACAAGCATACAGCAATCAACGGTCAACAAACTACTGCTGAAGAAGCACAACACCATAAAGACACTTGCTGAAAGAATAATATTGAAAGCTCAATCACTATGTGTATAACACTGACTCTCAACTATTTAAACTCATACTACAGTCACATGAAGATACTTATACCTTTTGCTTTGAGTAAGTAACTATTTCCTTTAACATACAAACTTTTCCTAGATTCTTAATACCTCATAACAAGATAACTTTTTTCTTAACCTACAAGACTTTCCTAAATTCTTATGGGCTCTTAACAATGCTAATATCCAACTACGATAAAAGCAGTAATTTATCAAATATTTCTTTGCTTTAATAATATTAAAAGTAAACTATTTTAGTGTGGACCTATCTTGTGTAAATATTGTAAGCAAGTGTATAAATACACACCTATCTCAATGAGTACTTACAACTTTCTAAAATTTCTCTAACATTGTATTAATGCTAAAATCCTACACCAATCAATTCCTTCTAATGGTTTGATTCTTCCACTGTCTCCTTTCCCATTTTCCCCTCCATTTCTTTTTTGTTTTCAACTCTTCCTTTTTGTCTAATGTGTTAATAAGTCATGACCACTATTGTCAATGGCTCCCCGCTATGAAACCCCTAAGATGTGGTGGCCGCAACATGGCAGCTAAAGATTTTTAAAGAAAGGGAGTGAAAGCTGTGACAGATTTGAATAATGCACTGAATTGATTCATTCGGCCAAGGACCTACAATTATAAAGGGACAATAGGAGACAAAATCTCCTAATCAAAGCCCATGAAAAACGAAATGAAATAAAAGAAAATTATTCCCCTCATGAACAGAGATTCGACCATTGGAGGAAGGAACCAAAAAGGAAACAAAATATAAGCTGATAAGGGATAGAAATAGGTATAAGAATCACGTGGGAAATCCACTGTGATTCTCTACTACTCCACCTCAAGCTGGAAAGGAGATATCTAGCATACCTAGCTTGCTTGTAAGATCTTCAAACTTCACTCGAGATAGAGCCTTTGTTAGGATGTTAGTAGCTTGATCTTGAGAAAAGATATAAGTCAATTATAGGATTCCAGCATCTAGTTTTTCCTTAATAAAGTGCCTATCTATCTTAACATGCTTCATTCGATCATGGGGAACTGGGTTTTTGGCAATGCTAATAGTTGCAAATTACCATTGCAATTTATTACATACAACTTTCAAAGGGCTAGTGACTAGTATCCTTATTTCATTCATCATTCTCTTGAACCATAAGACTTCACATATCCCATAAGCAAGAGCTCGAGATTTTGCCTTAGCACCACTCTTGGCAACTATTGCTTGATTTTTTACTCCTCCATATAATGAGATTATCTCATATAAAGGTAAGGTATCTAGGGTTTCAACAGCGGTCTATGATAAACTCAATCCAGTTAGCATCAATGCAAACTTCTATGTTTCTATTTTTATTTTTCTTGAAGAAGATCCCCTTTCCAAGAGTCATCTTCTAGTATCCCAAAATTCTGTATGCTACCTCCATGTCTTCCTTTGTGCCCTTGTTCATGTATTGGCTAACGACACCGACAAGGAAACTGATGTCAAGTCTTGTGTAAGAAAGGTAAATGAGCTTCCCAACTAATCTATGTAATCTACCTGTGTCAACTAGAAAACCTTCCTGTTTGAGATTAAAACTTGTAGGTGGTTTCTTTGGGAGTGTTAGCAAGTTTAGACCCAATCATCCTAGTTTCTTTGAGAAGATCAAGAGTATACTTTCGCTGGGAGATTGTGATGCCCTTATTAAACCTTGCTACTTCTATACTAAGAAAGTACTTTAATTCTCCAATATTTTTTATTTCAAATTCTTAAGCAAGAAACTTTTTCAAATTCTTGATTTCTTCTTCAAAATCTCCCGTCACAATGATATCATCCACATAAACTATTAAGATGGTGATTTTTCCTTTAGTAGAGAACTTTAAAAATAGAGTGTGATTAGCCTGCCCTGGGATAAAACCATAACCCCTCACTACTTTAATGAGTTTTTCAAACCAAGCCCTTGGTGATTATCTGAGCCATATAAGGATTTCTTCAATTTGCAAACCTTATTTTTGTAGTTATGAATATGAATACCAAGAGGTAACTCCAATATAAACTATTTCCTTGCGGTCTCCATAAAGAAATGCATTTTTTACATCGAATTGATCGAGTTGCCAATTCAGATTGGCTACCATGGAAAGTAAAAGTTTGATAGTATTGAATTTGGCAACTAGATGAAACATCTCCTAATAGTCTATGCCTAAAGTTTGAGAGAATCATTTTGCCACTAGTCTTGCTTTGTGGCCAATTGGTCTTTTTCCTTCAGAACAAATCAGTGATTTGCCAAGTACCATTTCTTTCAAGGGCCGACATCTCCTCTTTAACTGCTTGGTTCCATTCTAGAGTGCCAAGAGCTTCTTGTATGCTTTGAGGAATTTTTTCAAAAGAAATATGAGTCACAAAGACCTTGTATTTAGGTGAGAGCTTGTCATAGCACACAAAATTGCAAAAAAGGTGTTGAGTGCAACTTCTAACACCTTTTCTCAAGGCAATAGGTAGGTCTAAATAGTCGTGAGAAGTAGACAAACCTGATATCAAGGAGGATTCTTAGTCATGCTTTAAGGATGTACAAGGCCCTTCCACATCATTTTCTTCCCTCTAGAATAGACCAGAAGCATTTTTTCCTTTATCCTCTGGTTTGGGTTCAGTTTCAGCTGTTCCAAAATTGTCAAGATGCAAACTAGATTCTAGTATAGTGATAATGGTCACAAGCTAGTCAGCTAAGAAAGGGTAGTCAACCCTTGGGTAATTTTGGCCATTTTCAAGTATAGGACAACCACTGTTTTCATTGTTGTTTTCGCACAAAAAGCTCCATTCAATATCTTGAATCTCCTCCTGAATGGTGGTTTTTGGATAACAAGGTTGATGCTCAAAGAAAGTGACATTAAGGGTGATATAAAACTAACGGGTAATGGAATAGTACTTGTAACCCTATTTGGTTGAGGAGTAACCAAAGAAGATACACTTACAGGCTTTCAGCTCAAGTTTGCTACCAGGAGTGTGTGCACAAAGGTGGTACATCCAAAGACCTTGAGTGGTAAGAAAGAGAAAGGATGGGTATTGGGATAGGAGGAAAGAAATTGTTGAAATGGTGTTTGAAAATTCAAGGTCTTTGAGGGCATCCTATCGATTAAATAAGTGACGGTGAGAATGGCTTCCCTAGAAATATTTGGGAACATTAGTAGAGATAAGAAGGGCTCTAGTGACTTTAAAAAGGTGATAGTTTTTTTTCTCTCTCAGCAACCCTATTTTATTGGGTGGATTTCACACAAGTGGTTTGACTTTAAAACCCACATCTCATTGCATAATTTGGGAAATAACAATTTTAAACACCTAAAGTTAGGGTGACCCAACCTAAAAGACGATAGCATTATTTCATTATTGGTACTAATAGCTGAACAACCTTGCTTGATGTGACCGTCACTTGGTTGAATGATGTAAAGCCCCTCACATTCCTTAGCATGCCCAATCATCTTCTCTTAGCATGCCTAATCATCTTCCCTAATGCCAAATCCTGAAAATAACAAGCATCATGCCATAAATTAGTTATACAACCTTGACCCTTAGCCAATTTGTTGATAGAAAATAAATTTCATGTCAATTTAGGCCCATAAAGCACATTAGCAAGTGTCAACTCAGCAGATAAAATGACAAATCCTATGCCTTTGAAAATGTACCATCGGTGATCTTAATCATTAAGTTGATAGAGTAGGGAACAAAATTCTAAATTAGAGATTGGTTACTAGTCATGTGGTTTGTGGCATCGGAGTCGACAATCCAATTTGGCCTAGGATGGGCTTAAGAGAGTAGCGCAGCTGAAGCATTACGAGCTTGGGCCACATCCAGAATTAATGCCTTTGTCACAAGTGATACTAGAGTTGCCAACCATATTTCCCATAAATTCAATTTGTTCCTTGGTAAAAAGTGGGCTGTCAGGTGGTCCTTCCCAGCTCACCATATTTCCTCTAGCCTTATTTTTTAACTTTGGCTTGAAATTGGCAAGTTTGCTATGTATCTTCTAGCACTAGGCCTTTGTGTGACTAAGTTTGTGACAATGATCACACATGGGACAAGATTGTTGGCAGGGAAGCTTTTGTAGTTTACCATCTAGTTGAGAGGATGCAATGCTTCAATCAAGAAGGGTAGAAGTATCAGAAGTAGCATTGTGGGCCCTGAGTTAGTTTTTGATGACTTTCTTCACGCTTAATTTCAAAGACACTATCATGAAGGTTGGGCAATGGGTGTGTACTCATAATTCAGCCTCTAAGGTCCTCAAAGGTAGAGTTCAGCCCCATAAAAGATTTGTAGACACGTTCCTCCTCAATAACTCTTCTGAACAGTAACACATTAGAAGTACAAGACCATGAATAAGTCTCATACATGTCTAGCTATTGCCAATGGCAAAGGAGGACATTGTAATATTGAGTCACATTCAATTCTCCCTATCTAAAATCATTAGAAAATATTTTTATTTCAATTAGAACATTAATATTTTCTCTAAAAGAATATGTATCCCTTATATCTTCTCATATTTTAGCTGCTAGCTTGCATAATAGAAAGTTTTCACCCACTTCAAGTGTCATGGAGTTAACAAGCCATGACATAATCATATGGTTTTTAGCATCCCAAGTAAACCACTTTGAGTCATTACATTCAGGTATAGAATTGACACCTATAAGGTAGGTTGCCTTCCCTTTTCCTTCAATGTACATCTTGACAAAGGACCAAGGGAGGTAGTTGGTGCCACTGAGTTTGAGCCTCATTATCATCACAAGGGAAGACTCAGTTGGAGTGATGACACTACAAATGAAGGACCCACGACTGATCTGGGCTCCTGGGCTGAGGGAAGACATAAATGCATGAGTTTGTCTAGTAGTGCAAGGTGCAATGTTGGAGGATGCAGATCCATCATGGGTCTCAGGGGTAAGGGCAGTATATCTGCCGAACATGAGAGGTGGGCTAGAGCTATGGTATTACTACTCTAATACCATGAAGATTTTTAGAGAAAGGGAGCAAGAGCTATGACAGATTTGAATAATGCACTGAATTGATTCATTTGGTCAAGAGTTTACAATTACAAGGGGAGAATAAGAGACAAGATCTCCTAAACAAAGCCCATGAAAAACAAAATGAAATAGAAGAAAATTATTCCCCTCATAAACACAAATCTAACCATTGGAGGAAGGAACCAAAAAGGAAACAAAATAAAAGCTGATAAGGGATAGAAATAGGCATAAGAATCACATGGGAAATCCACTATAATTTTCCAACAACAGCTTCTATGGCTGTGGCAGACATCAACTATGGCAGGTGCCATACTAAAAAATGTAGGCAAACAAGATTTCTCACATCTTTCCATAAGTTTTTCTTATGTCCCGCCAATGTACTTTTTAATTTTAAGGGTAAAGGGGCCCATTGGCAGCATTTGTGATAAAATAAAGCAGTGGAAGTAAAAAAGAGAACACACAAGAACAAATGTCTCTTTGTTTTCTTGCTTTGCAAGTAAGGCTTTGAACCATAGACATATAGTTCATGTTATTGGAGAGCTCCTTTAACTCCCAATCTCTTTTTTTTTTCTTTTATTATTTTAAATTTCAACTGAAACCTCTCACTCTATCTCAATCCTTCCTCTTTAAATGCATCGATGAGAGCAATTCAAAAGCAAAGGGTTTTAAGTCCACTAGTACTAATGAAAGCAATGAGAGGGCTGATAACTTGGGGGATGAGGATGATGATTGTAACTTCTATAAAGACTGTGTGATGATTGTTTTACTCTACTTGCTTATTTAGTTTTGTTATGTGTTTTGTAAAATGTTTCATTTTAAACATATTCTCTAAACTGGCTGCCTTACCTCAATATGGCACCTGCCACACGATCTACCAGGGCACTTTTTGGGCTTGCTAACATTGCCACCACATTGACAACACTAATCATTACTAACTAAGGCCGTTAGTAACCCACAGAGTTACTGCTGAGCAAAAGGATGAGACCTAGGGAATCAGACACCATGACATTATCTGAGGGCGCAAAAAAGTATGTCAATGTAATCCATAAAGCAGAGGTGTTGTGAAACCATGAGAGTGGGTTGCAACAGTGAGTGATTTTTTCTTGGGATTGAGGCTGCGAAAAGCAAGAAGAGTATTCTCCTCTCATAAAGGAAATATATCTTGTACTTTCTTACAGATACAAAGTTGTTGGAGGCTAGATCCTTTGACATATCATAAGGCAAAACACATGGTTGATGATAGGGATATGTTTCCAGGTCCAAAGAAATATAAGAGGTTGGGTGGGAAGTTAAATTATCTTACAATAAGTCATCCTAACATTGCCTTTCCATTAAGTGTAGAAAGCCAATTTGTGTCATCAACCTTGGTTTAGTCATCGAAATACAGTTCCATACATTTTGAAGTATCTTGAAGGAGCACAAGGTGTGCTAAAGTGTTCAATGATTGTGGTCGTCGGACGATAGAAGGGCTTTCATATTATATTAGGCAGGCTCTCTAATGAAAAGGATATCAACATCAACGATCCATATATTTGTTGCAAATAATTTGGTCTCTTGCAAAAGTAAAAAGCAAAATAAGGTTGCTAAATCAAATGAAGAATCTGAATATTGAACTAGGGCTCAAGTCATGTGAACTTATGTGGTTATATCACCTAGCTGAAATTGGTTTGGGAGGCACTTTGTCTTACAATGTTTGATGTGGCAACTAGACCTCTAGTGAGAAGATTCAATAAGGGCTCCTAACTACTAGCCATCTCATGATTGGAGAACAATTAGTAGGTGTAGAAATTCTAGGAGAAACTCTTATGTTATTCATTGGAAACGATGAATACATATATAGCGGTGGTAGTCGACCGAATATCGGGAAATCCCACTGAGAAGGCTGAAGAAAATGGAACAGAACGGGAAACGGGGAGATAACGTAGGACTAGAAATATAACGGTAAAAAAAAAGGTCTGAAAAATAAAGACTGAATAAGATAATGGGCTCAGCCCATTCCAACAGTCCCCCTCAAGCTGGAGAGTAGATATTGATCAATCTCAACTTGCTTCTTAATTCTTCAAACTTGATTCTTGGAAGAGCTTTTGTTAGAATATCAACCACTTGTTGATTTGTTGAGATGTAGGCAAGATCTACTATTTTGGACTCAATTTTTTCCTTGATGAAATGTCTGTCAATTTCCACGTGTTTTGTTCTGTCATGATGTATGGGATTCTGAACAATTCCAATAGTGGCCATATTGACACACCACACTTTGATAGGCATAGTTAGGTTTTGTGCAAGTTCTTGTATAAGCCTCAATATCCAGATTCCTTCACAAATTCCAAGAGCCAGAGCTCTATATTCTGCTTCTGCGTAGCTTCTTGCTACCACTGGTTGTTTCTTACTTCTCCAAGTCACCAAATTACCCCATACATAAGTACAATAACCTGTAGTTGACCTTCTGTCAATTACTGATCCTACCCAATCTGCATCAGTATAAACTTCTACTTCCCTAGAATCATTCTTGGTAAAGAATCATTCTTGGTAAAGAATCATCCTTTTCCAGGTGTCATTTTAAGGTACTTCAAGATTCTATAAACTCCCTCCAGGTGCTCTTCTCGTGGATTACCCATGAACTGGCTTGCAACACTCACTGCAAAGCTAATGTTAGGTCTAGTGTGAGATAAGTATATGAGTTTACCTACCAGTCTCCGGTATCTCTCCTTATCAACCGGTGCTCTTTCTTGTTTCAAGTTCATCTTGTAATTGGCCTCCATAGGTGTCTCTGCAGATTTGGCTCCCAACATCCCTGTTTCTTTTAACAGCTCAAGAGTATATTTTCTCTGTGACACGCTTATTCCGCTATCGAACCTGGCCACTTCCATACCTAGGAAGTATCTCAATTTTCCCAAATCTTTGATTTCAAATTTAGTTGTTAAGTTATCTTTTAATCTTGCAATTTTTGTAGCACCATCCCTTGTTACCACAATATCATCCACATAGACAATAAGAATTGAACTCTTACCTCCATTATGTCTGATGAATAATGTGTGGTCTGTCTGGCATTGAATGTACCCTAGTCGTTTGATTACTTGAGAGAATTTTCCAAACCATGCCCTAGGAGACTGTTTTAGACCATAGAGTGATCTAAGGAGTTTGCACACTCGTGAGTTGTTATCTTAGGTTCTCAACCCCTGTGGTATCTCCATAAAGACTTCTTCTTCGAGATCTCCATTTAAGAAAACATTCTTCACATCTAGCTGATAAAGAGGCCAATTCAGGTTCATTGCCAGTGATAATAAAATTTTTATAGTGTTTAGCTTAGCAACTGGAGCAAATGTTTCTTGGTAGTCTATCCCATGGGTCTGAGTAAAACCCTTAGCTACTAGTCTTGCGTTGTATCTGCTCACTGTTCCATCTGCATTATATTTAATGGTGAATACCCATTTGCACCCCACAGTTTTCTTTCCTTCAGGTAGCTAAGTTATTTCCCAAGTTCTGTTTTTTTTCAGTGCTTCCAATTCTTCTTGTATAACTATCCTCCATTTAGGATCACTAATAGCTTCCTGGAATGAGCCTGGTATTCTCTCTTCAAAGACATTCACAACAAACATCTTCAAATTAGAATCATAAGATATGCAATTACCAATAAGATGTTGCGTGCATGATCGTTTCCTTTTCCTTATAGCAATTGGCCAATCGAGTTCCTCAGAATTTGACTTCTGGTAGGACTCTTGGTTTTGTTCAGGAATGGGTTCTTCTCTACTCCAAATCTTTGGTTGTTTGGCGCCCTTGTTTCTCCTAATATATACCTTAGTCTCCTGCATTTGTGGTTGATCCACTTCTGTCCCAGTTACATGTAGTTTATCCTGATTTTCATAATTTGTTTTAGATTGATTCTCAAAATTGTTTTGGTCTTTGTCAGAAGTTTGGTGGGTATTCTCAGGTGAGCAATCATCTATAGTTGGTTCAGGAAGTGCAATAGCAGGAGGTAGTTGGACAAGTTCAGTATCAAGTGATATTTGAGATCTTTGGGACGTAGGTGCTGAATCTTCACAAATTAACCATTCACTTTCCCCTAGCTCCCCCTGAATGGGTAATTTGGAGTAAAAAGGGATGTTTTCGAAAAATTTGGCATCCATAGTTACAAAATACTTACGAGATGCTGGAGAGTAGCATTTATACCCCTTTTGTGTAGATAAATAACCAAGGAAAATACATTTTTCAACACAAGACCCCAACTTTCCCCTATCATGATTGTGTATATAAACAGTGCAACAAAAGACTTTTTCGGGTATAGTTGACACTAAATGGGAATGAGGATAGAGTTTTTAAATTTTTGAATAGGTGTTTCAAACTTTAGGATTTTTTAGGATAACCTATTAATCAAGTAAGCAGAGGTAAGAATCGCATCACCTCAAAAGATGTGAAGAACATTGTTAGTGAGCATCAAGGCTCTAGAAACTTCCAAGAGATGTCAATTTTTCCTTTCGGCTATCCCATTTTGTTGTGGAGTATAAACACATGAGGTTTGGTGATGTATCCCATGTTCAGTAAGATAATTTTGAAAGTAGATACTCAAGTATTCTCTCCCATTATCAATTCTAAGTATTTGAATTGTGGAGCCAAATTGGTTTTTTATAAAAATGTGAAAGTTTTTGAAAATTTGAAAAACTTCAGACTTTTCTTTCATTAGAAACACCCATGTTAGGCGGGTGTGATCATCAATAAATGTTATAAACCACCTGGATTTAGACAAGCTAGAGTTTTTTATGGACCCCAAATATCACTATGAATTAATGCAAAAGGTTTTGTGAGTTTATAAGCGTGTATGGGATAATGAATTCTGGTTAGTTTCAAACTGACAAAATTCACAATGGAAGGGGGTAGAATCAATCTTATTACTCAAATAAGGAAATAAACATTTCATGTAACGAAAACTTGGGTGGCCTAACCTATAATGCCATAACTCAATCTCATTATTGTAAATAGTAGAGAAGATATCAACTTTCTCACTCTTATTTCTCACTTGTGCTGTTTCTAAGTAGTAGAGTCCTCCCCATTCCTTAGCATTGCCAATCATCCTCCTCGAAGCCAAATCCTGGAAAACACAAGTATCATCAGTGAAGCTAACAGTGCAACTCAATTGCTTTGTTATTCTTCTAACAGAGTGCAGGCTACATTTAATTTCGAGTACATATAAAATATTTTTCAACTCAATAGTCTTAGATATAGTAACAATTCCAATTCCAAGAACTTTAGCATATGTTCCATTGGCTACCTTTACAGGTGAATAGACAGAACAGTATTTAAGATCACTAAACACGTCCTTAAGACCAGTAACATGATCAATAGCCCCAGAGTCAACAATCCAAATAGCTTCGGGGTTCATTATTGAGTTTAGTACAGTTGTGAGGTAAATACCTGCTTGGGCCATAGTTACAGAGGGAGTTGGGAGATTTGTCTCACTTGTGGAACTTGTTGAATTTTGTAAATTGTGACTCTCCAGTAGCCTCTTAAGAATTGTTAGTTCTTCCTTGTTTAGGATTTCTTCATTTGTGTTTGCTCCAATTAGCAAACCTCGGCTCTCACTCCTATTGCCAAGTCTATTGGGAGGCTTCCCATGTATCTTCCAGCAATGGGCTTAGATGTGACCTCCTTTATTGCAGTGGTCACACCACTTTGTAGGCTTCTTTCCACGATACTCTGATATCGGTCCTCCTCTAGTCATCATGGCAGATGACTCAAAGTGTTGAGAGTGGAACACTTTGTGTTAACTCCTTCCTACTTTCTTCATATTTCACGGTGTTTACAATTTCCTCAAGAGAGAGCATTGGCTTCAAGCTCATAATTCTCCCCCTGATTTCCTCAAATCTGTCATTTAGTCCTAATAAAAATTCATAGGACCATTCTTTTTCAATCAACTGTTTGTAGTAGATTTCATCTTTGTGGTAGGACCAATTATGTGTCTCATAGAGGTCTACCCGTTGCCATAGACGCATAAGAGATGTGTAATACTGTGTTACAGTCTTGGCTCCCTGTTTCAAGTCCCGAAGCTGTCTTTTGATTGAAAAAACAACAGTTGAGTTATCTCTTACACCATAAGTTCTTCTCACAGACTCCCATATCTCCTTGGCAGTAGTGGCAAGCAGATAATTACCACTGATTTCCAGACATGGAGCCTATAAGCCACGTCATGACTGTGTTATTCTCAGACAACCAAATTTCATATCGTGGGTCAAACAGGTCAAGTGCAGCAGCTTCGCCGATCAAATATTTATCCTTTCCTTTGCCTCTGAACATGAGAACGTTCCTTGACCAGAGAAGATAGTTGTTCTCCATCAGGCTATGAGTTACCAGGAGAAAGGAGAGACTATCGCTGGCAACAGACGTGAGAGTAGGCTATACCAGTAGCGTTGAAGATGTTCGTACACCGGAGGTTGCGCTACTCAGCTCGTCAGCCATTTCTGTTCGCTCGGTAGCCATTATTTGTGGGTCAGCACTTCTCGGCGCGATCAAGGGTGATACTCCGCCGCTAGCATCTTACTGCATGGTGCCGAACATGATTCTCCCAAGTCGTATAAGCCTTTAGGCTCTGATACCATGTAGAAATTATGGGAGAAACTCTTATGTTATTCATTTGAAACAATGAATACATATATAGCGGTGGGAGTCGAAGGAATATTGGGAAATCCCACTGAGCAGGCCGAAGAAAAGGAAACATAACGGGAAACGAGGAGATAACGTAGGACCAAAAACATAACAGTAAAAAAAAAAGGTCTGAAATATCTATGTTGCAACTTGAGTATGAATGTTACAAGTAAAGGTATTTTAGTCTTTACATGTCCTGGGTAAAACCTGTAAATATGTGTATACATATATGCATACTTCAGTGCGTAGGTATGGTTTTCTCAAATTTCTCTTTCTCCTTTCTCTAACAGATACTTACTAACATAAGAATAAGACATGACTTATTGACTACATGGGCCTTTAATTAAGGTAACTGATAAATTTCACATTTAAAAGACGTGAGGAAATAAACAACCATTTTAAGTTCAGAGAAATTTTATGGGTATGTGAAGAACCAAGTAATAATAGTGAATGTTAAAAAGTCAACAGCCCAATTATTTTCTAATGAAGGTTCTCATTTGTTGTACTATTTGCTTGTGTTTGTAAGACAAGTCTAATTGAAGTCAGTAAAAGTAAATATAGAAATTTTTCTCCATGTTATATAAGTTTGAGTTAGATCAATTTGAGGCTCAATAATCTACACCTTCCTACAAGGCCAAAGATTACTGTTGGGTATGTTCCCCTAACTGGGCAATGTAAATACATTATGAGATGGATTGTGTTTATGACTTCACTCTAGTGCTCTCTCGTGGTTGTAAAAACTAAATAGGGATTAAGTATAGGAAAGTGTAGGGAGAGAGACCTCTGTAATACAAGTAATGTGGGACACAACTATACACCTCCAAAAAATAAAGGAATGTAACTAGCCTAATATTTGCATTAATTCTAGCACTCCCAGTGGAGCATATAAATCATATGCACCAAGCTTTTTAGATAGTAATTGATCCGATGATCTCTAAGGGATTCCATGAATGTATTACCTAGTTGATCACTTGATACTCACACACAGGGAAACTATAGGAAACTATTAGTGTAAGTCAATGATCCCATTTACACTTCTCTCTCTTTCTTTCACTGACTAGTTTTTACAGCTCTAATTATTTCCCTTGTGGAAATCTACAAGGGCTGAAGCAATATGTTTTCTTCAAAACAAAGAAAGAATTTCTTTGCTGGTGTTCTATGTTTCTTTCTTCAGCACATAACAAACAACTGCTATTTGTATTTGTTTGAACCTCCAGCTACCACAACTTATAATGCTTCCTAAAAATGACTATGCCAAAATACCAAAAACAACTGCCCTACACGTCTAATAGTAGATTACTTCACCTTTAGTTTAAAGTCTAAGCCAATTTCACAATATGCAGATGAAGTAAGTCATGCAAATTTAATGGAGATTTATGAGGTCATAAATAAGGGCCCGATAGTGCACACTATTTGCATGATAGGCTTTTTGTGCTTTCTACCTGAATTAATGGTTCTGTTTAACTCTATTGTTCTGGGTACAACAACGGCAATCATCACAGGGAAAAGAAAGAGCACCAGTCAACAACTAAAGAAAGGAGGCCTGAGCTTACGCTTTTTGCCTTAACTCCCACCAAATCTCCTCATCAGAAAGAGGTGGAGATTTACCAATCTCTACCTCAAGCTGGAACCGTCCTCTCTCAGTCCTTAATTCCTCGATTATTTCAAGTTTTTGATGTCTTCTTACATCAAGCATTTGGGCTGCAAGTGGTACAGTCTTTACATATCTGCCAATAGCACAAGGTTAATGGAACAATTATAAGAAAACTTTCAATTCAAGAAGTTGAAGTGACAATCAAATTCAAAATTAACAATTAGAAAAGCTTAGTCTACAAGCTCATTTTGCACTTTTGGTCCCTCTAGTTTACATGACAAAGAACTTTAGTCCCTCTAGTTCAATTTACTCAGTAAAACCTATATCTCAATCTCTTGAAGCATAACTATATTTGGTTGAACCTTGGAGACAACCTGCACAACTTTCCTGCTCCTCAATTTTCCAAACCCCAGACATTCCGACTAAGAACATTCATCAATATAAACTATTCACCCACCTATAGGTCTAAAAAGATTCCACAAAACACATTTGTACCCCATCTAGAGTTACCAATTTAACCCCAGTAGAATTCAACGAAAGGGAGTTATCAGGTATTCAATATATGTAAGTGGATGAATAATGATAGTTAGCTCTACAAATTCACTGTGCATTTCCTTTGATTTCCTCTAAATTTTTCTTCCTTTATGAGATTTTTTATTTCTTATAAATTTTCATATGATTAGTCTTATCATGGTGAATAAGATTTTTGACAATACCAATAGTAGCAATGTTATAACACAAAACTTTCATAGGCATTTCAACACTGATTTTCAGCTCTTCAAGAAGCCTTTTGATCCAAATCCCTTCACAAATTCCTTGAGCAAATGCTTGCAACTAAACTTCAGCACTGCTTCTAACGACAACAAGCTATTTCTAGCTCCTCCAAGTGACTAGATTGCCCCACACAAAGATGCAATACTCTATAGTAGACCTCCTCTCTATAATAAATCTAGCCCAATCTATCTATGAGAAAACTTCAACTCCTTTGTGTCTCCTTTTAAAAGAAAAAACCCTTACCAAGTGTTATTTTCAAATATCTTAAAATTCTGTAAATAACTTCCAAATGTTTTTCATTTGATTTGCTCATAAACTGACTTATAACACTAACAGAAAAGCTAGTACCAAGCCAAGTGTAAGAGATATATTAGCTTACCTTGGAATAGTGGCATTTATACTAGTGTAGAATTTTAGTGTTGGGTGAGTAACATTTGTAACCCTGTTGGGTAAGAGAATAACCCCAAAAAAAAATCACATGATGGCTTTAGGAACAAGCTCCCCCCCCCCCTCTCTCTCTCTCTCTCTCCAAAAAAAAAAAAAAGATCATTGAGAAGAAGAGAAGTGCAACCAAAGACCTTTTGAGGTATGGTGGACATGGTTTGAGTGTTGGGGTAGGCTTCACGGATATTTTGTTGTCATGAGTAAAAGTTTAAGGTTCTGGATGGCATCCTATTTAGCAAATAAATGGCCATAAGAACAACTTCCCCCAAAAAACTTTTAAGTACATTAGAGGTGATTGTTACAAATCCTCCTTAATTATTATAATTATTGTTATTATTACAAGTACATTAAAGGCTTTGTTGCTGTTGTTGTTGTATTATTAGAATCTTTATAATTATTAGTTAACCCAAAGAATTAGTTGGTCAAGGATTTGTCTCCCATTTATTTTCTTTCCCAAAATAGCTTCCTCTTTACTATATAAATACCTATGTACTTTGATTCTTTTTCAATAACAAGAATTCTAGACTTCTTGTCATAGTATCAAAGCCTTAGAGTTTCTAAACATTTTTCCATCTTGGCTTTCGTAGTCAATTTTTTTTATTATAACCTTCATTGTTACTATAATTTTTTATTTTGTTGTTTTAGATCTTCATTTAACCCAAATACCACCTCTAACCACCCTAGACCTCGCAAATCGACATCTTTGCATTTATTGGACCACAAACTTAGCAACTGCACAAGATCCCAAGTTCTGTTTTTCTCAAGTGCTTGCATCTCAACCTTCATAGCATTAACCCAATCCTCATCCTTATATCCTCAGATAAGGTTTTGGGAATAGGAATGACATTTAGTGTATTGAAAAAGGCTTTGTAGTTAGGAGACAGATGCATATATAAAAGAAAGAAAGACAAAGGATACTTTGTACAAGTTCATGTGCCTTTGCGTAAAACAATAAGAATATCATAATCATTATAATCCATATTATTAGTGAGTAAAGAGAGTACTTCAACCTTGTCAGGAGCACAAGAGAGTAACTGGACTAGCTTTGGTTGAGAAGATGATGCCTTCTTGCGAGAATATACCTGTAATGGATAAGTAGGGTCTAAAATTTACTTTGGCTGCAATGGAGGCTCAGGTGGGTTGTCAAGTGATAACTAGAACTCAGGTGATGGTGAGGTATGAGTGGATAATGATGGGAAATCAAAAGAAAATAAGTCCTCGAATTTATTCCAAATAGAGGAATCAACAACTGTATTACCTTGATTGAGAAAATAGGATTCAAACTCGGCAAATGTGACATCAGCAAACACACAAAAATTTTCTTACAGGGGGATGATAATATTTGTAACCTTTTTTAATGGAAGAATATCCACGGAATACACATTTGAGGGCTCGATGATCAAGTTTAGGTCTATGATGAGAGTGCACATGGACAAATGCCAAATATCTAAAAACTCTAAGTACAAGGTTGTTAGATATATTGAAACTTGGAAAAAACTGTGAGAACTTGCATGGGAATTTTGAAATCAAGCACTTAAGTAAGAAGTCAATTAATAATGTGAGTAGCAATTAAAATAGCTTCCCCCTAATATTGTTTTGAAACAATTTTTTGAAACAATAGAACCCTTGTACTGGCTAGAAGATGACCGTTCTTTCATTTAGCCACCCATTTTGTTGAGGTGTATGAGTGCAAGAGGATTCATATATTATTCCTTTTTCATGAAAAAACATAGAGAGAAATTGATTAAAAAAACTCTATTGCATTGTCAAATCGAAACCTCTATATTCCCATTCCAAATTGAGTTTGAATCATACTATCAAAAATAGGAAATATAGTGCTCACATCAGATTTTTGTTTCAACAAATAAATCCAAGTCATACGAGTACAATCATCAATAAATGAAATAAATTATCGAGCTCCAAAAATATTAAAAACAAGAGTCAGACCCCAAATATCACTATGAATCAAACTAAAGAGAATAGAGGTTCTTTTATTACTAATCGAAAAAGAAGTTTATGCTTAGCAAGTTGACAAGTCTCACAATGTAAAGTTTCAATTTCTAAACCCTTGAACAAAGCAAGAAACATAATTTTGATAATATTAAATAACCGATATCTGAGACGAAAATGGTAATGCCAAATCTTATCTTTATTGGATTTGAATGACTCAGAATGAAAAGACATAGGTAACAAGCTCTAAACACTACTACATCCATTATTTTCTGCAAGATGATGCAACCCGTCTTTCTCCCTAGCAAGTCCAATCATCTTCTTCATGCATTGTTCCTGAAGTATGCAATGAGAAAGATAAAAAATCACATTGCAATGAGAATTAGTTGTAAGCCTTTAGATGGAAATAAGATTGGTGCAAAAACTGGGAACATGAAGAACATTCTTAACTACGATATTTGCATTTAAACACACATCTCCCTGACCAGCCATAGTATTGATTGATCCATCTGTTGTAGTGATTTTTTTATTACTAGGGCAAGAAGTATATAAGAGAAAATGTTAAGAAGAATGAATCATATGATCACATGCCCTAGAGTCAATGACCCAAGAGGCATAAGAAACCTTATTTGACCAACGTAATCGAATCACAATTCAAATCGTGAATCGGATGGTTAATTTTTGAATCGTAAATCGTATCGAATCGTATGATTCAAAGACATATTAAAAAATAGTATAATCATATACATAAAAAAAGTTTATAATATTCAATTTAAACTAAAATTAACAAAAATTTAACTATAAGTGTCAAAAATGAAATTATAATTTATAAGTCATAACTTAGCAATTATCTTTTAAGTGATAATCTTAATAAATAAATAAATAAATAACTCATAAATAACCAAGTTCAAAATTAATTATCCTCCTATTCGTCGAGACTAACATCATCACTATCACTATTATTTTTATCCTCATCCAACATGATGATTCCTTCGTCCTCTTCTTCTTCTTCTTCTTCTTCAATGTCATCATCATCTCCAATATCTTGTTCAACATTATTTTGTATTTGAATGCCTTTTCCTTTGTCCTGTACAACATTATCTTGTATTTGAACGCCTTTTCCTTTATCTTTTTTGTTCGTATTAAGGTTTCGTGGACCTAAAAATAGACATATCACATATGTAATTATATCATATAAGTGATTAAACAAAAAAAAAATTATTTAAAAATTTACAAAAAGAAGATTAAAATTGTAAGTGTAATACCCCTCTTTCTTTTTTTAGTAGGATCTCCTTCATCAATCTTAAAGCACTCATGGATATCCATCCAAGAGTTTCCTTCTAAGCAAGGCTCTTCTTGTTTAGTAATCCACTCATCATCAGATTCAAGATCTGATAAGCAAATAGGATCATATGTATCTCCTTTCGCTTCTCTTTGCTTTTGTCTAATCTCAAGTTGAAGATTATATTTAACAAATACAAGAGCATTCAACCTTTGTTGCTCTAAGCGGTTTCTTCTCTTAGAGTGGATATGATTAAATACACTCCAATTCCTTTTGCACCCCGTAGCACTACAAGTGAGGCTTAAGATGCGAATGGCAAGTGTTTGTAGCTCTTTGCATTCTTCTCCAAAACTATTCCACCATAAAACTAGCCAAAAGAAAAAAACATAAATAAAGCCTTGATTAATTACTATATATAATGTTTAAAATAAATAAAGTAATAAATTATTTTACTAAATAAATAATTATCAGGTTGTTTCTTTTCTCTAGTTGCAATTGCTAAGCTATATCCAAAGAGTCCTTCTGCTTTGTCAAATTTCTCAATTTGAGAATCAATTTTGACTCGAGTCTCAATATCAGGACACATCTTGTCCAATGTTTTATATAATCCAATTTTCACTTCAATGTCCAGGTTAAATTTTAGATCATAATGGAACCTATAAAATTATTAGAATTAGGCAAGATATAATAACAAATAAAATATAACATAATTATATTACATAAAAATTAAAATTGTTTTGTAAAAAAAACTTAGAATTTAGAAAATATGTTGCTGCATGAAGAGGCCTATGGAGTTGATAGTCCCAACGCTTGTCTATAATTTCCCATATTTTTTTATATCTGCTTTCCACATTATTGAAATTATTTGCAATTTGTTCCTTTGCTCTATCCATTGCTTCATAAATATATCCCATTGCTGGCTTTGAATCACCATCCACAAGTCTAAGGACTTTCACAAGAGGAGACACACAATTCAAGCAATACTTGATAGACTTCCAAAACCTTGAATCAACCAGAACTATACCTTCCACAATTTTTGCTTCATTCCTAGAGGCATATGCACTTTTAGCCCACTTTTCTGATGCAAACATATATCGGAGTGCAATCTTTTGATCCAAAATAAATTTTTTTGTCAAATAAGATGTGGCAAATCTTGTTATTGTTGGCCTAGCTAACTCCTTGCCTTTAGAATAACTTCTAAACAAATTAAGCACCCAAGTGTGCCTATAAATAAAAGTTGTAATTTTTTTCGCCTTTTCAATGGTATTATGAAATATCGTGATATCACCGATATCTTCAAGAATCAAATCAAGACAATGGGCAGCACAAGGAGACCAAAAAAACTGTTTTCTTTTATCCATCAACTTATTTCCTGCAGATACAAAGGCTGAGGCACTGTCTGTCACTACTTGGACCACATTTTCCTCCCCGATTTCCACTACCATCTCATCCAGTAATTCAAACATTTTTTCAGCATCTTTAATGAAACCACTAGTGTCAATAGATTTTAAAAAAACAGTTCCTTTAGGGTTATTAACAAAAAAATTAGTAAGGAACCTACCTTTTCCATCAGTCCATCCATCTGACATTAATGTACAACCAGTTTTTCTCCATTCAACTTTATATTTATCCAAATTGGCATTGACAAGATCAACCTCTTTCTTCAAGAATGAGACTCTTACTTCATGATAAGTAGGTGGTTTCAAGCCTCTACCATATTCACTAATTGATTTCACCATATTAATAAATAATGGATTCTTTACCAAAGTAAACGGCAATGCATTACCATATATACACCTACAAATATCTCTAACCACCTAATCTCTATCCTTTACCATTGCATTCATAGTTTGTTGTTTCATTAGCTTAGAGCTAGAGCCACTTCCCCCTTTTCCTTTTATTATAAAAGCTTCTATGGACCCCTTCTTTTGTAAATCATGATCTTGGTTTCCTTTATCATCAAAGCAATCAACATCATCATCACCATTTTTGTTCATATCATCTAAAATTTTTTTAAAGAAATTTCTTACCTCCTCTGGTACTTGTTCACATGGCGCAACTTCTTTGTGTGTTCCAGCTAGATGATGTTTCATCCTAAATGCTCCTCCCCACATTGTTTTAGGACAATAGTTACATTTAACATGTAACCGAGTCTCAAGAGACTTGCAATGATCCCAAGCAACATCTTTTTTTACCTTCTTCTTTGGAGCCATGACTTAATTATAAGAAAAAGATTAAGAAATTGCTCAAGAGAAAAATTAAAAAATTTTATGACTTCTCCCTTCGCCAGCAGCCACCCACAGCATCTACTCTTGGTTGCCGTAAATCAGAATTTAAATAGGGTTAAAATGCTTAGGTTTGTATATATATAGGATTAGGAATAATTAACTTAAGAGTCTTTTAAGTCAAACGACACATCCCATGTCATTTGGAATGGAGCTATCGTGTGCGAGAATGCCACGAATCACATCAGTGTATGCGGAACGCTATATGTATTGTCTCCTCATTTTTTGGCGAGATTCACGAGCATCGGATTTTGAAAAAACAGATGATATGCATTGTGAGGCAACGACACCGTTCGAGATAAAGACGATAAAGGAAAGGCGTTGTCTTCTCCAGCCAAACGGGTCGCGAGGGACCCGACTCTTGACCTGATGCAGTTGCTGTTTCTTGAATCGCCAGACCGCCGTGAAGCGCTGTTTCCGAAGCGACACGCACGATTCTGGCAATTCAGAGTGTGATTCTGGCTTTTCCACGATTCATTATATGATTAGTATCGTTTCCATGGAGTATCGCATTGGATCGTGCGTTCTGAATCACAAATCGCACGATTTCTACTACTCTGTATTTGAGACATTAAAAATGGAATTATAGATAGATGAAGAGTGAGAAGAAATACTTTAGAAAACTAAAGAACAAGTACTTGAGGTAGATGGAGGGCTTTTCTTCAAGGTTCCCAAAAGGCCTCGTAACTTCTCAATCTTCTCCCTATTGAAATCAGCCACAGAAGAAGTATTCTCACTGCTGGAATTGGTAGTCGCCATATGAGCTTGGCAAGGTCCCTAATGGTGTCATCACTACAAATCATTTGAATACACTGGTAGTGATCCAATTCCTCCCAAAGACTTTTCAAAAGATTAGAATATGCAGTGACCGACATGGGCTCCTATTTGGTATCGGTAATTTTCATCTTAATATCATAAATTTGTGTTGTGTCTCGAACTTTGAAGTAGGTTTGTCGAACAGCCTCCCATATCTCGAGTCAAATGCATGAACATACAGGTATCACTGATGTCGAGGAACATGGAAAACAGTACCCAAGTCATGATCATAAAGTCTTCTTCATCCAAAGCCACAAATTTGGAATCGCTGAGTTTCGTACTAGTACCAAGCAAATGGCTAAACATGCCTTAGCCCTTCAAAAAAGTGTGAACTAATTGAGACCACTTTAAATAGTTTTTGTTATTCAACCAGTATGTCATGGAAATGTTTTACAACTCTGTAGGACTAGAGAAGTTGCCCATCACTGAATCGAAAAAGTGGCTGGTGAAAATAGACTCAAACATAATTTAGAACACAAGGGAATAGCAAACCCTGTGGAACAAAGGAATAAACAGCAACCAATGAGTGTTGAAGAACCCACACAGAAGGAGAATGAGCACACACAGACCACAAAATGACCAAACAACACTGAGGACAGATGCAGCAAGGTGAGGCGACCAAATCTGAAGAACACGGTGGCCGAAGATGATGCTCACACACCCGTATGCACCGACATGTGAGGGACGCTCCAAGAAACCTGTGGCTATTGCTTTATAGGGTCCAGTCACTGGCAAAATGCCACTCGACGTGGTCTGAGGGCTTTGGTGGTGGTGGGGTTCAATGGGTATGCATGAAACACAAAGAGGCAGTAATATTAAAGGTTTTGTTAAAAACAAATGGCAAGGAAGGCCTAAAAAAAAAGGCAGATGCCCTAAGAACTCTAGGGCTCTAATACGATGACACAAATTGAGATATTCTTTTGTTTATTTTACTTGATCAAGGTACAAGGGTATTTATACAGAAAAAATAAATATATTTTAGGAAAGAAAACTGTTCTAGGAAACAAAATAAAATCCTATCAAATCCTAACAATTAGGGAACTAATTCATAGGGTCAACTTTCTAACATAATTACAGATATATTTAATATAATTACAAAATCACAGTAATTAATAAAGAAATAAAGACTGATCTTTAACAAAAGATCATATTTGACTTCTTCACCTTTGTCTAGGGCATCCACCATCTCATATTATCAAAATAATGTTTCCCTCTTTGTTTAAAAGATTAGCCATTAAAACTTTTTATTGTGAAACTTATGAACTTGCCAAGCACAAATGTGCCTTTTTCAAAGAACTTTTATTCCTTTTACTTTAATTTATAGTGATATTTGGGGCCCTTCCTATATGTCTAATATTTCTAGAGCCCAATATTTTGTTTCATTTATTGATAATCACACTTGATTGATGTAAATTTATTTGTTGAAACAAAAATCTGATGTTAGCTTTATATTTTCCATCTTCTACGATATGATTAAAACTCAATTTAGAGTTGGGATACAAAAATTTCAATCTAACAATGCAAAAGATTTTTTCAATTAATCTCTATCTACTTTTTTTCAAACACTAATAATACATGAGTCCTCTTGCATTCAGACACCTCAACGAAATGGGATAGCTGAGCAAAAAAATGGTCATATTCTTTTTGCTCTTCCTAGGTCCATTGACGTAGTATAGAGTAACACACTCCTTAACATTGCCAACCTTTTTCCCCAATTCCAAGTCCTAAAAATTACAACCAATGGAATAGAAATTATGGAATTTCAAATTAATTCCTACTTAATCTCAAATTAATTAGGATATTAACTCACATTTATTTCCTTGTCTAGGACAATCAACTAAGGAGCTTTATTGGTGTTAATTAGGACTTAATGTACAGATTTATTTCTTTCAAATTCTTTCATGCTGAATATCAAGGAGTCTTAACTCCTCCTCGGATTCTATTCTAATATATATGTAAGCCCACTAATTCTATTTCAAATTCATATCAATAAATATTTCAAAAATTTTTCTTCATCTTATTCGAATCTTTTTTTTCCATGGTACCAAAGCACCTCTAATCTAGATCATTTCTTCTCTTCCTTTTTATTCTCTACTGCCTCTCATCTTTCCTCTATTTTTCCAACCACCAAGATGTCTTCAAAGGTCAGCCAAGGTGCAAGCAAATCCTCTGGATCAAACATGTCTGATTAGGTCGTAGCAGAAGGCACTCTCCAAATCATTATTTGCCACAAATTGAGCTAAAATTATCTTCAATGGACCATGTCAATGATGATTTTTATCTCAAGCAAGGAGAAGGAAAATTACTTCACCAAAGCTGCTGCTCCTCTAGTGAAAACAGATCCCAAATACCAAACATGGCGAGCAAAGAACAATATGGTTTAGTCCTTGTTAATCAACACCATTGACATAGACATTGGCCAAACTTTTTTGTTTTACAACACTGCTCATGAGGTTTAGAAGGCTATGAAGGAAACTTACTCAGATCAGGACAATATCTCTAAACTATTTAAGATCAAAGGCAAATTAGATGCCCATAAACAAGGTGATCTCTTTGTAACTCAATATTATAATGCACTAACCAATCTGTGACAACAGCTAGATGTGTTTAAAAGCCCAGATTGGGAGTGCCCAAGGGATGCAAGAGATAAAAAGAAATAACTGAGGAGGAGAGAAATTTTAAATTCCTCCTTGCCCTAAACAAGTCTTTGGATGCTATGAGGGGGAGGATACTTGGTGTTAAGCCTCTATCATCAATTAGAGTTTTCTTCTTTGAGGTCCGTAAAGAAGAAAGTTGAAGGAAGCTTATGCTTGGTGTTGGATGTTATTATGCCAAAATCTCTAACAGCTCTTTTCCTTCTTTATTCCCATTTATTTTAGCTCTTTTTCCCCCAATTTGTTTCCTTATTTGTTGACCTTATTTCTCAGTTTTTATAGCAGAGATTAGGAGTTAATTTTTAGCTGTTAGCTTTTGATTTCGTCAGATTCTCCCTCCCACATATATATGCGTACTCCTAACTTTGCAAGATGAATAAGTAGTTTCATATTCATTTTTCTACCTTTATGCTCCATATTTCTTCATGGTATCATAGCAAACTCTAACCTAAACCATGTCCTTCTACTATGACATAATAGCACACTTTGTTTTTGACTCTGTAACATTCAAATAATATTGTTTACTATTCTGTGGCCAAGGGGACAAGAACATGCACCCCTTTATTATATTTAAAGGGTTCTGATCAGCCAAAACCTAAAGTCCAGCCGCCAGACAATGCTCCACATGTCTCTGTGTCCAGAAGCCCTACGTCCCATGCACCAATAAGAGAGAGCGCATCACATGCCACAGTCCTCCGCCATTTTCCTAGAGTAGCTCAACTCGCCCGCGTGATAGTTTGCTAGTAAGGTGGTTGGAAATTCATGCTCACACCAAGTCTGGTAGAGCCATCCTAAAAATGAAGCATAAAAACCATAACTGTATGATGACTAATAAAGAAAGGTTTTCCCATTTATTCAACAAGGAACAAGGGAACCAATTTCAGGTCACCACAATAGGGTACATTTGTACTGGGCTTGTTGCCTAATCAAGTAATGCCTTCAAAGCATTGACTTCCCAAGTTTAACCAAATAAAACTCGGATCATTGAGTTAGGCACTACTGATCATATGATCAACGGTGAATTACTCAAAAATTTTGTCCTTTGTCCTAAAGACTTGGTTGTTAAGATTGCAGATGGCACCGTCATTGAAGTTAAAGGCACTAGATCTGTAATCATTTCTAAAGATTTGACCCTTCTGAATGTTCTCTTTATGCCCAAGTTAGCTTGTAATCTAATTTCTATTGGTAAATTGGTTAAAGACTAATGTTGTGTTACTCAATTTTCACACTGGTAGTTGCTAGTTTTAGGACTTGCCATCAGGAAAAATGATTGGTAGTTTTGAGGAGCATGCAGGGCTCTATCTCATCCATCCCAGCAACAATCCTTACCCAAAAAGTTATTTTTCTATTGTGCACCAAACGAGATTGTATTATGGCACCATAGAATGGGCCATTCCAACTTCGGGTACCTTAAAATATTGTTTCTTAAACTATTCAATTAAGAGGTTTTCCTTTTACAATGTGAAGCTTGTCAATTACCCAAACACATTAAAGCCCATTGCTCTCCTCATCCTCACCAACCCACTTACCCTTTTGCCCTAATTCATAGTGATGTTGGGGGTCTTCCTAAAGTTCCTCATATTTCTAGACTCTGGTGCCAAGTGGTTTATAACAGTTATTGATGATCATACTAGGCTTACATGGATTTATCTCATGAAAGAAAAATCCAAAGTTCCTCAAATCTTCAAAAACTTCTACACCATGATTCAAAATTAATTCCACACCCAAATATAAGTTTTCAAAATTGATAATGATACAAAAAACCTCAATTCTTGCCTTAAAACCCACCTGGACAGCTTTGGCATCATCCATTAAAACACATGTTAAAATGCCCCAACAAAATGGGATTGCTAAGAGAAAAAACAAAAACTTTTTAGAAGTTACTAGAACTCTTACGATCTCAGCAAATGCGCCAAATCATTACTAGGGAGAGGCCATTCTCACTTCCACTTACTTGATCAATAGGATGCCATCCAGGACTTTGAACTTCAACACCCCTTGTAAGGCTCTTCTCTTTACCTATCCTACAACCCATACTTTGTCCTCATTACCACTTAAGGTCCTTGGTTGTATGGCCGTTGTTCACATCTACCATGGGGGCAAGTTGGACCCTAAAGCCCACAAGTGTATTTTCATTGGGTACTCTTCTAACAAAAAGGGGTTACAAATGTTATTCCCCCGTTACTAGACAATTCTATGTCACTCCTTATGTTACCTTTTTTGAAAATCAATGTTACTATCCAAAAGCCCCATTCAAGGGGAGATTCCACATGTGCAAGAGGAATGGGGTTTTATTAGAGTTCCTAGACCTGAACCTACCCAAATCAATGGTTGTTCCACACGTAGTCCCAAAAGAAACAATGAACAACGTGACCATTTCCACCATATTTATCAACCAGTTGCCATTCATGATTTGCCAAAACTCATTCCCATGCCTAAAAGTCCTAAAAATCACTCTCCTAAAAGGTCCCACAGCCTAAATTGAACTTGAATATAGTACCAAGGATTCTGAGCATGAGGGTGCATAGTAGAATTATCTCAAAATTGACACCTAAAAGAAAAGGATGACTGATATAGAGCCTTGTGTGTCTCCGAGGGATGACCAAGACTCTCATTGGAGACCAAGTATGCTTGTTTCGAAAGATTGTACGACCAACAATTTGGATTTACCTATTACCTTGAGGAAAGAAGTTAGAAATTGTACTAAACATCCCATTGGCAATTTCATTTGTTATGATAAACTCTCACCAAATTTCAAAGCCTTTGTGACAAGTTTGTCAGTAGAAAAGCTACCTCAGAATGTTCAAGAGGCTCTAAGTATACCTAAATGGAAGAAGGCAATTGATGAAGAAATGTCAACCCTAGAAAGAAATAGAACTTGGAAAATCATGAATCTCCCTAGTAGAAAGAGACCAATTGGTTGCAAATGGATCTTTACCATAAAGTTCAACCCTGATGGGAGCATCAACAGACACAAATCTAAATTGGTAATAAGAGTTTACTCAAACTAATAGAATAGACTACCAGAGAAAAAAAAAAACTGCATCTGTTGCCAAATTCAACACAATCAAACTTTTGTTATCCTTTGCAGCAAATTTAGATTGGCAACTTTATCAATTAGATGTAAAAAATGCATCTTTGAATGGCGATTTTGAAGAAGTTTACATGGAAATCCCTTCTAATTTGGCACCATAACATTTGGGATAAGGTGTGCAAGTTAAATAAGGCCTTGTATGGACTTGAGCAATTTCCAAGGGCTTGATTTGACAAATTCATTAAAACATTAAAGAGCTATGGCTATGTACACAGGCAAGTAGATCATAACTTCCAGAAATTTTCTCCCAAAGGGAAAATTTCTATCCTTTTAGTGTATGTTGATGACATAATTGTTACAAGAAACTTAGAGGTCAAAGGAAGTTCTCACCAGCGAATTCGAAATAAAGAACCTTGGGGAACTAATGTATTTTCTAAGAATGGAGGTAGTGATGTCAAAAAGGGGAATTATAATTTCCCAAAGAAAATACACATTGGACTTCCTTCAAGAAATTGGAATGCTTACATGCAAACCAGTGGAAACTCTTATGGAATCTACTTACAAGTCTGGACATAAACTACTAGGAACCCCTTTTGACACTAGAGGTATCAAAGGCCGATGGAAGAACTCATTTATCTCTCACACTAGATCAAATATCAGCTTTCCTGTTAGCATGGTAAGTCAATTTATGGCCAGCTCATCAGAAATTACCATAGCTTGAGTCATTCTTCCCTTCCTTCTCTCATACATCTTCAATACCTTGAGCCTAATAACTTCGAATCCATCATTTTGCTCCCCATCAAGTTTCACATTGTCCTTAAGGTAGAAATCAAGGAATTGCACTTTGATAACTTCAAAATTTTATAAAGTATTCTCAAATTCTAGTATGTCTTTCCATTTAATTAGCACCAGCTCAAGCTGTACTTGAAGCTCCATTTCCTCAATGAATGAAGTGTAGATATAAATAGTTGAACCTTCTAGTCCATTTAGAAGGATGTTATTATCTTGTACAGGTGAAGGTGGCACAGAAGTTGTCATTACCGTAAAAGTCACCATGTTGATTAGTAAAATTTTTCCTCCACCTACAAACATAACATAAAAATCATTCCTTGATGGTGCTCTTTAGGATAGTGCTTATTCAGGATGGACTGGAACATCATTAGTCATCAGAAGACCACTGTTAAGAACAATGATATCATCCATATCCCAAAACTTTATCTGGTTATCTTCACCAGCAAACATAAAGTGATTCTTTGTTGTATCAAATTCCACAATACCAAAAAATTCATTTTTATAACCAGAATATGTTCTCTTCATCATTCCTTTGCTTCCATTACACTCAACTAGGCAGGAAACTCCATCTTTTCTTGTCCCACAATAAAATAATATATTTCCATCAACATTATAAAGCACTGTGGTACACAACCACCCGAGGACATCATAATCAACTCTAAAGCCCATGTTGTCATACAACCAGGCCTTGATTTTCCCATCAACAGCAGTTGAAATTATAGACTTAATAAGTCCATGAAATAAATGGTCAAACTGGCGATATTCCTAGAGATAGTAAGTATGGAATGTTTTATCTCATCAATTTTTAGAACATTTCTCAAATGTTTTCATTCTGTATTCTGCTTCCCTTAAAACCAGAAGAAAGTTTTAACAAAAAAACCTCAAGATTTGGTGCTGCTTAAATCTGAGGTATAAGGAAGCCATGTTCCTTGAAAACATGCTGCCAAAACTGAAAATCACAGAAGTCACCCATGAATTCCATCTCCTTTTGACTGGTTAAGACAATTTTCTCAATGTAGAAGCGTTCAATGTACTTAGCTAACAAAGCTCCCTCACCAAATGGATGATGAATGGGTAGAGGATGTGTATCCTTCATTACACCCAACAAGATGCCTTCAAACCACATCCCTATGACTCCAAAATTAGACAAGGTCACAAATGATTCCACAATAGGCATCCCAAGTTTTTCAACATGATCCAAAAAATCCCTGCTCTCCTTCTTCAGGGCCCTCTGCTTCTGTAAGTTCTTCATATTCATTACAGCAGAATCCCAATTCTCTCCTATTCACTATCTCTACCTGTTATGTGTTGCACCAAAGCTTCAAAATTCACACACAAAGAAGATAGATGCGCGTTTCCTTCACCTGATTTCCCTTTAAAATGCGTAAGGAGTTTGAGTTTTCTCTGATAAGGCCCAATAGATAGGTATTCTGAAAATTGCTTTAGGCTATTTGGATCTATATCAACCTTATTAAATAAAGGTCGACCTTGTATTGTCCAAGGATGAAGCTCATTATTCCCTTTGGTCCCTACGTCCTTCACAAATGCTACTTCTCTCTTAATCCATCACTCTCTTTGGCCATAAGCTCTCCTCCTCTTGCTGTATCAACATTGGACAAGTGAGAAAATTCCCCTGGCTTGCTCAACGCTATAGACAAGAATGAAGCCACCCTCTCCCTCGCAAAACGCTACTATTCAGCATGCTCAGAAAGGTTCATGTTTTGGGTGGTTTCTACTGAGTCAAGAAATCAGATAACCCGAGAGTCATGGGTAGGTTTAGAATGATTAGACTAAATAATTTGTTGGTCCAAGCTACTGCCCTTTACTTAAGCTTGCAATCCCAGAATTCTTTAGGCCATCTTTCCCACTTAATTTCCCTAGCCCAATTAAGAACCCAAGTTCATCCCACCCCTTTTAGACCAAATTCCTCAATGCCTTCTATGACATGGGTTGGGTAAAACCCATCTCTCCATTTTACATCTTCCCTTATGTCGTCTTTTATAGATTGCTGCAGCACATCGTCTAAGATTTCCATAATGAAAATTGATGATAAATGAAGAAAATAGAGAGAAAAACTGATCTAAATGCCTTATTTTATTTGAATGACATAGTCTGAATTTATAGGGGCTATGGTGGTATGATTATCACTAGAATCCCATAATTTTTGCTGACCATGAAGGAAAGAAATAAAGCTATAATATAGGGAAAAATAAATGACAATAAAGTGTTGACTTAATCCCAAATAATCTGGGATTAAATAGGTGCAAATCAGGGAAAAATAAATGACAATAAAGTGTTGATTTAATCCCAAATAATTTGGGATTAAATCCCACAAAACCAGATAAGGAAATAAGGAATTAATACCAACAACATAGGGAGAAAACACAGCAATCACCAACAATAACTTTCAAGCTCGTTAGACTCATCAACATTCAACAATTCCTCAATAGCTATACTTCGTGGTCCAAGCTCCAATCCGAGCTTTTCTTTTTCGTCCTCCCATTCTTTTCCCACTTCAATTGCCTACAGTTGTGGCTCCTCCTTGGCTCCCATCTGTATTGAGATTTCACCAAAAAAAACAATGGCAACTCCAATCGATAGTCTCAAGTAGGTGTCTCACCAATTTCTTCCTCTTCTTCTTTCCTAAACTCTTCCTTCTCTTTTCTTAACTCCACCAATAAAACCTTTAGATCAATGCTCTTTTGTCTTCTCCAATTGTGAAGTGGGCTGAGTTCTGATTACAGCCTTGCCTTTTCCAACATCATCAATCATCTCAGCTACTTTATCACGTATCACCATCATTAACTCCTTGATCAAGGTCATTTCTTCCTTCATCTCTGCAAATCCTCTCACCAAGACTTCAAATCTGTTCTCCATTCCCTCAGAATCATACCACTCTAATACCAAATTGATGGAAACCAACACCAAAACAAAACTAAAATGCCCCTTTATTAATGAATTACCAACACAAAAGAAAGAATTTTACCACATTCAAAGGAATGGATAGGATCCGATTACAAGCAGCACAACCAGAGCACAAAAATAGCAAAATGAAGTAAAAGAAGTTAACAAGGAGAAAAGAAAATACTCCCCTAGCTTTCAAGAGGCTAGACACTCTCCCACCAAGCCAATTTCTTCCTTGCCCTCACTTTCACCTCTCAAACCAAATATATTCCCCATTAACAGCCTTATTCTCTCTCCCTCTCTCTCTCTCTCACTCACTCTCACAACTCACAACCCATGTGAGCTAGTTAGCACTGTGATTTCCCTTTTTTATCCCTCTGGCCAGCTCATCAAAAATTACCACAACTAGACTCATTTTTCCATTTCTTCTCCTCTCATTTATCTTCAATACCTTAGGCCCAATAACATCAGGTCCATTAGTCTCTCTAACTGCCTTCAATATCTCCTTAGCAATCTCATAAAGGAGAATTTTCTCCAATCTCGTTTTTCTTAAAATTTATAAGCCAAGACATTATCGTATTATTTTCAGCCAACTAAATTTTATATTTGGGATCACTGACATATGGAGGAGAAGTAGCACCCGTGATGTATTCTTCCTTCCCTTTGCCTCTTGCGAATATCAACACACTTTGGGATCACTGGAGATAATTATTTCCATTGAGTCAATGCCCATTGATCATCACTGGAGAAGCTTCACGGACTCCGTGGGTGATTGGGTACTTGTTTCAAAAGCGTTCATAGCCATCATAGAGCCAAATTTCATCATTTGAGAGTATCAGGTCGTTTGAGCTATGATACCATGAAGATAATCAGAGTGTAACGTTCTCTGATTTCATATTATTCATGGAAGAGAAGATGAATACATATAGGGGGAAGATGCCAACAAGTTCTGCCATTCAATCCCACAAAATCAGCTAACAAATTTTGCATTAAAAGTTGATAAACCAGCAAAATACAAGGAGCAACAAAATGGGGAAAACAACATTGACATATCCATCCTAATTAAAATAGAAACAAAGGCATATGACAGCAGTAAATAAGTTGGAAGTCACGTGATTTCTTACAAGTTCAGACCTAGGGTATGTCTGGAATCATAGCATGCAATGTAAAAGGCATTGCAATGTTAATTAAAAAGTCTATTATGCCCTTGCAACCATTACTTAACGGTATTTGCCCCTTTCTATTTAAAGCAAGGTTACAATAGTTATTTCCCACCTATTTCATTCACTTTTTTCATTCCCTTTCTCTTTACGTACTTAATATTACATCAAACCAAACATACCCTTAGGAGATTCATGACACGTGATAGTCCTTTGCACACCAAGGTTCCTTGACATAAGCATTAGGCAGCCTATGCCATCACAGATTGATCTCATCGTTTCAGAAGCTGCCTCATTCCATGTACTAAAAGCTTCATCCCTCACCCACTAGAGTTTCTCATCATAGGCAAGCCATTTCATGCCTATGCAAATTGTAATCCTCCTTGTCTACTCAAGCATATGACATATTTTAATATTTAGAAAACCATGCTTAGAAAGAACTCACACTAATAAGTATGTAACATATATTGTCCGCTAAAGCATATTATCATGCATTGACAAAAAGATAAGACACACAAATAAGAGAGTTGTTTTCCAAAAACTACCTGTCTAAAAAAGGCATGAGCATATAGTCATGAACCAAAAAGTCCATTGCCCAAGGTATGATAATCAACACTGCCAAAAATTTAGCCTGTGATAATGATATAGATATATAAAATTGAGTCATTGATAATTAATTAATAAATAAAAAGTATTCCATAAAAGAAGAAAATTTATTAGAAATGAGAGACATCCTAAAGAAAGGAAAAAAAATAAAAAGATAACAGAAAAACACAAAGGCTCAAACATTTAAAAAGCTGCACAATCCCTCTGCATATCTGACAGGGACACTTTAAGAAACCATGAACAGAATAACAGAGAGGCTGCAACCATTATCCTATCCCATAAAATATCTAAAGGCAATGAGGTAACCCTGAAAATGCAAACATTTTGATCCAATCAAATATACCAAAACACAGCAAAGACCCACATTGCCACAATAATTTGCCATTCTTTTTCTAGCCAAAACCTTTGAACTGTGATAAAAGAAGATATTAAACAAGTGCTAGTATACAATTCAATTGGTATGAAAAAAACTTTGGATGGCATAATCTTGTTATGTGCCCAGTGGCTCTCCTCTTGTGAAACAAAATTCTTGGTGTTGTTAGAGATTATAATTTAAAAAATAAAAGAAATCACGGGCCTTCCCTTAAGTTTTTTAATTGAAGTGGTTCTTGATTAGGTATTAGAGTCTCTATGATCAAGTAGTGAAGAGTTTAATCCTCGCAACTTTTCATTCTCGAAATCAAAATCAAGTTTTATCATATGGTATAATAGGCCTATGCCTTGTCCACACTTCAAGCCCAATGGGCTTTCCTGTGAGAGGGCATGTTAAAGATTATAATAAAAATCTTTTTCAAGGGCCTTCACTTAACTATTTAAGCTTTTAAATTGAAGTCATTCTTGATAAATAGGAAAGCAGTGGGTGTGCCCTTTGACCTTGGAGCAGTTTATTTAAACAAGATACTGGGGTTTGAACAGAAATAAGGAGGCTAAAGTCCTGTTGTGGTGTGCTGTGCAGTTCCGTGCTGAATTTGGTGAGAGAGTAATGCTTGCCTTTTCAATAGTGTCTTGTGGTCTTTGCAGTAGGATAGGGTTCTGTTTTTGGTGTCCCACATCCCCTTGATGTTCTTCTCATGGTTGCTTCAAGGGAGTGTAGCTGTTGGATATGCAAAGGGATTAGGGGGGCTTTGTTGTTTTCATGACTTTCTTCCCCCCCCCCCCCCCCCTTTTTTTCTTGTTTTGGCTGTCTTAAGAAGGTAGCTAATTCATGATTTTTCTAATAAAGCTTCCTTTTTCTTAAAAAAAAAAAAAAGCTTGAAACAATTGTTTTTCTGATGTTTTAGGCATGATTTATGATGTTGGCAGCATCTTCAGATCACTTCAGAATGTTAATATTAGTTAAGTTCTGCAACTATACAGAACAAGTTTGCCCAGATCAGGAATCTTACCTAAAATCTATCAAATGACTAAAAAGATCAAATTCTAGCATTAGATTGAGGATTGGAAGATCGTACCTCTAATGAAAAATAAAAATTAATAATGTACAATTTTTTTAATAAGAAAAAATAATTTATTGAGGACAACAGAAGAGCTGAGCAGTACAAAAGTGAAGGGAAGAAGTCCTCCTAAAACAAAGACAGAAAAATTACAGACTCAGTAGCTCAAAGGAGCTTTCCAATCCCTTTGTAAATCCACAAGAGAAAAGACCCTAAATAAACCATTAGCTGAAAACCATGGAGAGGCCAAGAAAATAATTCTCTCCAGTTAGATGTGTAGGAAGAAACTTCTAATTAAATGCTTGCATTCCGTTTTAAACAAAGGCCACAAAAAAGCCTTAACCTTCAAGGGAACCTTGTATTTCCAAAAAGACTTAGACAAAGAAAAGCAGTGTACATACAGGGACATTATATATAAATAAAACAGAACTCTATTTTTATAGATTTTAAAAACAGAACACTATACCATACTATGAAACTATAAAATGTATAAGTGATTAGTTCCAAAAACAGATAAACCAGTGTCCATACAGGGACATCATAAATAAATAAAAGAAAACCAAAAGCATAACATATGTATATATTTTTATGTACAAATATAAAAATAATAAATGAGTAAAATACATCAAGTTACTTCTATATAAATAAAATACATTATAAATCCAAACGAATAATAATAGAGGAGGCAATTTGCAACAATAACAATAATGACACAATATTTAAAACATGCAAGTAGTGAAGACAAAGACAGAAAGAACCAAACCCCATTTCTGATAACTTTAAAGCCCCCTTTCCTGCCTGAATAACCCTTGCTCCACTTGGGATCCTCTTTCTTCTAAGGAAAAGATGTTTAGATCTATGATACCCCATTGTCAGCCTTGAATGAAGCCGAAGGTTGGACTACTTAGGAATGGGGAGTCAATAAATGCATAATATCAGTTAGGGTTTGGGTTGGTTTTATGATTGCCTTTCCATGTCACCTAGCCCAACAGGTTTTATAAACCTAGAAACCAAGAAAAAAAAGCCCCAAATCCAAAATGTCAGATGATCAATAAGATCATAAGTATTACAATTTAAATTGAAATCCTATTGAGATTTAAGAAGATTTAGATTGTACATAGGATTAGGATGACCATGGTTACTTGGGATAAGATTGTAAGATCTTAATATTTTAGATCAAGATCTTGACAAGTTTTGTATAGAATAGTGGGTAAGTTACAATTTACTGTCTTGGTTTGGTCCCAAATCACTTTCCTCCAAAGAAGTGTGTCATTCAACTATTTTGTGGTTTTCAACATTACTACTTAACTTGATATTTTTCATCCAAATTTTAACAGAAATAATTACTTAAAAGTTAAAATGATAAACATTTTCACTCTTAAATGTTTGTTACACTTATATCTTAAACAACTTCATAGTGTTTTGAGACTAATATTGGGACTAATCTAACAATTTTAATTTCCACATGTTATATTAGTTCCAACAATAGCCTCTAAGGACTATGAAACTATTCAATGTATAAGTGAAAGGATTAGACTGAGATGTAATTCTTTATATCTTTGCTATCAAATTTTTTGATTAAAATATAACAAGTATATAATTTTTCAAGTAAAACACAACAAGTATATAATTTATTTAAGAAACCATACACTTGTCTCTGCAAAAACCATAAAATTATCATGTTATTATTGAAAAACCATACACTTGTCATGCCTTGATTAAGGAACCTGATAGTCAAAATATAAGAAACTATATATAAGCTTTTTCCTTAAGTGAAACATAGTCTCAGCAATGAAGCTATTCATTATTTTAGCATTTCACATGATTATTTATGTCTAAATTTGAAGTAAAATAGCACATTGCAATTAAGTGATAACTGAACAAACTTGGGGTTTAAATGACACACTTTAAACTACAGGTCAAGCACACAGAGTAAATTGTAATTTACCTTAGAATAAAATTAGAGGACCATAGCTTTGGATATTCCACTCAGGGCAGCAAAGATTATATACTAGACTACTTGGTCAACCAAACTCTAGTATTATATCACAAGAACACTTGCGGTGAAACATTAAGATATTGAGCAAAGGGCGGGAATGGTATTTAATACTCTAACCATCTATTTGATTAAGTCGTTTCTTCCATTACCTCTAAAGGAATAAAGGAAAACAAAGCTTTGAAGGAAAAAATTTGAAATATAAAATTTTTAAAGGATAATTACCCAGCCAAATGACCTGACAAAGTAAATTGGCAATTCATAAACATTAACCAGAAGAGTGATTAACGTGTTAACCATTTAATTAACCGCTCTTTTGGTTTATGTTCCATAAGTGGAAAAGTTTTCGCACAAGAGTTCCATATTGGTAAGTAAAAGCTATGTATCAGATACTCAATAGAAGCTATGATTTCCCCCTCATATTGAGAAGTTAACATCCGCCATGTACCACAAATCCTCCTTGCTTGATTGAACACATGACAAACATCATCTCTATATAGGGATCTTAAAAGATCGCTTGGTGCCATTATTGATCAAATTCATTAATATGATATCTTACCCTAGGGAGATTATGGAAAATTTTCTCAAATAACAAAGGGTTTCCAACACGTAAATAATTGTTTTTGTTTCTTCTGCATAAAACAAAATCGTAACAAGAAACAAATGTACTTACTGAATTTGATGAGGCATACTGGAAAACACGATCTTCATAAAGAATGTCATCATCTTCCCGTCCAAAAATCAAATACCTTAGAGACTCTACCAGCCCCTTCTCAGCAGTGACATCACTAGAATCATCTCGCACCTTCTCCCCAGATTCCCTCGACTCATTGTCCCAATCTTGACTCCAAGAAGAAATGTAATCCTCATTGGTATTATCCAAAAGCCAATCCCCCCATCTCCTGCGCTCTTCGTTCCTCGCATCTTCTTGGGCCTCCCTTAACTCTATAATTGCTTCAGCTCTCTGCCTCCACGCCTCAAACTTTTCACCCTCAGATAATATCTCTGTGCTTGAGCTATCTGACTCACCCTCAACCATATCATCATCCTTCAAACCCAGCCAATTCCCATCATCATCGAAAAAAAATTTTTGCCACCAACTTCTTTTCCTTGAATGGCTGTGCTTTTCCGCATTTGAAATAAACCCGCTAAGCCGCCTTCGTTTACTGCTCAACTGAATCACAAATTTTGATGAATCATGCAAAAACAAGGAGTTCCAAAGCACTTTCTGCTTGAAAAACATTAAGTTGTCGCCTAACACAATTGAAGTGCTCATTTATGACATAAATATATCCCGACATGTTTCAGGTTCTCAAAGCAAAGAAGCACCAGAAAAACCAAGAAAAACCAAATGAACGCTCATCCTGCAATTTGACAATCAAACAACACATCTTCAATTAATATCCTGAAGAGAAAAGATATCTCAAAATCCAAGTGGCGCCTCGCCTTTAAAATAAAATACATGCATTCCCGAAGAGGAAGACACAGCGCAACGGAGCCGAGGAATAGAATTCCAAGTTACTCAGTTTTTGGGCATTGGCGTTACCCCGGCCTCCTCAAGGGCCCGGCTATCGTGCAGCCACGTTTTTAGATAATCCAATAAAATCCGTACAATAGCAGGCAAATTCATGAGAAAATTTTACTTTTGGCTTTTTATAGTTTTATTTAATTTTTAATTTAATATTTATGATTTAAAATTTTATAATTAGATCCTTCTCGTTTAAATAATTTTAATTTTATATTTTTATTAATATTTTGTTATATATATGAAATAATATTATTTTGTTATTTTTATTTTTATTTTTTTGTTAGTATAAATTATACATAGTTAAAGTATAAAGATAATAAATAGTTAGTTATATTAATAAAATTTAATAGAATACTAACAAAATTTTATCACTAGGGATTAAATCAAAAAATTTGTAAACTATAAAAACCTAAGTACAAATTTTTAAACTAAAAGCATCAAATTTAAATTTAAATAAAAATATAGAAACTAAAAGTATAATTTTTTCTCAAGCCTTATACAAAAAATCTCTTTAATGGAAATAAAAAATAAATGCTACATGTGATATAATGAAAAAAATTATGTTTGATATGGCCAGAAAGTAAAGAGAATATGTATGTATATTTTTGTTTAGTTGAATGAAATATGAATGAAATGGAGAGTAATCAAAAGTAAAATACTAAAATGTCCTTTTGAATAAAAAAATTTGTAAAACCACAAAGAAAGCTATTTTAATATACTTTTGTGGTCCTGTTATATAGCCAAATTTATTAGTTAAACCAAAATGCATGAATGTTAATATTTCATTACCTTTTTGTGGCTAAGCCTAAAGAGATGCGGCTTAGGTTCTATTTTCATTATTCCATGATTGGGGTTCAATTGTTTTTTCTAGTTATGTGATTTTTATAAAAGTGTCACATTGAAAAATTTTTAATCCATGTCAATTGAAATATAAAATGATTTATAGAGAACTAAAAATTATGATGGTGAAATCATGAAAAAATGAAAATCCAACGTAATTATGAATAAATATTGGTCAAAGGTCTTAACCCATGCAAGAAATCTACTTACCTTTTATTTGCAAAAATGAAACCATAGAGGAGTGAATGATTCTAGGAGATTTTTTTTGTCAACCTTCTAGAATTTTAATTCATATTGCAAAAGTGTATATGGATTTTTTTTGTTGATTTTATCACAATATGTATATGTGACAATAATAAGTTTGAGGCTAAGATATTTGATCAGTTTATTAATGAGTTTTAAACTAAAAATAATTAAATTATTGCCTTTTTTTCATATATGCTCCAATAACATGAAATACCTTGAAGGAGCACATAGGATATAGATAAAAATTGCAATTAATGAACAAAGTCATCATTGTAAGGAAGAGTTAGTCTATCTTACTAACCTACAAGATAATTTTGTAAACACTAGGGTTGTGCTTGAAGCTAATCAAGAGTGTTAACAAAAACCCAAATACGGCCATTCTTGACTAAAGGCTTTGAAGGACAACACTAAAGCAAAATTAATCTTTTCCCAGCTAAAGTGCATTAGGCTGGAGAACATCTTGTCAACCTGTCGATAGATTACATAGATGTGAAAAAAAGTTTGATCGATACATATATGTAGGTAGCCAATGCAATCTACTAGTGAGACTAGAGACTTACACTACAAGAACGTATTAAGGAAACACTCAAGAATGCATACCATCTATTAGAGAATGTTTATGTAAATTTAAACTATAATAAGCTTATGAACTTTGAATTTGCTTACCTATTATATTGTTCAATCTACTATGGTGTTATCTATGGCCATTGCACAAATGTGCATCATGGGATGTTGCTAAACATGGTTATTTATCATTGTATAGAAATGGCATATATTTTATGGCTCTATACACCTTGAAAAATTAAAGTTCAAAAGCTATATCTTTTGGTTACTTCTTTGTAAGGTTATAATGTTCTAAAATGTCTTTATACTTGCACTTTAACTCTATCAATATTCAATTCTTCTTACTAGCCATCAAGTATAATATAGATTTTATAAAAGATTGTTAATATGTCACATTAGAGTTTTAATCGATTTCCAAATCTTATAAAAAATTATATAATCATATATTATCATGTAAATATATATATGTAGATGATTACGTAATTATATATAATTTTATATAATAATAAAGTTATGTATAGTTATATATAATTTTAGTTAGTAATATATTTAATATTACTTTTTTTGTAATATAATTATATAGTTATAATTATATATGTCATTGAATAATTAATTATATAATTACAACTATATAATTATATATATAAACATATAAATATATATAATTGTATAATTATATAAATTAGAGCCTTATATATAAATATATAACTATATACTTATATATAATTAGATAATTATACATATGTATACATGTATATTTATAATTAAATCTATGAAAAAAAACCTTTGACTTCATGTGAGGGGGGAAAAAAACATGGCATGCTTTTGCTATGCAAAGTGAAAGACATATAAAGAGGCAAGCTGAAGCATGCAAGTTTGGCATGCCTTTCACTTCATGTGAAGATGCAAATGTGAAGAGGTAATTTTTCATGTAGGTATTGCAAATCACATAAAGGTTAAAAAAAAAGAATGACATTTATACATTTCTTTTTTATTTTCATCCTCTTTCTTCCATAGGTGATTATTTGTTTAATATGCTTCAATTTAATTGGTGTAAGAGGAAAAGCTTTTGTATTTTATATTATTTATAATTGTATTATATTAAGAATGTATATACTTCATATTTTTCATCTTCTTCTCATCTCATTTCCTTTCATTATTTAGATGAAAAAAAAAAGAATTACGAAGCATTTTTGTATTCTAAAATTCACAAAGGAGTTAATTTGAAAAATTAGATAATTCAACCAGTTAGCGAAAATGGGTAAGTGTTCCTAATTACCACTGTTACTTCAACATAATTATTTTTAATATAGGTTTTTTTTATGTTTACTAATTAGCTTCATACCAAAACAATGATAAGATTGTTAAATACATAATTGCTACTACAACAACAACAAAGCTTTTTCCCACTAAGTAGGGTCGGCTACATAGATCAATCGACGCCATAAACACTTATTGTAAATTATATTTTTAGACAAACCATTTAAATCTAAATCTCTCTTAATAATTTCTCCTATAATTTTTCTTAGTCTTTCTCTACCTCTAATTATTGGACTACTCTCCATTTCATCTACTCTCTTAATTGGGGCTTCTATAGGTCACCTCCCAACATGACCAAACCATCTAAGTGTTGATTCTACAATCTTTTTCACAATAGGTGTGACCTCCACTTTCTCCCTAATGCATTCATTTATAATCCTATCTCGTCCAATATGTCCACTCATCCAACACAACATTCTCATATCTATAACATTGAACTTATTTGCTTATTGACTTTTTATTGCCCGACAATCAATTTCATACAACATTGCAAATCTTATATTTGTGTGGTAGAATTTACCCTTAAGTTTGAGTGGTACTCTTTTATCACAAATAACACCCGAAACACTCCTCCACTTTATCCACCCCGCTTAAATCCTATGTTTTACTTCTTCTTCTATTTCCCCCGTTATGTTGTGTGATAGATACAAGATATTTAAATTGTATGACTTGTGGTATAATATATTCTCCAATTTTCACTTCTGCGCTAAAAGTAGTGTGTCTCTTACTAAACTTATATTCTATATAATCCGTTTTACTTCTGTTTAAACGAAATCTATGAGTTTCAAAAGCTAATATCTACCTCTCCAACTTCTCATTCATTTTCACTATCGATTCTGCAACTAAGATAATATCATTTGCAAAAATCATACGCCATGGCACCAGCTCTTGGATATGTTCAGTAAGCACATCCAAGACTAAAGTAAAAAAATGAGGGCTCAAAGTTGACCCTTGATGTAAACCAATAGTTATCAAAAAATCTTCTGTAGGTCCACATTTTGTTACTACATTAGTTGTAGCCTTATCATACATATATTGGATTGCTCGAATATAAATTATATGAACTCTTTTTTTCTCCAAAGTCTTCCATAGAATCTCTTTTGGCACTCTATCATATGCTTTTTCCAAATCAATAAATACCATGTGTAAATCTCTTTGATTCTCTCGATATTTTTCTATTAATATTCACAACAAATATATTGCTTCCATAGTTAACCTTCTTGACATAAAATCAAATTGATTCTCTGTAACTTAAGTCTCTTTCCTTAATCTTCGCTTAATTATTCTTTCCCATAATTTCATAGTGTGGCTCATGAGTTTAATTCTTATATAATTTGTACAATTTTGAATGTTTTCCTTACTCTTATAAATAAGAATTAAAGAACTTCTCCTTCACTCTTCTAGCATTCTCTTAGATCTCATAATTTCATTAAATAACTTTGTGAGCCAACTTATGCCTTTCACTCCTAAACCCTTCAATACTTCAATAGGCATATTATTCGGTCTAATTGCTCTACCACTCTCCGTTCGCTTTAATGCTTCTTTTACCTCTGACTCACAAATCTTACGATAAAAAGTATAATTTTGATCCTCTTCTCTAGTTTCTAACCTATTCGATTGCAATAACTCTCGTGCCCTTCATTAAAAAACCTATGAAAGTAACCCTTCCATCGTTCTCTGATATCTTGTTCCGTGACCAAGACTTTCCCTTCTTCATCCTTAGTGCATTTCACTTGGTCCACGTCTCTTGTTTTTCTTTCCCTACTTTTAGCTAACTTGTAAATATTTCTTTCCCTAACTTTAATACCTAAAGATTGGTATAACCCATCGAATGCTCTCGCTCTCGCTTCGCTCACCGCCTTCTTAGTGTCTTTCTTAACTACTTTATATTTCTCTCAATTTTCATTACTCTTATATAATGACCACACTTTATAATACTCCCTCTTAACTTTAACCTTATCTTGCATGCTTGCATCCCACCACCAAGATTCTTTATCTCTAGGTCCAAAAACTTTTGATTCACCTAATATTTCTTTTGCCACCTTCTTAATCTCTTTAGTTATTATATTCCACATATCATTAGTACTTCCTTATATTTTTCAAGGTCCTTCCTCCACAATCCGTCTCTGCAAATTCTTTTATTTATCCCCTTTTAGTTGCCACCACTTAGTTCTTAATACCCTATCTTTGCCTTTGCTTTTTACTCTCCTCTTAACTTATACATCCATAACCAAAACTCTATATTGAATAGTTAAACTCTCTTCAGATATAACTTTGCAACTATGCAAAGTTTTCTATCTGATTTCCTTATAAGAAAGAAATCAATTTGAAAATATACCCTTCTACTTTTATACGTGATAAGATGTTCTATACTCTTTCTAAAACAAGTGTTAGCTAATATAAGATCGAACGTCAATGAAAATTCTAGAATAATTTTACCCTCTACATTTGTTTCCCTTATGACATGTCCTCCATAAACACCATCGTAACCTGAAAATACACTTCCTACATAACCATTTAGATCCCCTCTTAGAAGAATCTTTTCTCCTAATGGTATTTCCTAAACTAAATATTCTAAATCCTCTCAGAACTTTATTTTGTGATATTCTTCTAATCCTACTTGTAGTGCATAAGCGCTAATAATATTAAAAATTTTATTTTCCACTACTAACTTTAATGCAGTGATTCTATCTCTTAACCTTTTTACATCTACTATAATATTTTTTTTAAAATTGATCTACAATTATACCTACCCCATTTCTAGATTTAGTCTTACCAGTGTATCAAAGTTTAAAACCTGAAGTGTCTAATTCTTTCGCTTTTTCTCCTACCTATTTAGTTTCTTGTAAACATATAAAATTAATCTTCCTCCTAATCATAGTATCTACTATTTTTATTGACTTACTCGTAAGTGTACCTATATTTCAAGCCCCAAAATGAATCTTACTCTTGTGAATGAACTTCTTTATCCACATTCATTTATGAAAATGTGGAAGCCCTTACTTATTTTTCACTACACCCAGGCGTCAATGTAGTGACTCTTGCTCATTTGTCACTGTACTCGAGCTATACAGCACGTTACTTCTGAACAACGACTTAGCATTACGTTTAATATATCGATTGTCCATGTCATAAAGATTCGATAAAATTTTACGTTGGCTGTCGCTTGCCTAACATAACCCTCCTCTTTTTTCTGAGCCTGGAACCAGTTATGAAAAATAATTTGCATCAAAGCTTGTCATAGGCAGAGTTACATAATTGCTACTATAAAACATAATAATGATAGCTATTATAATTGTTGGAAAGAAGTTCCTAAAGAGGTCAAACAATTATGGTTTCAAGAATTTCAGGCATATTGTAATTTTTGTGTTAACAAATTGTATTTTTTTTGTATGCTAAGTTATTAATATTTAGAAATGCTTCATAATTTGATGGACATGCTTGGGCATTAAAAAATGATCTTCAAATTTATAAAAACTTCAAAGATCAAGTAAGGAATTAATTAAAGGAAGGAAAAAGGCTATTCTGGATTAAAGAATATGTTTGGAATGACTTATACTAGTTAGGATAGTCCACAATTTTGACAAAAAAGTAAACAAGCAAAAAAAAAAGTCTTTAACATTGGTAATAGCCTATCTCTTTTCACAGGTAACTCCACTCTATTTGTAAAGTATGTTTCAATTTTAGTTAAAGAGCTAGATAGACCTATAACACTAGTTGAACATCATGTTCAAGCCTATCAAAAATCAACATCCAGTAATTAAGTTAAAAAAATATGAAGCCACATTTGTAAGATTAATAATTTTTATTTAGCTTATTATGTCATTCCATACATAATAAATTCACAACATTTCTTATTTTTCATATAAGATGATTATACAAGACTTAAAATTACAGTTGTAGGCACTTCTTTTGAACAAAATTTTTCACTTTTAAACAAAGTAAATTTACGAATGATAGCAACTAGTGGAAAAAAAAGTGGCTCAGTATATGGTATGGGTAGTGCTTATGCCAAATAAAAGAAGATCTTGTCTCTAGATATAACTATAATAACAATATTGATTGGTTGTCATATCCAAGTGTCGTGAATGCTATATACCTAGAAGGCAAATTACATGAACATATTGATTATATAATAAAGCCTTATCAAATGCAATTACAAGCAAATAAATTTTTAATATTGGATATGTAATGTCAAATTTATGAATACTACTAAAAAAATATTAGTCCAAGTAATTAAGAAATTATTGGTTCTACTAATAGAGAGGACCATAAAAATAAATTGTAATTTTTATGTTTTTTAATAGTTTTTTTAACTTTATGTAAGTTAATTTTCAATTTACGTGAAAAGTAAATTTTTGTGTTTTTTATACTATTCTTCATGATTTTTTTACATTCAAATGTAAAAGCATTGAGTGACTTCTTATATGCACATTTTTAGCATCTTTCTTTAAAGAAAATAATGACAAAAGTATGGTACAATGAATTGAATGACAATTCATTCATTTTTATTATTGCTTGTCTTTATATATCCCTTATTTATGTTAAAATACAAGTATATTACACTTATTTTGTTTATAATTATTTAATATTATTTTGTTGACCAACTTTGTTTAATTCTATGTTAAATTACTTTCAACATTTCACTTGGATGTCTGAATGCAATATGTCATCTGGGAGAGGCTGAGCAACACATTAAAATATCCTTCATCCTAATTCATATGAAGAATAGTCTAACATTCAATAAGAGTCGAGCATGTTAGAAATAATCACTAAAAAGCTTATTGAACTAGATGGCATGAGTTTACAATTTAATTTTGATCTTATATTATCAGATATCATTATCAAATTCATTTGTTCCTAAATCTAATTATTATAGATTTAATTTATTTACTTACTAGGTTTAAATCAAAAAATAAAGTCATGTATTATCATTATTTTTAAGATTAAATATGATGGTCTATAGAATTATTAGATCAAAATTCCTTAATAATACATGGATTTATGATTTTTTTGAATTCTAGGTAAATTTTCTCATCTTATTTTATGTTATCGGAAATTTGATGCACATATACTTTAAATTCTCATCTTAGTCTACGTAATTGGAAATTTTCACATCTAACTAACTATGCTTTTTTTTTTTCTAATTCTCTATTTTTTTTAGAAATACTATTATTGGAAACCTAAGTATCATAATTAAATTTGTTGAATTAGAAAAATAAAGTAGTTTATTGTTTAAAAGATGTTATTGGTGTTGCTCAAGAGAAGGGAAAAATATCTCTATGGATTGGAGAATCTACATGGGATGAGTTGTGTGTACATTAGAACTCTCAAGAATTTTGAACAAAAAGCAAGCAAGACAAACAAAAAAAGAATTGGGCCTTTACATCTGAGTTTGGTGCATCTTTGCACACAGGAGATTTCATATCTATAGAAGATCACGCTAAAAGATTGATAGCTATATATATTTGGTGTATTGAATTTTGAACAATTATTTAATGCTTTTGTTACTTCACAAGTAACTTTTTTTTTTTTAGGCACAAGAACTAGGGAGGGACTTAACATATTTTGAGGTCTTTCTTAGAACACATCAAATAATAAGGTAATATAACAAAAAATAATAATGATAGAAATATTCAATTCAAAATTCTTATATTAAAAATATATATTAATTAATAGTACTTGATAGAAAAGATAGTAAGGAAGATAACAAAAACATATAATGAAAATTCCATTTCAAACATAAAAAAAATAAAAATAAAAATAAAATATATAGTACCAATTGAATGTCAATCGGAACTTGTCCAACTAACAATTAGTCAAACATCTTTTGATTGACTTTTAGTGAGAACACATTTTATATTTTTTTAATAAGATTTTTTTAAAATTAACATTTTTCATTGAAAATTAATATTATTTTTTCCTAATTATTTTTTTCAAAAATTACTATTAATTACTTAATTTTCTTCAAATTTTTTTGTCTTTCTTTATTATTTTTCTATAATTACTTTTAATTAATTTTCTATCTTACTAATTAATTATTAGTTTAAAAATAATATTATATTTTATAAATATTTAGTATCTTTTACTTTTTATAACATTTTTTCTAGTTCTTGATTTTTTTATTACATTTTGTGCTACTTTAATATATATATATAATATTAAAATGAGAAAATTTGTAATAAAGATTCACATATAAATACATATATAACAAAAAATAAAATAAAAGTCACTGTTATTAAACAAAGAAATCATACAAAAATTTCAAATTATTTTAAACAACAAAAAATTTTAACATCTCATATAATCTAATGTTGTTAATTGCTTGTATGTTGTATAAAAAATTTGTTGCAAGAATCATTCCCAATCTTTCTTTATTACTATCCCATATTCAAAACATTTATTAATGCTAGCTGCTCTTACATAATTTCCACCCAATATATGCTTAACAAGGCCATTAATACATATCTCACAAATTGTTTTTTCCATTTTAAAGGTCATTACCAATGATCAATCTATATATACATATCATCACTTCATCACTAATATATCTCAAAAACCATGTGATGACATACATAATACAGAACATGGTGACATTAGCTATATATATTACAAACAAGGATCTATAACAATTAATAGTAGGGGTTCAACAAGCCAATTAAGTTGGTAATTTGTAATACTTGAATAGGTCATTGGCAGCCATTGGACAAAAAATATTTAAGACTGCTTACCCATGCAAAACTTTAATATACCAAAAACACATACATTTTCCTAGTTAAAATCCTAACTTATACATTCCTATACTACTGTAGCATACATCAACCCAAAAGGATCTATTTTCTACTTATCTATATAGATATGTACATACTCTGTCAAAGTAGATATAACACTTTACACACATAAGCTAACACTGTGCCATCATTACATCCTATTAACTTTCTAATCTACTCTACCATTAACATATCTAGTATTGTGGGAAAGTACAACGGGAGCCTGTTATCATGAGATATTTGAATATGAGCCAAGCCTACTTCGTTTGTACTCAAACCCTCCATCGTTAGCGAATTTGCTAACAGATCAATTGCTTTCTTGTGAAGGTTTGTATCACATGCCAAATGGTTAATACCCTAACATATGTTCTCTACAATAAGTGCCAAGCATTGATCCATTTTCTTAGTTACATCCTTAAGTCCTTCCAACAAAATCTCTGCATGATTGTTTGTTTGCCTTTTCTATTTTCCAGAGGATAAGATGGCTTTACATGTAGGTGTCAAAGCAACATCTAAATCCACTAACCCTTAATTGACATCTATATCTAATAGGTAGAAGTCTTCTATTCTATGACTATGGTTTCCTTTTGAAGATGTATATCTGATATCATCAATATGTTGGCATCCTATCTCCTGGCCCTATCATTTCCTTAAACAATACACAAATCTTCAAAGTATGGAAATGACTTGTATCTAAATGGTGTTGCACTCTTATGGACCTACAAAACACATGACAGATTATAAATATGTGAATTTATTCTGGGGTCAACATTGAGATTATATTATCACAATGATATTATGCAAAATTCAAGTAATAGATGTTAAGTACATATACCCTTAAGGTAATGAGCCATTACTTATTTACAAATAAAAGATGTAAATCATACAACTTACCTTCACATAGTCATCATAAACATCCTTGTCGGCTGTGATACATTTCAATATTAGGTCCCACCCAAAATTGGAAGTGTTTGAACCATATACCATGTCTATAATTCAAATTATGATTGCTTAAGTGTCTTCAACTGCGATTGAATGTGGGGAACTTCCTTAAGGCCATAACATAGGCTTCTCTCATCAATCATCCATTCTAACTGCTTCAAACCCAACCTAAAGTTATTATCTACCATATATTTTTGGTCCATCCATAACTTTATAAGGAATTCGACAAGGATCACATCCTCAAATAGAGTCCACTGATCTTTCTATTTTAATTATACATCTATATTAAATTCATAGTAACTATTTTGGACATTTTAGTCCACGGTTGGTTGGTGGGAATGGGAACGAATGGAATAGAAAGGAATAAAAACGAAAAAGATAGAATGGATGAAAAAAATGCTTATGTCCCTACTTTGAAAAAAAGTAATTAAAAAGAATTGATACTATTGACTAATAATAAAAAAAAAAACATAATAGATATTTTTTTTTTTTATCTCCCTCACCCTCTCTTATGTGTCTTATGTGGTAATTATACTAAACATAGCCTAAGGATTAGTATATAAATGAAGTTTATTAAGCTTTAATAGGGTTCACTCAAATTTTTATCCATTAAGACAAGGAGCAAAGTTGAAGCAATTAGATGAAACCAAGAAAATTGCAAAACTAAATGATATGTATGGATGGGTTGATTGAGAAATAAAGCAAAACTAAATGATTTGTATGGATGGGGTTGATTGAGAACTAAAGGTTTACTTAAACTGATTTTATTTGAGAGTTATTAATAAACAAGAAAGATAATGAAGGATTCAAAATTTTCTATAGTTTAATTTTTTAAAATATTTTAAAATTCTTTTTGTTTTAAAGATTTTGGACATCCCAAAAAACAACCATTCAACCATTCATTCTTTTTTCCTTTTCACTCTATTTCTTTTAGATTCTTTTTCTTTCCCTTCTAACTATTATATTTGAATTGAGAAGAATGTAAAAAAAAAAATACATTTTCTTTAATTTAAATATAAGATTTCTTTTTCTTAAAACACATTTGAATTAAATAAAACCAATGACAAAGAAAAATAATATTGATTTAAATTTTAAAAAAATTTAAATAAAAAATTTCACCTTCATTCTCATTTATAATTATTGTTGATTAAAAATAATTATATTCTATTTATTATATATTAATGATAAATAATAAAATAATATAATTATAATAATGAAATAATGTAGAGAACATGGAATATTAATATAATAAATTATAAAATAATATATAATATATGCTAGAAATTTTATATAAATAATAAATAAATAAATAATCTAATATAATATATTTTATTCTTTCATATATTTTTTAATAATATTTTTTAAAATAATATAAAAAATTATAAAATTTTTAAATATATAAATAATAAAAAGAATTGTCAAATCCAAATTTATTGTAAGCGTGTAAAACAACAAGTGAATTATTAGCAAACCTTTTATAATAGGCCTGATTACTGCAGCCCATCTTGTAGGCATAAGGATTGTAGGCCAATCATGATTACTACAACCCATCTTGTAGGCCAATTGTGACTATTCGCTATATTGTGCTGTTGTCAATGTGCCACATAGTGTCCAATGGTGTGAAATGCACCATTAATTTGTGGCCACTGAACCAAAACAAAATGTACCATTTTGATTACTTAAAATGATGCGTTTTGAGTTCCTTGCTTATACAATCCTTATGCCTCCACGAAATGCATCATTTGTAGGCTCTTCACCCATGCAACACACCATATCGAGCAAAGGATAAATGTTATAGTAAACCAAACCAAAATTGTTGATTCAGTCACATGAAATGTGAGAAAGTCAGAACTCTTGATGCCAAACTCTCTTTTCTTCCTTTCTACTTCAATAATCTTCACAACCTCTAATGCAATAGCTTTCCATATTCTCCTACACTAAATGAGCTTCCATAAATTACATTCTCCATTTTTGGAGGTAACCATAAATTGTTCTTTCTTTTATTAATGATGTAGGTTATGATGGTGACCATGGTGTAATGGGAAATTTTGCTACATTGAACTTTTCAATCATCTTTTTTTGTTTACCTAAGTCAAAATGAATTATTCCTTTATTCACTAATCACAATTTTAGATGATGTGAGGAAAAAGGAAAGAACTTTTCAATAATCCATTTTTTGTTTACCAAAGTCAAAATGAAAGAACTTTTCATGTTTTTAAACTGATGGATTTATCATATTACAAAAAAAAGGAAAGAACTTCTTCATGTATTTAAATTGATAGATTAATTTGTTAGATCATGTTAAATTCCTAATATGGTACAGAAAAACTACTCCCAATTTATATAACCTTGGTTGGAGGCAAGAAGGACTAACAACTAGGGTTGTGCATGAGACGGGACGGGCAGGGAATGGGGTGAGCCCAAGGCCCGTCCCGATATTAGTCTCGAGACTGAATTCAAGGCCTGAATCTTGTCTCGGCCCGATGTAAAATCGGGCCAGGATAGGATAGGGAAAAATTGTCTTCCCATAATTAACTACATTAGCCTTAGATTTTACATCTTTGAATTAGTATTCTTCCAACCAACTAATTAAAAGGACATTGCAACAGAGTGTACATACCTATCTATAATAACTGCAAATCCATAGAAACCAACAGATGGTACTAATTAATAATGGCAATCTTAATTTCCAATGCACAATCTAAATGCAACAAAATGAATCCAGAGTTCTTCATGGTAAATCTCAGTGTCAAATAAATTACTTGGGAAGGAAATGGAACTGTCCATCACAATGAAAATGCAATTTACCACTTAAAATTGACCCACCGAAATAGGGGACAAAAGATAAAGGTTTGTATGGGTAAACTTCTACATTATAAACTGAGTTAGAAAATCTAGAGACTTCTAACCACATAAGGAAATTTTTATGTTTATTTATTTATTTTGGGGCCTATGGGTTATGCGTAAATAGAAAAGTGAATAGTCATAATGTTCCATCTCCAAATAATTGCTGCAAAATTACATGAGCCCCTTTCTTTTAAAAAAATGCCAAGATTTGTTACAAGGAAACAATAAAATAACATAACATAATATAACTTATAATGAGAGAGGGTATCAAAAGTAGTAATCTCGCACAGGACAAATGGAAGACACACAAGCCTTTTCGAGGTCTATAGACACATAAGACAACGACATAGGCCAGCACAGATTTGGAATTCAGATTCCCAACCAAATGTCAGATTCCCAAACTAAATCCATACTAAAAATCAGCATAACGACCAACCAACATTTGGGTAGATTCCAGCTTGGATTCTTAAGTCAAAATCAATTCCAATTCATGCCAATTCCAAAGGAGATACTCAAACATAGTTGGACAAGTTGAGAATTTATGTTTCAGATTAATACTAACCCAAATCCACATCCGAAGCCATTAACATAGATCAATACCTCTCTATAATTAAAATTGAAAAGCCACTAATTAATAATTATGGTCAAAAAATAAAAGCAATGACAATATACTTATGGAGGCCAAAATGTTCTATAGAAAATAGTCTTCCTCCATATAAACTGGTGCATATACCTGTGGATGCAAAATATTGGGGAAATCATGAAGCTTACAATAACCAAAATCAAATTAAGAACAAGAAGCAAGTAGTAACTGTAAAGATATTAAAGTACATACCATTTGATGTAATTAATGGCAAATGCCCAGTATTTGGTGAATGACAACTGTGGCTTATTGAATACAAGGAACCAAAAGAACGTTGGAGCCTTTTAGACTAAATTGTCAAAGAGATGAGATTCAAACTTTTAGCATATCAGCATAGCATCATTCTTAAAATACAAATACATGTCCCCAATAACAAAAAGTCAGAAATATGAAGAGTTCAAAATACAAATACAAGCAAAATAAAATAACAAAAACACATCAAGTGACATTCTGAACAGCTTCAGAGATTACTCCTGAAACTCTTGAAATATCTGCAAAAAGTAAATATTATTATGGAAATTACGAAGTAGAAATCAAAGGGAGAAATCAAATGAATATCATTATATTATTGTTAAAGTATAAAGCTTACCAGATTCCATAAGACTCTCAAACTCCTCATATTGATTAAAGTCACGCTCCTCAAATCTGAATATTGTGGGGGATAGCCAATTTTGGGTGCAGATGAGTGCTTCAACCATTTTTGGTAATAATGAATTCCTAAAAGTATCTAGTACATGATCACTAGTGCTAAAAGTAGATTCAGATGCCACAGTAGACACTGACATAGCTAACACATCATGTGCAAGTGAAGAGAGCACTTTATACTTTCCAGCATTTTCTTTCCACCATGTCAAGATATCAAAAGAAGGATGATCTTCAACTAAATCATCTGCAAGATACTTTTCCAATTCCGTTCTTTGATATGAGGTGGCTTTCATTTTACTCTTGTTAATGTTCCATGCCTTCTTTATCCTTCAAGGAGCAAAACTAGGTAGCTGCACTCCCATATCCCTTCTACTTGAGTCATCACTATCTTCAGAGACATCTTGTGATTCTTCAATAACCCCTTAGCACTAGTATATTCACTATACAGATGATACAATGCATTTGTAACCCTTTTCTCCATGGCCTCATAAAGATCGGGATTAGGATATCTCTCTCCAAAGGTAGTTCTCACAAAAGCAGGTTTATATCTCGAATCAAGTATCAACCCTAAGACTAATAAAGGGTTGATGTTCTCTAGTTTTCCCCAGTACTTATCATATTTACTCTTTATTTTTCTAGCCATATCTCTAATCAAAGGATCATCTACTATAGAACTAGATATTAACATGTCCAGAATTGTTGCAATGTCATGAAAACATGCATTTGATGTCATATATAATGATCCAGACAACCTCAATGTAATGTCGTAAAAAACCTTCAAAAATTGAACAAATACAGAGGCATTAAACCAGTCAGAAGGTTGAGGAGGACCAATCTGATGACCATCTTCTTTAAAATACACACAATACCCCTCACCTTCATCTTCCATTCTCTCAACACTCGTTGAAACTTTAGGGTATGTTCTAACATCAAATAGGTGGAATTCCACCTTGTCGAAACATCTAAGCAAACAATACTTTTTGACTCTATTCTTTCATTTTGAACAAAAGTTTTGAACCTCTGAAATCTTACAGGAGAAGACCTCACATATCTTACAACATTGCGAATAGCAAAGATTGATTTATTCATATCTTTCAATCAATCATTTACTACCAAGTTCAAAATATGAGCACAACACCTCACATGTAGATAATCTCCATTACACACTAACCTGTTCCAATTTTTTAATCGTTTCTTCAAATAAGCTACGTCTGTGTCATTAGAGCTTGCATTATCTACAGTTATTGTGAAAACTTTTTCAATCCCCCATCCCAAGAGACACTTTTCAATTGCCTTTCCTATAGTGTCACCCTTATAAATTTTAATTATACAAAAGTTGAGGATTCATTTTTGTAACTTTCGATTTTCATCAATAAAGTGAGCTATGAGATATGTATAGTTAAAATTTTGAATTGATGTCCATATGTCTGTAGTGAGGTAAACTCGGATACATGATTTTTTTAACAACTCCTTAACTTTCTTAGATTAGTCCTTGAAGAGTTTTAAACAATCTCTAGCGATTGTGTAGCGTGATGGAACTGGAAACCTAAGCTCTAAACAATGGCTATATTTTTGAAATTCATGCCCTTCTACAATCCGGAAGGGCATTTCATCACATATCACAAATTCAGCTAGAGCCCTTCGACAATCATCTACATTGTAAATGTGAGGAACCAAAGTTTTTCTGTGAGCAATCCTTTCTGAAACATCTTCCCCAGAAGACTCACTGTATGCTAACATGGTTTGATTAATCGGCCTATATGGGTTCTTCTTACATACTTTTACATGCCTATTCAATCCACTTGTTCCATGTTTAATTGGGTGACACAAATAGGAAACTTTACAATATTTACATACAGCTTTATGTTTCCCACCCATTTCACTCAATGGAAATTTTTTGAAATGCTCCCAAACACTATACTTGTTTGCATAAGGTTTTCTCTTGGAACCTATAGTTGTGGAATCTATGGCTGAAGCAGAGGCTGCAATAGTAACAATATCTGAGGCTGAGGAGTCTTGGGTAGGAATATTGGTAGATTGAGTTTGGGATTGGCCTTGGGTTTCTTGAGTTCTTTGATCTACCATTAGTTCCTTTGTCCCTACAAAGTTTATAGGCAATAATAATAGGATTTTAAGCTTATAGAACAACATCTCAAACATTGGAATTAAAGAAGCTCAACATAGGCATTTTAAATTCTTTATTTGCTATGGAAGTATCTTGACATGATAGATTTCTTTATTTTCCAAAGGCTAGAATTAATCCAAAGCAGATAAACCACCAAAGCAAGTTTGAATAATATCATCAGAGAATGTTTAGAATCTTTACATCCCTCTCTTCTCTTTTTCTCTAAGTTTTTGATATAGACAAATGAATTTTTCTCAAAAAAAAAAGTGCATAACATAATAGATAAACAGTTACTTCCATACAATAACCATAGCTATCAATTGTCGAATACCCATCCTCATCAACTTATGCCTAAATTTATAGTTGTAAAAACAAACACTAATTCTTCAAGAACTAGTTAAAAACCTAAATTAACATAATGCATCCTATCCAACAGAAGCAGAAGTCACTTTGTGTTAAATGTATAGCAACTATGTTGATGAAATCCTAGAACTAGTTAAAAACCAACGAACCATGGATACATACAAGGCCCTGATTAACACTAAGAACAATCTTGCAAATTCATAAATTTATTCAAGAAATTAAAGAACAATTGATCTACCTAGCTACCAACTTAAAGCTTGCAGCTTCTACAAGTTACCTAGATCATTCCAGTAGAAATTAGCATAGAGAACAAGATAAGTTCAAGTTTGTATATATTTACACTTTAACTAGCAACTTAGCAAGATGAAGGGGCCAAGGAAAAAAAAACAAAGAAAAAAAAACTTCTGATTCAGCAACTAGATTATCTACCCAGCTATAAACTTTGTAAAACCCGGCACACAAACAATATGTATTATACCCAATGTGAAGCTTGCCAATCCCAATAATGAGATCTGCATGCATTCTAATTAGCTCTTAAATTGTATTAGTTGCTTTGGATGAGCTTTCTTATATTGCAAAAGTGATACGTCTCCCCAGCAAGATTGGGACTCAGGAGATTGCAAGACTGAAGAGAGATGAGACTCGAGAGGGAGATTTGGGCTGTGAGCAATTAACTGAGAGAGGCAAGCTTCTTTATAGACTACAGCTACCAATAACTATCGCAGCACAGCCAAACCATCTCAATGACTCACCAGAGTGCCGCGGGAGTTACGTCTGTCATGGAATCGTGGATTTAAGGGAGGGATTGCCATCGTGGCTCCGTCGTGAGTTTGGAAAGGGATAGAGTCACAAAGGGAACGAACGACGAGGAAACCAGGGTGAGCTTGATATTTTTTTTATTAAGGGAGGAGGGATTACCATCATGGCTCCGTTGTGCATTTGGTGAGGGATAAAGTCACAGAGGGAGCGAACGGCGAGGAAACCAGGCTGAGCTTGATATTTGTTTGATTAAGGGAGGAGGGATTGTCATCGTGGTTTCATCATGCGTTTGGTGAAGGGATAGAGTCACAGACTCACAAAGGGAGCGAACGACGAGGAGGGAGACCGGGTTGAGCTTGATATTTGTTTAATAATTCATCTCAGGCATAAGCTTCAGTTCAGCTAACCAAAATGCGAAACCTTTTTTTTTATTGAATATATTGGGCTGGGATGTGTTGAACTGGTTGGAAGACTCATCCTGAAGCCCGTCCTGGCCTGAGGTTCTAGCCCAATTTCCCCTTCCCTGTTTGTCCCGTTTTTAACTTTTTCTTGTAAAATCAGGCCGGGTTGAATTTTTCGGGCCTTTTGGGCCTTGCACAGTCCTACTAACAACATAACAATGGATCATTTTATGTATATGTGAGCCATATTCCATTAACAAAGTTATGCCTTAAGTGTATATTATTTTAAAGTAATTTTCATCAATGAATTTTAGGGAAGCTGGTACCTTTAATATCCCATCAATCATAGATGACAACTTGGGGGTTAATGGGAAGTTTGGAGTTAAAATGGAATTTGTAATACCATAATGCATTAGCCTTATTAGACTAGTATTCATGCTTGATTCTCTAGAATTTTTAAGAAAAGGGATAAAATAGTAGCAGATTATTACGTTGTGTAGGATCCAAAAATTTCATTTTATGTTCTATGAGCTATATAAACACACCAACATCATTTTCCACTCATACTCTATTCATACAATTCATACATATCATAAAATAACCCATAAATCACGGATTTGAAACTAAAAACCAAAAAAATTGTAATTTGCTTATGGGTTTAGAATTCAAAATTTTGGCATCAACTTTGAAAAATTATAATTAATTTTAAAAAAATCAAAATCAAGAAAATAATAGCTTTCTAGAAAGCTCTGGATGTCAACTATAAGTTAAAAATTATTCCAGGCCATGAGACCCTAGCTGAACCATGATTGATATCAGAAAAATTTGAAATGTCTAGTTGCCCAAGTTTGTTGTCATAGGTTACTAATATGAATTTCAAAAATTCATAACTAATTATAGAAAAATAAAAACTCAGCAAACCATACCATTCTAGAAAGTTATGAATGTTAACTTAATGGGAAAAATAAGTCTAGACCAAAACAGAAGCTTAGGGCATGAAAACCTATGAAAAAGTAACTGAGATTTGGCTACATCCCTGATACTGATTTGAAACTTCAAAAATTCGTTTCTCTCTCTATATAAATCCAAATGAGGTGCTCTCAAGTTTTACATAAATCTTATCATGTCTACTTTATGCCTATAAAATTTCATAACCATTGGACATCATTTGACTAATCAGTGATAGAGGCAAATGTTATGACTATTTGCACAGTACTTAGGCTAAATTTGTCAAAAATTGTCAACTTTAAAAATTCACCAAAAATTCTCTAGAACTTCAAATAATGTATAGTTTAACTTTGCAAAAAGCTCTAGACAAGACTTATATGCTTGCCAAATTTTAAACTAAGAAAAATTCATTTGGTTAGATCTTGACATAACTCACGAATATGGCAAATTTGGCATCATATAAGGGTCAAAATTTGTCCAAACGGCTTTTTACTTCTTCTACCACCACATGAGCACATTTGGGAGCATAAATACAACATATACAAGCTTCCCAAATGGTCTAAACTATCATGCATCATAATCTCACTAGGCCACATGGAAGAATACATAACTAAGAATGAGCTCCCAACTACCCAAAACACAATTTCTCATTGAATTGGTTCCAACTTTGGTTCATATGCTACATATACTTTTACATTAGCTCACATGTCTACATCTCAAAAATAATATATACAAGTACACTTTGACATTCAACTATATCAAAACTATACAAATGCCTAAAGATAGTCCATCAAGCTCTTTAGCTTCCATCTTTAGCTTTATGAGTTCCACCTAGACATGGAGAGATGTGAGAGGGAAATGGGGTGAGATTTAAAGAATCTCAATAGCTCAAACAAGCAAGAAAAAATGCATATATTCATGTCACAAGGTACAAGCATGTTATACACACCTTTAAAAAGTGTTACATTCACAATTTTCATGCCAAAATAACACATCAAATCTAAGAACAAGTTCAAGGGACTTATGGTATAGTCTCATCCCATTTTAGGGACTTTTGGGTTAGCCTCAACCTTAGTTTAGGGGCTTTTAACTTGGCTTCACTCATCCATGAGACTGTTACCTTTGTCTCACTCATTACAAGAGACTTTTGGTACAACTTCATCCATAAAGCACAATTTTATAATCAAATGCCAATCAAAAAACATAATGGTACCATAAAAGTCAAATAATAGCATATGGCATTTCTTAAGATTCAAACACACATACATGTATCAAATAACATTCATGCAACCATATTACACACAAGAAAGGGATAAAAAGCTCTCTTGGCAATTAAACACAATTCTTCCCTTTTGATTTCTCTTTTTCCTTCTCGGTCTCAAACCCACAAATAGATAGAGCTTGATTTCTTTGGCCTAGACACAACAAATAGTATCCAATCACACTCTTGGAGTAAACTAGAACAAATTAAAACACTCCTTAGCTACTTCTTCCTAGCTTAGCCGAAACAATGGAAGAAAAATGAGCCCATGGAGTTTCAAAATTTTTCCTTGATGGGAGAGGCACTTGGGAGGCTTCTTAGGGGTCTTAGGAACTCAAACAAACCCTCACATATGCTAGGAAGTTCATGAATCAAAACAGAATTTATAAAGTGTTCAACAATTCTTAGTTGTTCTCTCTTGAAATTCCATGGTTTTTCTTTTACTTTCTTTACATTTCCTAGGTTCCTACACTCTAAATCAATGGTTTCTTACTAGTTTTAGGTCAGAACTTTCTCCCTCTAGGCTGTTCTGTTTTTGGCCGAAACACCACACATAAAGAGCAAGAAAGAAGAAGCAAAGGTGCAAGGAGATTTACCTTAATCCCAAGGTCTCTTCGAGAGTCTCTTCTTTGCTTTAGCTTCCTTCTTGAATTTCTAATCTTTTTCCTCTGAACCAAGGCCAAAATAGAACCAAATAAATAGCTAAAATCATAGGAAGAAAGCTTGAGGGAAAGATAACAACATTAAAGAAGGAAAAGCCAAGAATGTTTTCCATTTTCCTACCTTTTCCTTGCTTCTTTCTCTTCTTTCTTGAGCTCTCCTTATGCGTGCTTCTCTCTAGCTTCTTTCTTTGTTTTAGATAGAACCATAAGTTGATTATGAAAGGCTAGAAATGGGACACCACTTATAGCAAGAGAAAATAAAAGAATTGTTCATTGAAAATGACGTTTAAGTCCTACATTTGTGGTACTTTCATTTTAGCTTTATTTTAGCTCTTTTTTGAGAACCATCTCTTCGATCATAAAATTTAGGTCCTCAATTTTATAAAATGGCTTTAGAAGCACTCAATTTAGATTTAAAACCTTTCTGAATGAAACAATCAAAATTCGGGTTAACTGACATTTAAAAACGTACACCATAGGAGGTTTAAACTATTCTATTAGTTTCTATAGTTTTTAGGGCCTCCGAGAACCCTGGGCAACTCAATCTTTCCATTTAAAAATTCCTCCTTGATATTTTCTTAATCAGGTCTCGCTGTAGACTCTTGCTATTGCTAGAGTTTCTTGGATGTTCTCACCACAACTGGCGCTATTGCGAGAAATTTTTTGAATTTTGTATAGGCTATGAACTCGCTATAGCAAACTAGCATCCTCGTTGTAGCGAATTGGTACCTTGGCTATAGCAAACAGGTATCCTAGCTATAGCGAGGAGACTTTAAAAAATTCTAAAACCTTGAATCCTTGTTTCTATGAAACTCGGATGTTACAAAATTCAATGACATTAAGGCAACTTGAAAGTTCTAGGTTGACTATTGTGGATTAAAGAGGTTAGAAGTGGCATTATTCGTGATGGGATGTTAGGAGTATGTGAGGCTTGTTAGTATGAAACGTTATAAACAACTTTGCCCATACTCAATTTTGGCTGAAGCCTCTTATTTTTAAAAAAACTCCTTGTTTGTACACAAAGTGGTGAATGAATTATGTAAGAAGTTAATGGGGAACCATTTGAGGCAAAATAAACCAAACAACAATACTTTAACACTAGTTAGTGCAATGCACTGCACAACCAAAGGAGTTTAGGAAAAAACTTGGTATAAAGCATGAGAGACGCTTCATGGATTGGATGAATCTTTAACAGAAGAGCAAAAGAAAAACTTCCATTAAAAGAGAGTTGCAAACATAAGAATCTATAGTATATTTATTTATAGTAATTTCACTATTTACTTAATTCACATCTTGTCTTCCTTTAAAAACTAATAATTTGAATGCATATATATAGGTCAATGTATCCTTAAGTCAAATGCAAATGACCAACTCCATTTTAACACCTCACATATACTTAGAAGCAAATGAGATTCAATAAGAATCGACTATATCATTGATGGTAAGTTCATTCATGATATTAAAATTACAAAACATATTGCTTTGTTATTATTGACATTATATGATATGTCTTTTTTGAATATAAGAACCATTTAATCGTCCTACACAATTGTGTAACACACCAAAACTATTTAGTGTTCCATAACATTTAAGTCCATTGGTTTTTGCATGTGAAGTGTGTTGGCTTTTGTATATCTCATTTAAAGTATATTGGTTTGACAATGCTACAAACAATCATATCTTTATGTAAAAGACATGTAATCAATTTTATTAGAATCTCTTATTTATTTCAATCAAATCTTGAAATACATATGATGTGGAGAATACAAAGATATTATCACAACATAGCTAAGACATGTATAGTTTCATTGAAATATTAAAGTATAAAGATTCATATTATAGAGATTTTTAATACATCTTATACAATTTTAAATCATGTATGCCTAATTTATCCTATATAAATTTGCCGTAACCCTTTATTATTGTCCACTTCTACTACTTTTTCCATGACCACTTTTCTAGTTTAATGGAGTTGCATAATTTGGTTTTTCATAATTGGCTGATTCCAAACTTTGAGTATATGTCTTGTTTCAAAGCTTATATAATTAGGTTTTTCATAATTGGCAGATGCCAAACTTTGAGGATATGTCTTGTTTCAAAGCTAGCATAGCATATACCCTGCACATTTAGTAGTAATACATCTTGAGCACTTTGGTACAATAGCATTCAACTAAATTTTACAACACCAAGAATTCAACACTTTGGTACCAAATTTTAAATTGAATAACACCGTTCAACCAAATTCTACAACATCATTCCACATATTTCAACCAAATTTTGGTCCTTTGCTACAGATGCAAGAGTTTTACAAGTTAACCATACATCTATCACAAGAAATGATGAAAATAACTCCACATATTTAGATGGCTTCTTAACACTCAATCATTATGTTGGTTAATTTCCAACAAGCAAAAGCATCACAATAGTATCTATACTCAAAATTGGGAAAAATCCTTTGCAGAATGTTCACAATCAATCCTATGCAATATAATTCATTCATTGTATACCTAAAAAAAGAAGGAAAAGACTCTAGGAACTAGAGGAAAGGAACTTAAACACTCCTTAACATATCAAGAAACTTGGACACTCTCGTAGCCTTGGTTTCTATGCTTTCTCCTCATAATCCTGCACAAATCGAAATTAGAGGACTAATTTGGCATGAAGCAAAGGGAAGGGACCAAGTTGAAACAACAAATAAATTCATGGGACTAAAATACTAAATTGATCTAAAAATGTTCATCTAACAAGCCTTGTCACAAATAACCTGTCTTGCACCTCCTACCATTTAATGACAAAATTTGTTACAAATTGATTATAAAAAACAAATAGTAGAAGTAATAGAAAAACAAAACAAAAATGGAAGGTTATAATTCGTTCAAGCTCGTGTAGGACCAAGCAAAAGCCTCTACCCAATCCTCCCCTCTCAATTTTCCAAGCCATCTTTTTACATCTTTTAATAGATAAAAACCACTATCATAAACAAACCCAAATCAACAACATAGTACTTTGTTGAAAGAACATAAATCCAAAAGCTAATAGTATACACCTAAAGAAATTCACCCAAATCAACTACATAGTGCTTTGTTGGAAAAGAAAGCATCCAAAACCTTATAGCAATTGTGTAAAGAAATTAATCGACATCTTGTGAAAGAAATAGATAAGGTACAAGAAAAGCCACATTGGAGATAATCGACTTCCAGAGACAATGGAGCTTCGGTGACAATGCGTAATTGGAGAGAGTGGCGCAGGCAAGGAGAAAAAAATAAGGATGAGGCATCTTGATATGAGTTTTGTTCGTTCGCTTGCTGCAGAATCCTAGGTTAAAGATCAAAACACACCATTTTGAGTAATCAAAATGGTTTTGATCATGTCTAGGACAAAATATACAACATTGCGTTTTGCATTGTTGGGCGTTACATATCAAGCATGCAACGACTTGATCAAACAAATGGCACCGATTGATTTTACAAGATTGTTTGTAGTATTACATGTTACTACAAACAATCTAGTCATTGTAAAATAGCGAAATAAAGGTCGATTTGCTTTTGGATGCGAAAAATCAGATTATAGTTCTTAGACTCAAAATTGAGATTAAAAAAAAATGAAGGAATCAATGAAGAATTGTTAATGTCGCTTTAAAAGGAGTTACCAATAGATAGATTCAAACAGTAAATACATCTAAATTTAATCTTCAAAAATCTAAACTTGATAAGGTTATATTAGACTTAAATATGTATTTTACAAATTTAGTCTAGGTTTAGAATATTATAAAATATAAAATATGCCTTATAGTAAATATTAAACAAAATAAAAAATGACATCCTTCAATAAAAAAATGATAAAAATAATTTTTATAGTAAATTATATCATTTTTCTTCGACATCAAAATTTTCAATTTAAGAATCGATGGTGCTCAATCCATCCTGTTTTTATCCAACAAGTATGAACCACAAATAATCCAACCTTAACTTAAGCCCTTACTAAAATTTTATTAAATTGTCAATTATATGCGAAAATAAAAATAGTTTTACTCTAAAAATTTTTTTGAACAAATTTTCAAAAAAATTTGAAAATCAAACAAAATAATGAGAATTAACACACTAGTAAATACACTAATATTTAAAAAAAAGCATTAGTTTTAAATTTAGACTCAACTTAATTGCATCAAAGGCTTTAACTATTAACCCTTCAACCGTCCACTTTGAACAACTGCTTCATATTCCATTATCGCAACATAGGAGTGTTCATCGGGCCATTAAGCCCTAGGGGTCCGCCATAACTCAGTCTAATCGGGTCAGGCCGAACTGTATCAAAAATATAAGTGGGTAAAACTTTAAACATAATTATATCGGGTCGGGCCAGGCTACAGGTAAAGATATATTTTGCCCAACTCACCCTAGTATTTATTTATTTATTAGTTATTAATATCTTGTCATCTTATATATATATATATATATTATTTTTATTTCATCTTATTTTCTTTGCATGCTGCAACTTTCATTACATACCTAAACCCTCCATATTTCTTAATTGTTTTCATAATTGATGTGTATTCTTATTAATATTTCTTTTGTTGAATGAAAATACATATGTTTACCTAAAACTAATTATATTAGTATAGTTTATATTTTGCTTGATAATACTAAACTATTTTTTTTATTATTGATAAAAACATGAAAATTCTAAAAGCCTATTATTTTGAAGTATATGCCTATGAGTCAACAAAAAATATTTTTATATTACAAGTATCAATTCATAAAAAAAAAAAAGAGGCCCAGGAGGCCAGGCGGCCCTGACCCAACATAAAACCAGGTTTATTTGGGTCGGGGCAAGCCATGGACATGAAAACAAGCCCAATGTCTTAATCGGACTGGGTATTGGGCATATTAGATGTTCAACCTGACTCTGCCTATGAACAGTCCTATTGCAACAAAGAGAGAGAGAGAGAGAGAGAGAACCTGGGCTGCAAAATCTCCATAACTTAAATCAAGAACCAAAATGAGGATCAAAATCCTTACCCATAAAGACTCCGTTATATTGAATCATTAAAAGATTTTTTTTGGTTATATATATATATATATGAATAAATTGTATAAACCTCTCTTAAATTTTATTTAAACTACACGCTTTTTTTTTATTTTCAAGATATACATAAATTTTATCTAAAATAAAAAATCCTATTATACTTTTGGCCAATTTTTATTTTTTGACTCAAATGCCTTCTATTTAATTTTTTAATAAAAATATATACTTAAATTAGCAAAAGATATTCTAGTAAAAATTTTAAAATTGAATTATATATACTTTATGAGTTAATAAACTTTAATGTTTTTATTTTCAAAAATATATTTGAATTTAAAAATAGATTTTATTTTTAAAAAATTTACTTTTTTTTACTTTACTTTATTTAACCTTTATAAAATTTTGTATACATTCAACAATTCTAACAGATATTCCCACACCATAAAAATGAAAATTAAATGAATTTGCCGTTGATAATAAAAAAAACAAATAAATTATGTTAACATTTCTTCAAGTTTGATTAAATTATGCTTGATATTTTCCTTATTTTAAAAATTACCTTAGACTCCTAATATATTATAAAAAAAATTTTCTAACTTACTTTTTATAAAAAAAAATAATTTTTTACACAATATGAAATTGTAATTTTATTCTTAACATAATAATAAAAACAACTAAGTTAATGGTAAATTTTAATATGAAACAAATTGTATTCCTAATATAATATTAAAGATAGCTAAGTTGTATAGATAATTTTCTTGACAAACAATACATTAAAAGAGTTAGCAGTAATTTTTGAAACAAGAAATATCATAATGTAACCTGTAAAATCTCATGAAAAATTAGAATAATTTACTCTAAATATAGGGAAGAGACAAGAATAACAGGAAAAGCATCTCCGCTCTAATCTTACCCCATTCCCTAAAAAGTACATATTACTACTACACAAAAATTCATGGGTTCAGGCAGAGGCCAGCTAGAGTTGGTTCCTCCTAAACTCGCTTTGAGGCCTGCCCAAGTCATTTTGCATTGTCAAAGTGCTTTTAAAACACGCGGGCTGGTGGCTAAAGCCAGAGCTTCTGGCTAGAGCGAAATATAGGTTGTCAACGAAAAATTCAAGGTCCGCATCAATAGGGGTACAGACAAAGATAGTTCAGAGTTCAGTAAATTGAGTTTCCCCTACACGCTCAATAAATCCCATCAATTGCATAGGAATGCTTAAGCCTGTCTGGATTGGTTACCTAAGAGGACTTCCATTTTTGTAGTTGTAAGAAAGTACTGGAAAAGCTTTATCTTCAAAGTGATATGTGCCAGAAATGGTAATACCCAATAAATCGACGACGAACTACATAGAATTCATTACAAAAGCAGAAACTACCTCTTTCTACCTATCTTTCAATTCCTGTTCAAATTGAAGCAACTTCTCTTTTACTGGCTGCAGAAATAGCCTCAAGTCCTCCTTTATCTGTATATTATCTTGATGCAAGAGGTCAGATGCTTCACTAAGTCTCACTTCCATCTACAAAAGAGAAGAGAGGGGGGGGGGGAATTCATAGTAAGTAATCCCAATCAATATAGAATGAGAAGGCATATACGAAGTCATCATCGTCCAACGCTAAGTAAGATCCAGTGTTTTATCAACTGCCTATGAGCGATATAATTTTAAAAAAAAAAACATCCCAAGGAACATTTGTCCTCCGATCAAAATAAGGATAAGCAGGAGTTTGAAATTGCATTAAAAAATAAATCAGATGAGAACAAAATCATACTACCTACCAGATGAAATAATTACAAAACAGCGGCCTCAATCACAAGAAGTTCAGTCATATCCACGACCACAGCATCCAGAAAATTTATCTCAGTGAGGTAGAATATGACAAACATGGCTAATTAACGAATCTTAGAAAAGAGGGTACATGGAGGTCATTGCTGGGGATATAGACAGCGTGAGAATGATTGTGGGGAGAGAGGAGAATCTTGGTAGAATGCCCTTGGCCTCTCAAAAGCTAGTGGGGAGTGTTCTGGTTTGCTTTCTTTTCATTTCCATTGTAGTAATCATCTGAGCTCTATTTCCTTTCAATTCTCGTTGAACTAGAAGGAATATCATAGTTTCTCCTATATAAATAATATTGAATCACAGTTGAGTTTCATCATTTATACTCAGGCATTCCAATCTCTTAAAGGAGGTCCAAAGTTTTTTTTTTTTTTTGAGAGAGCAATTCCTCTCTTTGACCTGGCCACTTTCATGTGTAAAAGATATTTCATTTTCCCAAGATCCTTAATTTCAAACTCCCTAGCAGAGTCTTTTTCACCAATCTTATTTCTTCTTCAAATTCTCCTATAACAATAATATCATCAACATAAACTATTAGTGCTGAAAGTACTATGTGCACATGTGGGTGTGTAAGTTGTTATAATATAAGGAAAATCTTTAATTTATTTGTAATTTATTTTTAATTTACTTAGCCATATCTCCCCTTTATCTAACGAAAAGATTAGTAAGAGATTCAATTTGTTTTTACTTTCCTATTACCTTGGGATTTGAATAGCTGAATTGTAACTAGTCATTTTCCATCTATTCCCCTGTTTGTATTGGCACTTTTTGGTTCAAAATGACATAGAAACAATTTCTCTTGTTTCTCACATGGTATTGGAGCATTGGTTGTTATCTACTTAGATGATTTGGTTTGGCTCCATAAGAGCCCTTCAAACCGACGCTTCAAACCTTGACTCTGGGTCATCTAGCATCTCACATTCAACCCCTCGGATCACCAATCACAATGGTTCTTCGGCTGGCTATGGTTCCATGGTTATTGAAAGTGCTCTATTGATGATCACCAATCACCAATTCAATGGAAACAATTCTCTACAGTAGTCTCAAGGAGTCTTAATGTTCATCATAGGAAAAGCCAAGGAAGAATACACCACAAGTGAGGCTATTGAACTAGGAATTTCATATTCAAAATATAAGACATGGAGAGCAGAGACCAACATGATCAAATCATGGTTGGTAAACTCCATGACTACTGAAAATAAGAGAGAATTTTCTCCTCCATTGAATTGCCAAGGATGCTTGGAATGCTGTGAAGAGGTCCTATTCATCAATTGAAAATACAACAACTTTGTTTCAAATCAAGGGGCTTAGCCATGACTAGAAACAAAGAGATTTAAATGTCACCCAATACTACAACACTCCTATAAAGTATTAGCAGCAGCAACACTTGTATGAAGTTCACCAATAGAAGTGCATTTGAGTGTGTCATGGAAGGTTTACCTGTTTGGGTCATGACACCTGTACCAATCACTTGTTTAGGACTGTTGCCTTGATTACTCATTATTCTTTGTAGAATGGCCAGCAGCTCTCTGTTGGATAGATTTGGTTCAGTAGGGCTATGAGTTTGCTCTTCACCATTGATCACAAGGCCACGAGATTCCTTTTTTGGTTGGGGTTTCCAATCTATTAGTTTTCTATGAAGTTTTCAGCATTTATCCTTGTTGTGACTAGCCTTCTCACAATGATCACACCATTGTCTATCACCTCTCTTTTGCTTAGAATCTTGAACAATGTTGCTCCTAACAGTCATGGCAGAGGACTTTGACACAAATTTGGGGAGTGGAGCACCTTGCATTAATCGTTTTTGACTTTCCTCCGACCTAACATGTGCAAACACCTTATCAATCAATGGCAGAGGGCAAATAGACGTCACTCTTCCTCTAACCTCTTCAAACTGGCCTTGTCCGTGCTGAATTCGGCAGTTAGGGAATGCAATACAAATATTTTAGAATGACTTCGAAATGGCATAAAAACTAAATGTTGCCATTTTTCTAAGCTTTTTCATTTTCTTCATTCTAAAATCTCTAATCTCTTACATCCGCGTTTCCTTTATTCTTCTTCAATGTTCTGCTTCGTTCTTCTTTTATGTTTTGCTTCGTTCTTCTTCAACATCCAATTTGCTTCATTTGTTCTTTGCTGTTCTTGGTCATTGGCAAGGAGGAGATCACCTTCGAGGTTTTTCTAGGTTTGCCATTCTGTGCTTCGAGCTTTGCCATTCCGTGTTTTGAGCTATGCCATTTCGAGGTTCTCCCAACTTTGTTATTCTGTGCTTTGAGCTACGCCATTCTAAGGTTCTTCAAGCTTCAATTGTTCTATTCTTCTTTTCAAGCTTCTACATTGTATTCTTCGCCACTCTTGGTCGTCGGTGAAAGAGGGAGATTTGCCTTCGAGGTCTTATTCTTTGACTTCGAGGTTCTGTTCTTCTCTTCATTGTAAGTTGATTCCATTTCTAGTTTCTAGCATTTAATCTATAGTATTAATTTGTTCTATCACTTATGCTTGTATCTGTAAATTGTAACTACATCTTATTTATGCTTGTGGCTGGTTTTATAATATATGCTATAATTTGTAGTCTATTCAAGATTCAATTTACATTTTAACGACTTGATTTGAAGTGCGAGACTATTTTTGATGCCTTTAGTTGTTATGTCCAGGATCTAAAATTGGGGAAGAGAATCAACAGTGCTAAAAAGTGTGCTGGACTCTATTGGCTAGAAGGACCTGGGAAGAGCAACACTATTTTGTCATCTGTTACTCATTCAAATCATGAAAATGATGTCTTGTTATGGCACTATAGACTAGGCCACTCAAATTTTTATTACATGAAAAAATTGTACCATCAATTGATGAATAAAAGTACTTCTTTTCCCCAATGCGAAATTTGTCAACTCTTGAAACACACCAAATCCCCTTGTCTATCTCATCCTTACGAACCCTCTCAACCAATTTCTCTAATACAAAGTGAGGTTTGGGGCGCTTCAAACATTAAAAATATCAATAAGACGAGATGGTTTGTCATGTTTATAGACAATCACATTAAATTGACATAGGTGTATCTCCTAAAAGAAAATTTTGAAGTTGCTAGTGTTTTTCAGAACTTTCACAAACTAATCCAAACCCAATTCCAAGCTTCCATTCAAATTTTCAGAACCAACAATAGTAGAGAATTTTTCAATACTACCCTTGACTCTTACCTAACCCACTATAGTATCCTTCACCAAAGCTTGTGTGTTAATACTCCCTAACAAAATGGGATTGTTGAAAAGAAAAATAAGCACCTCTTACAAGTAGCTAGGTCCCTACTTCTTAGTTCAAATGCTCCTAAATGTTATTGGGTAGAGGTGATTTTAACAGTCAGATACCTAATCAATAGGATGCCTTCAAGGATTTTAAATTCATTTCACCCTATCAAGAACTTTTGGAACAATATCCCATAAATCAGACCATGTCTTCTCTTCCTTATCAAGTTTTTGGTAGTACCTCTTTTATACACAATTACCTTGGGGAAACACTTGAGCCTGAGCCATTAAGTGCAAGTTTATTGCATATTCATATAAGAAAGGCTAAAAGTGCTACTCACCCTCTACAAAGAAAATGTTTTTCACCTTAATTGTGACCTTCTTTGAAACCACTCCGTTTTACTCCCAAACACCTATTCAGGGGGAGAGTTTTGAAGTTCAAAAAGAGGAATGGCTGTTTGGAAATAATTATGGGCCTCCTCATCCTGAAACCAACCTTGACTTCACTAAACAGAACCTATTAAATGAACCAAACCCACATAAAACATGTTCCATTGAACCCAAGGTCTGCCCCATTGCCATACAAAACAAGGAAATACTTGTTCACAGCAAGGGGTAAAAAATCAGTATAGTGTAGTGATAGAACTGCAGAAGGAGCAAAGGAAGGTGACAAAACAGCAGACAAATGAATGTACACACTCCAGGCAAAGTCAGCCATTTCCCTTGCTCCAAGTTCCGAACCTCAAGAAGTTCCTATTGCTCTTAGGAATGAGGTAAGAAGTTGCACAAAACACCCCATTAATAATTTTGTTGCCTATGACAAATTATCTCCTCGGTTGTAGGCATTTGTGCATAATGTTTCTCTCGGAAAGATTCCCATTGATACGTATGAGGCAACAAAGAAGCAAGAGTGGTAGACTACAATTCAAGAGGAATTAGAGGCTCTTAAGAAGAGCAGAACTGGGGAAGTTGTTGATCCTCCTCAAAAACAAACTCTAGTTGGTTGCAAATGGATCTTCATAGTTAAATATAACCCTGATAGCAGTATTAATTGCCACAAAGCCAAACTTCTTGCCAAGGGTTTTACTCAAACTCAAGGCATTGACTGTGAGAAAACATTTGCTCCAATCACAAAGTTCAATACTATTAAAGTCTTACTATCTCTTGCTGCAAATCTATATTGCCCTCTAAATCAGTTGCATGTGAAGAATGCCTTTCTAAATAAAGACTTCAACAAGGAGGTGTATATGCAAAATTCCACTTGGGCAAGAGAACACAAGTAATGGTACTAAGGTGTGTAAACTCTACAAATCCTTATATTAGCTCAAGCAATCTCCAAAAGCCTGGTTCAAGAAATTGACCATTATTGTCAAGAACCAAGGACACACTCAATGTCAAACTGATCACACCTTGTTCCACTCACTATTGTTAGTGGGGAATACATGGGAAGGTTGTGGGTCAAAAAGGGGCAAGCAACTATTTAGTATGATTTGGGAGAGAGACTAGCCTCTTGAAAACTAGAGAAGCTTGTTCTGCTATTTCTTTTCCGTTTTGCATTTTGCACCTATTTCTATAATACCTCAATTTATCAATTCCTATCCCCATCTCTGTTTCAGGTAGGAATTCTAGCATATTTTACATAAGTAATATCAAAGTTATCAAGGTTCCATCAAAAACTAAACAAAATATCCAAACTGAAAGTTTGAAACTAATTTAAGAGGCAACAAGAAATCCCGGAAAATGCAAGCCTCCATAGCAAAATGCATCATAAAAATGTAAAGGCTGCATATTGCCACACACTTTACCCTCCTCAATCTTCCAAAAGCTGTCTACTTAGCCAAATAAATGAGCCAATTCTCTTTTCCTAGATCTCTACATAACACATATGTCAAAAGATTAACCTTACATTTTTATTATTTAGGCTTCCTAAAGAGTTCCTTTATTCTTCATCTTTCCCACCATCACACAATTATTTTCCAACTCACTCAACAAGTAAAATGCTCAAACACCAAATCGCACACAGCCCAATAGCAAGATTTTTAGTGATAATTGTATAATGAATACACACTAGAAACAAGATCAGTGGGTCTATAATCCTTCACCATTAATAGAAACCTACCTATTGCACGACCTAAAATGATCCCCCAATACACATATTGTTTTAGATAAAATATTTGAAAAGCTAAACCTCAGGCAAGCCCATTCCACATTTTTAATGTCTTTTGAGCATTTAAAATGAATACTAAAAATACCTTCAAGTCATCTAGCTCACCAACTGAGAATTCTGGGACTTCTATATGGCCACTAACCAACTTCTTCTCTTCTCGTACAACCCATTCTCCTGCTTAATTTGTAAATTGGCATAATTTATACAAAAATAATTAAATTGAAGTGCAGGGTAAGAATAATCAACTAAAATTTATATATACATATACACACACATGTATATTGAAATGCCTAACAAGAATGGTTGATGGCAACTAACCTTTGACTTTTAAGGTTAACTCATAGGTGTAACCAATGCGTTTCTTGTTTCGAACTATCACCATGAATGCCTAAGCAATGCATAACCAAAAAAATATCAATCCATGATAGATAAAAAATGATATTTTGGAGACAAATCCTAGATTGTCCACTCTTTCCCATTCAAACTTTTTGTTTCCCACAAATTAGGGGGTAAAGGAAAGGGGTGAGGGAGGAGGCAATGTCTTTCGTCTAAAAAGCATGTAATTTACTATTTTATTCTTCAAACTGAATAGATAAAAAATATTTTATAAAGGTTTTCCTTTTCCCTTTCCTTTCTCATTAATCATACAAACAAAGGTAGGTAACTTTGTTCTATTACATCCCCTCATATCTATAACTTCCAAATATTGCCTATCCCTTGGTGTTTTTCTACTTTGACAATATGCAGAATTGTTTTCATATCATTCTTCAAATTTATTGATTTAAAAATTAAGAATCTTAATAATAACTCTTAAACATATAACCAGCTAGTTCAACACCTTGGTATAATGAAAAATAAGCAAGGGTTCCTACATTTTTTTGAACAAATGTGTATAAAGAAGCTAGTTCACGAGGGTAGAATTCATTTTGAAACTTGAAATATAAGTACATTTATGGATAAATCAATGAAAATAGTTGATACCATGATGAAGAAGAGGATTAATTTTATATGCTTATAAGAAACCAAATGAGTAGGAGAAAAAACAAAAGAATTAGACACCTTAAATTTTAAACTCTAGTACACTGGCAAAGCTAAATCTAAAAATGAAACAGGTATAATTGTGTGTAAGTTTTGGAAAAATATTGTGGTAAATATAAAAAAGTTAGAAGATAGAATCATACCGTTAAAGTTTGTAGTAGAAAAGGAAGCTTTTAATATTATTAGTACTTATACACCACAAATAGGATTGGAAGAACATCATAAAGTAGAGTTGAGAGGATTTAGAAGGTTTAGTTCAAAAGATATCATTAGTAGAAAAAATTCTCCTAAGAGGGGATCTTAATCGTTATGTGGAGAGTGCATCTAGAGGTTACGACGGTACACATGAGAAATATAACTTAGGAGAAGCAAATGCAAAGAATAAAACTGTTTTAAACTTTTCATTAGTGTTCGATCTTACATTAGCCAACACTTGTTTTAAGAAGCGTGAGTAACATCTTATTATGTACAAAGGTGGAAAGACATGCTCTCAATTTGATTTCTTTCTAATAAGGAAAACGGATAGAAAACTCTGCATAAATTACAACGTCATACCTGAAGAAAGTTTAACTACCCAGTATAGAGTCTTGATTATAGATGTTCGAGTTAAGAGGAGAATAAAGAGCAAAGGCCAAGAAATAGTGTCAAGAATCAAGTGGTAACAATTGAAAGAGATAAAGAAAAGAGCTTGCAAATGAGGATTTTGGAGAAAGAATCTTGGGAAGTACCAAAAAGTGTTAATGATATACGGGATGAGATGATTAAAGAAATTAAGAAGATGGTAAAAGAGATATTCGGTGAATCAAGAAACTTTATATTTAAGAATAAAGAATATTGGGGGTGGGATGCAAATATGCAAGATAAAGTTAAAGTTAAAAAAAAGTGTTATAAAATGTGATCTTTATGTAAGAGTGATGACAATTAAAAAAGATAAAAGGTAGCAAAGAAAAATACTAAAAAAGCGATGAGCGAAGCAAAAGTTAGGACATTTGATAGGTTATATCAAGCCTTAAGTACTAAAATTGGAGAAAGAAGTATTTACAAGCTAGCTAAAAGTAAAAGAAAAAAGATAAAAGGCGTGGATTGAATGAAATGCATTAAAGATGAAGAAAAAGTCTAGATCACGGAACAAAATATCAAGAAAAGGTGGCAAAGTCATTTTTATAAACTATTTAACGAAAAATGCAGAATTTTATTGTACTTGAATAAATTAAACATTAAAGAAAGGGATTAAAATTATGTTTTTTATTATAGGATTCGAGAGTCAAAGATAAAAGAAGTATTAAAGTGAATGGAGAATGGCAGAGCAGTTTAGCCAGATAATATATATTTATTAAAGTATGAAAAGGTTTAAACGTGAAAAGTATAAGTTGACTCACAAAATTATTTAACGAGAATATGAGATTTAAAAGAATGCTAGACAAGTAAAGAAGAAGTACTTTAATTCCTATTTAGAAAAACAAGGAAACATACAAAACCATGCAAATTATAAAAGAATTAAGCTCATAAGCTATACTATGAAATTATGAGAGAAGGTAATTAAGTGAAAATTAAAGCAAGAGACTCAAGTTATAAAAAATCAATTTAGTTTTATATTAGGAAGATCGACTATGAAAATAATATACTTATTATGAAAATTAATAGAGAGATATTGAAGGAATCAAAAAAACTTATATATGGTATTCATTTATTTGGAGAAGGCATATGATAAGGTGTTAAGAGAAATTCTATAAAAGGCTCCGGAAGGGAAAAAAAAGTTCATATTGTTTATATTCAAATAATTCAAGATATGTATGATGGTGCCACAACTAATGTAAGAACAAAAAGTAGATCCACAGACTCAACTTTTAACCTTTATCTTTTTATTTTAATTTTGGATGTGCTCATTGAACATATCCAAAAGCCAGTGCCACAATATACACTTTTTGCAAATGATATAATCTTAATTAGAGAATTAAGAGAGGAAATAAATGATAAGTTAGAAATATGAAAACTAGTTTTGGAAGTACATGGATTTCGTTTAAATAGAAATAAAACGGAATATATAAAATGTAAGTTTAATAAGAGACACTAGTTCTAATGCAGAAATAAAAATTGAAGAATATACCATACTATAAGTTATACGATTTAAGTATTTTGGGTCCATCATATAACATAACGAGAAAATAGAATTTAAGCATGGTGGATGAAATAAAAAAGTGCTTCGGACATTATTTGTGATAAAAAAGTACCACTCAAACTTAAAAATAAATTCTATCGTATAACTATAAGAGCTGCAATGTTGTATGAAATTGAATGTTGGGCAACAAAAAGCTAACATGAGAATAAATTTAATATTGCAGAAATGATAATATTGCATTCAATGAGTAGACACACCAAACAAAGTAAAAATGAATACATTAGAGAGAAAGTGAAAGTCGCACTCATTGTAAAATTGCGCCTTAAATGGTTTAGGTATATGTGGAGAAGACCTATAAAAGTCTTAGTAAGGAGAGTAAATTAAATGAAAAATAGTCCAATAATCAGAGGTAGTAGGAAATCAAGAAAAACTATAAGACAAATCATTAAAAAAGATTTAAACTTAAATGATTTGTCTAAAAACATAATTTACAATAACATTTTATGGCGTTGATTGATCCATGTAGTCAACCTCACTTAGTGAAAAAAAAAACTTTTTTGTTGTTGTTGTAAACATATAACCAGCAAGAAAAAAAAAGTTGGCAAAATAATTCATTTAAAATTATTTTGTACTCAATGCTTTATGTTATAAAAAATGTAAAGATTAAATGAAAATAAATAAATAATTAAATCAAAGTGCATTGTATTTAATTAACTAATTGATTGTTAATAAAGGATAAAAAACTTTTCCTAGTCATATACGTTACAATGTTAATTTGCTAGGTTTTGATTTCTAATTAATTTATGTAAGAGACTTTCCTAGTCGTTCTCAAATACATTGTTATTACTTTAAATTAGTATCTTGTCATATTGATTCTATTAATTAAATTATTACTTTCAAATAAATAAATTAGTTTATCTAATTTATTTTGAGTTTGCACAATTATCTTAATTTATGCTACAGATGAATTATAAATTATGATTTATACATTCTTTTTTATTTTTTATCAACACTTTATAAACCAAAAAAGTCCAGTGCACATATTCGTACCCAGAACACATACAAATCAATGAGGTTACCAACAGCTATTAAAACAGCACATCCATGACTTGGAAGCCCTAAAAGTTATAAATGTAAATTGTATAGAGTACAAGAATAGAATTAGCTTAGTTGTTAACCATAGAATACACTCACATCGCCTACACATTTTGTTACATCTTCTACTTCCGCTCTGCCAAAAGAGAACTGTAAGGAATCTACTGACATAAGCAACTCCTGCAAGGAAAAATTAAGAAAAATATAATGCATACATGAAGCCATAGTCATAACCTCAAAAATAATAACAAAGAACATGATTATCCCACAATGTCATTGAAGTAATAATGAAAAGGCGTTTGTTTTCTGGAAGCTAGCTGTTCAAAAAGTGTCAACATGTCATGACAATTGGAAGGGCTCTTTCTTCTCCTTGGGCGGCTACCATACTTTTAGTCAATCTTGTCTTCCCACTACTTATTTATATTAACAGTATCTTTCTAGAATTCTAGGGAGTGTTGCCCAAAGAGAAGTTTCTGGGGGATTTTCTTTGGTTGGGTGTGGGTGAGTTAAGGAGAAATCATCTTGTTAGTTGGGAGGTTTGTTGCAGGCCTAAGAAGGAAGGGGGGACTGGGTCTCGGTAACTTGGCGTCCAAAAATATTTGTTTGACTAATAAATGGCTATTGCAGTTCTGCTAAGAACATCTTTTCTTTAGCATCAAATTATTCGGCATATGGTTTGGATTGGAATGGGAGGGATGCTAATCTAGTGCGTTTTGCCACTTGTATCCCTGGAAATTTATTTCTCAAAAGAACAACTCCTTTAGCTCTCTTGTGCCTTGAAAACGGATGACTGTGGTCGTATTAGATTTTAAGATGATCTATGGAGAGTAAATGCTCTCTTTTGTCGAGTTTTCTGAATTTGTATTGTCTTTCCTCGTTACATAACTCTCCTATTCAATGTCTTTGGTCTTTCTAAGGGTATTTTTCTTCTTGGAATCTTCATTTTGCTAGAAATCGTTCTGGTAGAGAAATTCATGAACTCAAGGCTCTTTTACTTATTCTAGAGCCTATTCAACTTTATTCATCTTTATAGGAGAATTTGGACTCTGGATTCGTCAAGTGTTTTTTTCATGCAAGTCCTATTATCATTTCCCCATTTTCTTCCAACAAGGCAGCGCCATTTCAACTCAAGAATTTTATTTAACAATCTAAAATGCTTCTAAAAGTGAAATCTTTTGTGTGGACGGCAGTACTCAACAGAATTAATAGTAATGACATGCTGCAAATTCAAAGGCAAAGGCCAAGTAGGGCGCTTCCTCCTAATCTGTTTTATGCGTAGGGCCAATTCAGAAACAACTACAAACTTGTTATTGTGGTATGGCTACTTTGCTTTCAAATCAATTTTTGTTGATTCAGTGTAATCGTTTGGAAAGAAATAAAGATGGCAAAGTTTTGTGGCATTGTGCAGTTTTTGCTATGGTTTGGTGCACTTAGTTGGAAAGGAATGTTACTCTAAATGGCTAATCAGTAAAGGTTGTATCTCTTGCTTCACTTTGGTCTTCAGTTCATAATTGTTTTGCAAGATTCTTTTTGACTGATATGAAGAGGGATAGGGCGGCATTGTTAATTTCTTTAGTACAAATTTTTTCTTTCCTTTTTCCTTTCCCCATTTTGGTTTTTTTTCCTCTTATAGGAGGCTGTCTTATCCTCTTCTCTCATAATTCTCTTCCCATCTTATACATACATCAATACATACATATATATATATACACACATAACTGTGATAAGTTCTTGATCACTGGTGTAAAATTGTAAAGAAGCCTTCTAAAATAGCCAACAAAATCACATGCAAAGCAAGTTATTCCACACACACAAACTTAAAGGGGAAAAAGATCATATGGATACGTAGAAACCCAAACCTTAATTCTTTTAGTTGCCCAATTGTTGAGGCTTCTCTCCTCCCATGTCCCAGCCTGTTTTAATTTTATGACATTCAATTTCAAAACAAATTGATGCAAGAAAACCCACAGCTAAGCACAAACTGTATTCTTCAAGACACAAAATAGTCTCTAGTTATACATAGAAAAATGCATAAATGGTATACACCAACTTAATTCAATGCTCACAAACTTGACAAGAGAGAGTAACTGAAACTTTCCAGGAGAATACTCGCGTATTTTATTCATCAAGAGAGACTAATACATATAGGAGATAGAGACTACAAATCTAATCCCTAATTAAGTGGCAGAAAATAAGAGATTATAATATAAACAGAATAAAAGCAAATAAATGACAGTAGTGTAAAATCTGAACAGAATATTAAATGGAGTAGTAAACCCAAAGAGTAATGAGCTTAAGTATCGGCCCATTCCAACACTCCCCCTCAAGCTAAAGAATAGATATTTATCATTCCCAACTTGCTACTTAGCTCATCAAACTTGATTCGTGGTAGTGCTTTGGTCATCACATCTGCAATTTGTGAATTGGAAGGGATATATGACAGATCAATTATCTTCGTGTCAATCTTTTCCTTGATGAAATGGCGGTCAATCTCCACATGCTTTGTTCAATCATGGTGTATTGGATTCTGAGCAATCCCAATAGTAGCTATATTGTCACACCAAACTTTAATAGGAGTAATTACCTCCATCTTAAGTTCATGCATCAACCTCAAGATCCACATTCCTTCACATATTCCTAGAGCAAGTGCTCTATATTTAGCCTCTGCAGAGCTTCTTGCTACCACTGGTTGCTTCTTACTCTTCCATGTCACTAAGTTTTCCCAGACACAAAAGTACAATAGCCTGTAGTTGATCTCCTATCTATTACTGACCCTGCCCAGTCAGCATCAGTATAAACTTCTACACTCTTGTGCCCCCCTTTTGCAAATAATAGTCCCTTGCCAGGTGTCATCTTTAGATATTTCAAGATTCTATAAACTCCTTCCATGTGCTCTTCTCGAGGGTCACTCATAAATTGGCTTGCAACACTCACTGCAAAGCTAATGTCAGGTCTAGTATGAGACAAGTATATTAGTTTTCTAACAAGTTTCTGGTACCTCTCCTTGTCAACCGGAGTACCTTCTTGCTTCAAGCTTAACTTGTAGTTAGCTTCCAAAGGAGTCTCTACGGGCTTAACTCCCAGCATTCCTGTTTCTCTCAAAAGATCAAGAGTGTACTTACGTTGAGAGACATTAATTCCCTTATTTGATCTGGCAACTTCCATTCCCAAGAAATATCTCAGTCTTCCCAAGTCCTTTACTTCAAATTCTGCAGCCAATTTCTTCTTCAGCTTTTCAATTTCTCCATTGTCATTTCCTGTCACTACAATATCATCTACATAAACAATGAGTATTGAACATTTATTTCCACAATGTCGAATAAATAATGTATGATCCGTTTGGCATTATGTATACCCCAACTGTTTCACAACCTTTGTAAACCTCTCAAACCAGGCCCTAGGTGATTGCTTCAAGCCATAAAGAGATTTAAGTAGTCTGCATACCTTGACAGTATTTTTACTCTACAAGCCAAGTGGGACATCCATATACACTTCTTCCTCCAGGTCACCATTCAAAAATGCATTTTTTACATCCAGTTGGTGCAAAGGCCAATCCATATTGGCAGCTAATGAAAGTAGAACTTTGATAGTGTTGAACTTAGCTACTGGAGCAAAAGTCTCTTGGTAGTCAATCCCATGTGTTTGTGTGAATCCTTTGGCAACCAACCTAGCTTTGTACCTACTTACAGTGCCATCAGGATTGTATTTAATGGTAAATACCCATTTGCAACCAACAGCAACCTTCCCCTTAGGTAGGTTTGTTATCTCCCAAGTTCTATTCTTTGCAAGAGCCTTCAGCTCTTCTTGTATTGCTTCCTTCCACTTTGGATCAGCTATAGCTTCCTGGAAATTTTCTGGTATCTTTTCTTCTGACAACAAAGGCCTTTAGATTACTAGATAAATGTTCATAGGATACATACTTGCCAATCGGATGTTTAGTGCAAGTTTTCTTCCCTTTTCTGATAGCAATGGGCCAATTGAGATCCTCAAGATTTGTCTCCTAGTTGGATTCTTGGGTTTGCATGGGAATGGGTACTTCCCTTATCTCACTCTCTTGTTGATTTGTACCCTTTTTCCTCCTGGTGTATACTGAAATCTCCTGCATTACAGGTTGCTCAGCCCTTGTCTTAGGTATATCAGTACCTATATTGTTGTTAACATCATCAATAATAGTTGACGGTGGGTTTTCCAATCTGTTTGGTCCATTTTCAGACTCAAAAGGTGCAATGTCAATATCTGGTATTGGATAACATGACTGGACAGAATCTGGAAGAATAAATTTGGGTTCGGGTGGCTAGACAGAATCTGAAATTTGTGACATTTGAGGGTGTGTTGTGGGATTTCCAAGTTCAGGTGATAAATTTTGTATAGAATCAGTAGCTGAGCCATTACAAATTAGCCATTCATTGTCCTCTGACCCGTTCTCCCCCTGAATGGTTAATTTGGGGTAGTAAGAGAGATGTTCACAAAACTTGGCATCCATGGTTAGGAAATATTTGTGAAGAATAGGAGAGTAACACTTATAACCCTTTTGGGTAGGTGAATAACCTAGAAAAATACATTTTATACCTCTAGGATCTAGTTTTCCCCCATTATTGTTGTAAACATAAACAGTGCATCCAAAAACCTTTTGGGGAATGGAAGAAATAAGATGTGTGTGAGGAAAACTTTCTTGAAGTTTTTGCATAGGGGATTGAAATTGTAAGGTTTTTGATGGCATTCTGTTAATGAGATATGCAGAAGTAAGTATAGCATCACCCCAAAAACCATTAGGAACATTATTAGTTAACATGAGAGCCCTTGAAACTTCTAAAAGATGTCTATTTTTACGTTCAGCTATCCCATTTTGTTGTGAGGTGTGCACACAAGTGGTTTGATGATGAATCCCATTTTCACTAAGATATTTTTGAAAATTTGAGCTCAAATACTCTCTCCCATTATCACTTCGTAAAATCTAAATAGATGTGTCAAATTGATTTTTTATAAATGCATGAAATTTCTGAAAAATTTGTAATGCTTCAGCCTTTTCTTTCATCAGGAAAACCCAAGTTATTCGCGTGTGATCATCTATAAATGTTATGAACCACCTGAACTTGGAAATGGTTGTGATTTTAGATGGCCCCCATATGTCACTATGAATCATAGAGAAAGGATGAGAGGGTTTATAGGCATGTGGAGAATAATGATTTTTGACATGTTTAGCTAAGTGGCAATATTCACAATGAAACAAAAGAATGTCAACTTTATTGATCAAATCAGGAAACAAGTACTTCATATAACTAAGACTGGGGTGGCCTAATCTATAATGCCACAACATTATGTTATTATTTAAACTAGTGGAAAAGACATCAACTTTCTCACTCTGCACTCTGACTCCAAGTAGTAGAGTCCTCCCCATTCCTTAGCATTGCCAATCGTCCTCCTCGAAGCCAAATCCTGAAAAATACAATTTGCATCAGAAAACGTTACTGTGCATGTTAGCTGTGTTGTAATTTTCTTTACAGAAAGTAGGCTGCATCTAATCTCAAGGACATACAAAACATCTTTCAACACGATTGTTTCGGAGATAACCACTGTACCAACACCTAGAACCTTAGCATAAGTTCCATTTGCCACTTTGACACAAGTATGGTCAGAATAATAATTGAAACTACTAAAAACTTCCTTGAATCCAGTAATATGGTCAGTGGCCCCGGAATCGACAATCCATACAGCCTTAGGTTGAATAAAAATGTGAAGAGCAGTGGTTAGATATATACCTGCTTGTGCCAAGGTAACAGAAGGGATAGAATTCTTCTCACTTTGTGAAGATTGAAGGCTGTGTTTCTCCAGTAGCTTCTTCAAAACAGCCATTTCTTTACTGTTAAGAGCATTCTCACCAATTTTGGTTCCAACCATTAGCCCTCTACCTTCGTTGTTGGTCCCTTGTTTATGATGTGGTGGCTTGCCATGTATTTTCCAACAAGTGGCTTTGGTGTGTCCACTTATATTGCAGTGCTCGCACCATTTGCCAGATTTTTTCCACCTCAAGTCTGGCCCGTGACTCCCTCTGGCCACAAGTGCAGATGATTCTGGTCCCTGAGTGGAAGAGAATCCATGGATTAATTCCTTTCGACTCTCCTTACTCTTCACAATATTCACTGCTTCTTCAAGAGAGGGCAGTGGCTTCATGCTCATAATTCTCCCTCTGGTTTCTTCAAATTGGTCATGTAGACCCAACAAAAACTCATAGCACCTCTCCCTTTCAACTAATTGACGGAAATAAGCCTCATCTGCATGACATGTCCAGTTATGCACTTCATACATGTCAATTTGTTGCCACAAACGCATCAGAGAGGTAAAGTATTGTGTTACTGATTTGTCTTCTTGTTTCAAAGCCTTCAATTGCCTCTTTATCTGATAAACAGCAGCTGTGTTCTCTTTAACGGCATAAGTGTTCTTGGCAGAATCCCAGATTTCCTTAGCAGTAGTGGCCAACATATAATTGCTACTAATCTCAAGAGTCATAGAACTTACTAGCCATGTCATAACGGTGTTGTTCTCTGATACCCATATTTCATGCTTTGGATCACGAGAGTCCAGTTCGATTGCCTCTCCCGTAATGTATTTCTCTTTCCCTCGTCCTCGGATAAACATGAGCATATTCCGAGACCATAGTAAGTAATTGTTCTCGATGAGCCTATGTAAGATTAGGAGAGATGAGGGACCATCATTCGAAACTGGTACAGTGGGAGACGTGTGCGTGTGCATCAGCGACAGCGTCCTTGTCTGGTTCTCATTACCTCCATCAGGACTGTCAGTAGCCATAATTTGTGGGAAGCCCACACTCGACGGAGAAGAGCGGAAATTTCCGACGGTGTTAGGCGACCCCATGGTGCCGAACGAGATGTCTCCTGGTTGCATAAAGCAACAGCTCTGATACCATGAAACTTTCCAAGAGAATACTCGCGTATTTTATTCATCAAGAGAGACTGATACATATAGGAGATAGAGACTACAAATCTAATCCCTAATTAAGTGGCGGAAAATAAGAGATTATAATATAAACAGAATAAAAGCAAATAAATAACAGTAGTGTAAAATCTGAACAGAATATTAAATGGAGTAATAAACCCAAAGAGTAATGGGCTTCAGTATCGGCCCATTCCAACATTAATAGATAAGTAGTATCAACCACCATTTATTTTATGCTTTTCTACATCCTTCTACCTAAAGACCAGATCCAGATGGAAAAACTTCCTTACTATTTATGTCCTTTATTTCTTTTAAATATCTAACAAAAAAAAAACAAAAGTCCTTACTATTAGTATCAACCCCCTTTCTTGGTTATGTCATGTCTATAAAAAGTGCTATACTAGCTCAAATATCCAATCAATCGGCTAACGATTATATGCAAGAATAAAAAACCACTAAAAGAATTTAAAACCACAAATAAAATTTGCCAGAGAATGGCTAGAAAAGGGTTATTTGTCAGAGCCCACTGATTTCTTAAAATTATTGCCCACAAGGAATATCACTGAGAAGGAATAGAAAAATGAATGTGCTCATCTAGCCATTGATGAAAAGAAAACTACATGAAGTAGGATCTAATAGCTTAAAATAAATGGATGTGCTCATCAGGCCATTGATCAAAAGATAACCACATGAAGTAGAATCTAACATGAGCCACCGATCTTCATGTTTAATTTGTTTAACAAAGAATGCAAATGTACGAATGAGATATGAGCAAGTCGAAAGGAAGCAGAATAAGCTCATACGCGATTCCAAACAGAACCAAGTGTGGTAGGATGAGGTTGACCAGAAAGAACACCTTCGGGTGTTAGCTTGTGGGGCACGGGCAAAGGCGCGGCATCATCTGTTGTTTTCCTAACCCAATACGTGTAAGACGCTCCTTGCTGCTGTTCTTTCTCCGCTGCTCCACCCTCCATTCTACGTCTCAATGTATTCTTTCTTATTACTCCAAACAAATCAACAAATTGTTCTTCCCGTAATTAGCGCAAGTGCAAACAAATTGAATTGCACCTTGAAAGCGCGGAATAAAACTGAACCTGAGAAGCAGCAATCAAGTATTACGTAGGCCTCAATAGTTCAAGATCCAAAACCAAATCTATAAAACTGCGGATATGACCAACGCCGAGTGTCGTTTGGTTGAGGAACAGAAAGGGAGCCTATGGAGAGGGACCAAACCGGAATATCTGGAGCCCTTTCGGGAAGGTTCCATTAAATTAATGGTGATTTTGGTAGATAGTGTGGGGATGGGCACGGCCGGGACGGCCCGGATTTTGCTTTAATTGGGGTCCTGATCCTATTTTAACTTTGCAACGAAAAATTGATTTTGTCGGGTCAACGGGGTTTTTTTTTAATGTTTTTTTTAATTTTAAAAATTTATATTATTATATTTATTCAATTATTTTAGATATATAATTATTTTTTTAATATATTTTTTTAAAATTTATGTAATAGACATAAAAAAATATGAACTCAAGAAAAAAATAAAAAATATATAAAATAGTAGTTAAAATTTAAAAAAATATGTATGTTTTAATTTTATTTTTTTTACAGGAATATGATAATTATATTTAAGAGAGTTTTAACATAAATTTTGACCTATTTAGTTATTTATAATTAATAAAATATATTTAAAAAAATTTGATTAAAATTATAAAAATATTCTTAAAAAGAATTTTTTTTAATTTAATCTTTATCTTTTTATATATAAATATATATATATATATATATATATAGATCTTGGATCGAGTTGGGCCAAATAAAGCCAAGAAATTATCTCGAATCTTGTCCTAACTCCAAGTACTATCCTAATCCCACCTTATTTCAATTTTTTTTTTAATTTCCCACCCCGTTAGGCCTGGACAACTTTGCACACTCCTAAGATAAATAGGAAAATAAAAATAAAATGAAACAAAAAAAGAGATGTTGGAAATGAAAAATAATTTTAATATTTTTATTTTTGATAATTAAATAATAATTAATAAATAATATTAAGTAATAATTAAATAATAATTATACAGATAAAATAAATATTATATATTTTTAAATATTATATTTATTTTTATTTTTTTAATCATATTAAACATAAAGATAGCACAAACGATGCTATTGAAAAGCAAAAAATTTTAAATAAAATAAAATTACAACCAAAACAGAAGTTAAACATTTGGACCAAATGTAGTTAATTTTTTTTAATTTTATTGCCATCAAAACCCAAATTGTAATTATATTTTTTAGCTAAAAATTTATTTGAACTATATTTTAATTAAAAAATAATATTAAAAAATAATTTATAAATCATTTTATTATATTAATAATTCTCCCTCTTTTCTTATTAAATTCTTAAACAATAATTTAATTTATATCAATTATTCTATTCTTAGAAGAATTAAATTAAAATTAGAGGAATTAGTTTAATAACATATATGTATTAGATATATATTAATAAACATAAGATGTGTCATAAATATAATAAAATGTAATTTATAAAAAAATATAATAAAATGTTAGAATAAATTAAGCTTATGATTATTAACATTAAATAAATAATATTAAAATAAAAGTTTAAGAAAATAATGGAAATTAATTTTATTTTTAAAGATATTTTGGTCAAATTGTTAGTTTTAGAAGAGACTTAAGTACAATTTTAAAATAAAAAAATTGTGTAATTAAATCATCATTTAAAGAATGAATTAATGAAAGATTAACATCTCCTTTAACAAATTTTCATGCTATATGTTAATTGATCAATAATTAAGCAAAAAGTTGGCCAAGGGCTGAATAAGTCAAAATTTTAAGAATAAATATATTAAAGAGAAAGTCAACTTACAATGAGAAAAATATTTATTGTATTATTATAGTAATGACAAAGCCATTTATATTTTCATAAATAAGTCAATTTTGCTTAAAATATGAAATTCAACAACCATAATTTAAAATTATATTACATGATTTTGTCCAAAAAAATAAAACAAAGATTATGACTTGGGACATTTTGGGATTTAGCCAAATGATTTAGACCATCCTTCTGCCCAATAAGTCTAGCCCAATGCCTTAGGAATACATTGTAATGTTATAAGGTTAATTTCAATAGTAGTTCGTCACCCCATAGTGCATCCATCCTCACAGCTTGAGACTAATCAAACCTTGACATATGGAGCTATAATATAACCTATTTTTAAGGCCTTCAAGTACAAGTATAGTTTGCACTTTACATTCTTTTTTATTTTTGGTAATCACTAATTTTAATGTGAAAGTGCTTATAAAAAGCATTACTTTTCAAAGATGGCTTTTTGGCACGTATGTACACACACACATATATACACAAATTCTAATATATACAAACATATATATATGTGCATGCATAATTATCAAAATATATATTTATATATATATAACTATTTTTGTAAGAACACGAAACATGTTGCTCCATATTATTATTTTTAATATCTAATGGGCAAGGAGTCATTAGCTCCACATGTCATTTTATTTATTTATTTATTATTATTATTTTTTTGGTAATATATGGGATGTGGAGCTAATGGCTTCTAATTCCATTATATATATATATATATATATATGTTAATTTACATATAAGGGGCACAGAGGCACCTATTATTTTTTTTAATTTTTAATTTTTGTTAATTTTTATATATAAGTAGCTTCATATCCTAATTTTTTTTTTAAATGATTCACTAACCTGGTTGACCCAGGGATCAATGGAATCACTAAATTGATCAATGAAATATCACTAATCTAGTCAATGATATTTTAAATACTAAATGTAGAATGCAATATTCGACGTTCAATGATTTCTATATATATGATCTTGTGGATTTCATAATTTTGCTTCGATTTCTTTCATTATTTCAACTCTTATATTTTAGTTTATGTGTGTTCTTCATTTGTTATGTTCTGTTTCTTTCATCTTCTTTCATTTCTTGCATTTTATTATTAGCAACGAAACATTGCAATGATATATTATAGTAAATATCTAAACGATGTGGCAAGCAAACCAACACTTCCTAAACTAACTAGGGGTGTTAAAATTGTATGCACATATCTCTACTAGCAATGCTAGCTCAAATATTGAGGAGAATGATATATGTGAACAGTTGATAAATCTATTTATAAGTCAAATTGATGGACCTAATAAACAAGTCTCTTTGTTTAGCTCTTACTTAGGAGATGTCCACTCATTTGAGCCTAAACCTTTTAGTACCCAGCAAATGTCATTGATTGACCATATATCCTAGCCAAGTTCGTCCAAAATATTAACATGCAATACTAACCCTTCGAGTCTCCAAGATGCTCCAGAAAGATATAATGGATAAGTATGAGGCCTAAGATGAATATAATGCTTCGCCAAATACCAATGAGTATGTGGATGACAATAAGGATCTAGCAACTTAATTGAACTAGTATTCTGATCAAACATTTGTCTTCCTGTCATAAATCAACATTGATGTTATGAATGAATTTGAGATGCCTAAGACAGGAAGGGTAATTGCTCTACATAATGACTAGAAGATGTATGTCAGCATGCGATTTTTTGATAAGCAATCAATAAGCCATACGGTGAAGCTTTACTCAGCATGCATGTACCACACATTCAAGGTGTATCAATCATTAATGAAGTACGTCAAGTATCATTGTTTAAAGTATGATATTTGATGTAATTAGTGAGTAAGGGCCCACCAATTGGAGGAAGAAAAAGATTAGCAACTCATGAAATATGTGGGCCTGCATATATGTGTATCCTTCATGCTATCATAGGATTACCTAAAGCTAGACTTTGATATAATATTAGCGAATATTGTGTCAATGGTGATAAAAAATCTTTTTATTTCTATGTATGATGTCATTAAGAGAATGCATAGTATTTTAACATACTATGTTTTACAAAAAAACATGATCTGGCAAGCAACGGGCAATTGCAATCGCTTACGAGAATTAGCAGTGATCATATGGAGCCAATAGTTATGTTTCTCATGTAGCACTTCAATATAAGTTCATATTTTGAATTTGTTACTAAGGACTGCCTACATGCAACGTTGGATATATAGCTGATAGTTATGTTTCATAGGGTGTTCTAGAGGTTTAAACCTTGCATTGATGCATTTGACCACTTGAAGTTGATTGTCCTATTGATGGTATGTTTCTATATGGGAAGTATAAAGGGACATTATTAATTGTAAGCTTACAAGATAGGATAAGAAAAGTCATGCCCCTTACATTCGCCATTATCGAAGGGAAAATGCATGAGGCATGGGGGTGTTTTCTTTATAACCTTAGGCAGTGAGTTATGCCAAACAAGTAAGGCATTTGCTTGATATTTGATTAACATCTAGGAATATTAGTAGTCATCATAGACTCGCAAAATGGTTGGCAACTGCTTCACACATATCACATGTTTTGTTTATGGCACATTTCAAGTAATTTGAATATAATATTTAGGAATAAGTGGTTAAAGAAAAAGTTCATCAACATTGGATACTTGAATGAGTACCATTTGGTTGACAAGCAATTAGCACAATTATGACAATTACATGTAAGGGACGACCAAAGACACTCACTTTCCACCTTACGAGGTGTAAGTGTATGATTACACTCCAAGCTATCGCCATGTAGTTAGGTTTACCATGTGTTAGAATGTAGTATTTAGATGAATATACTACAATTAGCCAATTGTGTACAATGAGTTCTTAGATGTGATACCACCATAAGAGATACTAGATGAACAAAGGTTGATGTTTCTTGGCTTGCATAAGTATTTGCAAACTTGCTAGATAATGCAAATGATGATATCATTCAATAGTTCATGTAGACATATATCCTACACTTGATTGGGGGTATCTAATGCTAAATAAAACTAGACATAAAGTGACATTGATGTACTTTCATTGCTAGCTGATTTTGAGGAGGTTAGTCACTATACTTAGGATTCAGTGGTGTTGGCTACCTATATCGAGAGATGCATAGTGCCATGCATTACGATGATGTTAACATAAGTGGTTGCCTAACCCTCCTTCGTCTATGGGTATGAGATTGATTTCCTCACCTTACACCATAAAGATCCCTATAACTTGACCCACATATGGCTATCCATCCTATCAAACCATTGCTAAACTTTAGGTATGAACTAATATTTTTGTATAAATTTAAACTTGTTAGTGATACATAAACTAACATGTGTTTTCACATCCCTTATAGGTGGTGACATGTCCCACAACATCCCTAGTAGACCACAAAGGCTCTATGATAGTATAGGATATTGTTAGATTAGATGAAGGATGATCAAGTTTGTGGTTACAGATTTATCAATTTTTTCATGTTATGATTATAGCATAAATTAACAATGTTCTATATAGGTAATTTGGTTCTCATACGATTCATTGGATGTCCTCGACCTAATTCTTGAGTACTGCTTAGTAATGCTTGATGTATGGCATGCATTTGTTTCCATATTGTGCTTTTAGATCATTAAGTGAGAAGCCGTTTAACATAAAATTACTACACACACTTCAATTAAAAGGAAAGAAAACTGGCAGTAAGAGTACATGATATTCATCACAGCATGGAATTCATGGCCTTAAGTGGTAGTCCAAAATGACTTGGAGAATAGACCTATGGATTACACATCATAATACATGCGGTGGATCCATTCTACAAGTGGTTTCCAAGATTTTGTGGTATAATTTTACCTAGTTTTTATATTTGCATTTTCTTTCCTTATATATTTATGTTATATAAACATTTAACTATTGATTTTTTATTTCACAAATTGATGTATTAAAGGACTTATATAGGATTACTATCATTGACCTTTAAACATTTAGCTATTGTGACTTAAGATGGAAGGCAAGCAATGATATTCAAACCATGTTGTGCACCTTTAGCGAATATCAAAATATGCTCGTCTCCTAGTCCATTTCACCGACACCTGATCTATCCAAACTTTTAGAGCCATAGGCTAGACCAGGAAAGAAAGGCCATGGATTCATCTCATTTAGAGAATTGATGTTTGCTGGTGATATCGGTAGAGCTAATGCAAGTGTGCCATCATCATCCTACGTAATGGCCACCATGGTAGGAAATTTCAAATGTGCTAGTCCTTCTTTCGTTCTAGTACAAATAAACGATAAAGGTGCTAGTTCTTTTTCCTTTCTACCATTTACAAATATTGGAGGTGCTAGTTTGTCTTCTTTTGTATCTTTTTATTATACACTATCGATGCCTCTATTTATTTATATGGAGTCACCTTTTTTTTACATCGACAGTACAACCAATCTAATCTAGTGGGGTACTACTCACATTATTATTTACAGATTCATTTGCATTTATTGTTGAGTATGCCAATACTTCTTCTGGATAATAAGGATCGTCCTACTATCCACAATACGACTTCTTCCCCCTAAATCAACTAATCTCACCTGTTTAGTCCCCTCAATAGAACTTAAATTCTCAACCGATTCATAATCAAGTGGAAATTGAATTATTCAAAAGCAATTGTTCTACATTCAACTAAAAATAATATATTTACATTTGAATTCTATTATACTTTACTTAGTTACTATAAAATTACTATCTATAAAAATATATTAAAGGCATATGCATAGATTAAATATAGAGCAATTGAGAGCTTGTTGAACACTTCATTAGGCATTCTTTAATCTTCTAGTCATCAACTTTCTAAAGTCTAATTAAAGCTAAGGATAATTTGAAAAAAAGAGAAAAGTGAAGGGGAAATAGGACAACAGGAGAAAAGGTAAGGAGAAATAAGAAAAAAAAGAAAGAAATGAAATGAAAGAAAAAAGGAAAAAAAATATGTATGAGGTTAATTGGTTTAAGTTCAAATGTCAAATAATTAAAAAAATGTGAGTTTAGTAAATTCAATGAACCTAGTGAGTTCAAATTTTTTAAAAAATATAAGGGCATAATAAGAAATAGATCCTTTAAAGTGCCATATGCATGTAGTGCCTCTATAGTGGAAGTCAAATGCAATGTTTTAGTAAAGTGAGGCTACGTGGTGTAATTGTAGCCATTGATGGAAGTAATGGTTGAGATGGCCTTTTCTTTAAATTTTATCTCCATGATCTTTGATGAAGAAGGCAATAGTGGAATTTTCTTTGTAGTAATAGCTTTTATGGTTAATAGTGAAGGAAAAAGCCAGTGGTTACAATATGATTTAGTTCTATTTTTGAATATTGCGAGAATGATTGTAATATAAGATACCTTAATTAGTTTTTCTATGCCCTAATCTAATTGAATTGTTATTTTTCACTTTGTTTATTTTGTAATAATAGTTTTTATGGCTAACAGAACCTTGTGTAGGAAACATTTATACTAGATAACAAAAAGGACATTCTAAAAAGTGAAAAAGCCAATGAAGAAAAGGTGGAAGACAAGCAATTTGTTGATTTGGAAAGGTAGTATTAGCTATAATAACGTTGTTGCTATTTCACATGTTGTCAGCAAGGTAGCCAAACAACAATTTGAACAACAGATACTAAAATAAGAGTAAGATAGGAATGGAGATCAATGCTTTATATTGTAATGTTGTATGTATTATTATGTTGAATTCTAACAAAGTTGAAAGAGAAGTAGGATAAGAGCGAAGTTGTATGTACTAATATGCTAAATTTGTAATAAAGTGGCAAGGTATTTCATCACTTGGAAGTGCACATTACGAGCATACAAATGTAATGATTATTTCTTCAATATAATAGAGCAATTTCTTTAATGTAACAAAACTATTTATGCTTATTCATGTCTTGATAGTATTCTTGGTTGCTCATATTTGTAATATCATCATAGAGGCTTGACACTTCAAGTGACTATATAGGGTAATTAAGTGGTGTCTATATTAAATAAGAATAAAAAAATAAGAATAAGTAAAACTACTAATACTATATTGACGTATCATAATAGGAAAAAATAGTTACCAATTTTCCTACAAAACTAGTAAAAATAGTAATCTTAAAATTAAAAAACTAGTATAACTAGTAATATTATATTGACTTGTAGGTGTTTGAGATGTTTCACATAGCACTCGGCTCAAAGCAACTTTGTTATCCAAATATATATATATATATATTAAAATTACTTAATGTAAGTAACTAAATAGATTACTGGAATGGTGAGAAGTATAGCTTCACATACAATTTGTTGACTTTGATGGACATTGGTAGTTAGAGGAGTTATTGGAGAGAGTATTCCATATTACACTTGACTTGGACCAACTTGTTATCTTAAAAAAAAATTAAGAATTATTCACTCCTTTCACTCATGCCATCTTAAAAGTTATGGATTATGAATTCAAAATGTTTGACGTTATCTTTGATTGTTGTTTACTATATGGAACATTGGCATTTAAAACTTTTCTTTTTTCTTTTTAGTTGTTTCTCAACCTAATCCTTTTGGTGTTTTTGACTCTTTCTACCCTCTCTCTTCTTCAATCCCTTCACTTGTGCCATGCTTTCACTACCAATTATATTAGTAGGGTATCACTTGTCTTATTGTTTATACTTCTTTGACTGCTAGTAGTTTTCATTAATTATTTGCTCAATTCACCAAGAGCTTTACGTGCAAACAAGAATGCTTTTAAGCTAATAGATGCTTCAAGTGCTATCCTTATAAGTTAGGGACTAATTCCTCTATAGCATTGCATAGTAGCTAATTCGGCATCTTCTTAAGCCATATTTGTCCTAACATCATGTATAATACCATATCTTGCTTATTTCATCCACCTCTTCAAAATATATTGATTAGGCACTAATTTAACATTCATAACATCAAGCACTTTCAAGCCATGACAACATATTATAACAAAGGTCTAAAACTGTCTACAACTACAAGAAATAGACTTGTTACATAGATCAAATGAAATTCTTCATTCTCTTTACTGGGCAATCATCGTAATAACATATTGAAATAATGGCAAAGTCTCATTTTTATACTTTATACTAACAACTAAGTAGAGGTCAAACTCTTCTTGAAACAAATAAAAAATTGTAAATGTGTAAATTTGTGCTAAGCTATTATAACAAAGGTGAATTTTGAATTTTTAACCCTGGTATTTTTCGCCTAGTCTTAAACTCACACTTCAACCCATTATACTGCTTGTCTTCCACCACCTACTCAAAGTGCTTAAAGAATTACATGATGTCTAAGTTTGAGGTCATCCAACTTTTGAAGTCCAAATTTAAACTTTCACTGAGTTGTGTGCTTTGTATGCCTAAAGTTAAAGCCTTCTTCATATAACAAGCCACCCATTTTTTCTTTACACTATAAATTGACCTTAACCATGTGTTCTTACACACATCTTATTTAGCCAACAAGTTGCTCAAGGTTGCCTTAAACTATGTTTCATCCTTGTATTTGAACATGCAAACCTTTAAGTCTCTTAAGAAGTGAGAGCCATGCTTCATCAAGTTGCCTAAGTGTTTGATGCCATTGTACATAGTTTGTGGCAAGTGTTAAGCATCACTTTAAGTATTGCTTTGGCCATTGCTTGATCCCTCAATTAGTAAAGATATTTTGCAGCCTTTTTTGTCAATAGGCTCTTAAAAAAGTTTCGAATAACCACTTGAATAACTTAACTATCTCATCATACAACAATGTTACCTCAAGGATCACCATTTCTTTATAATGATTGAATCTTGATAACAAAGCAAGTGATCTATATTGATAGTTAGTACAAGACATTGTGTCAAGGCTAACAACATTACTAAAGTATGCATAATCAATAAGCATTTTTGCATTAGCTTAAAATACATCAATAATTTATTCTTCCACATCCGTATGATATGCATGGTAAAATAATGAATTTTTCAGCAACTACTATTGGAAGTATTGCAACAAACACCCTGTTTCCTTGTATATCAAGTTGTTTTGTCTTTTGAGTTGAAGATATTTCTTTTGGTTTAAGTTTCTTCTTCTTGCCTGCTTACTTATGAACTCAAATGAAGCTTTTTATTGAAGCCTAGGTTCCTCTGTTAACTTAACTCATAGGTTTGAACCTCAGCTACCTTGCATTGAAACACCAATATATGGATTGTTTTTAGGAGATGAAATTTATTATTATGATCTTCCATCAAGTCATGCGCTCTAAATTTTTCATCCATGTGCATGATTGTTACCCTTGCTTTGCAATTAGTTTTATTCTCCAATTGAGGATTGATAGTTAGATAATTTCTTTTATCTTCCCTTTGAAGTCCCTTTTTATAGCAAACAAATATGCAAATAGTTACAGAGCCATCTTTTTTTATTAGCGTATTGTTTTCTAACTCTAAATCCTACTCTCCCACTATAATCAACCTTGAATTTCTAGACTACTTTTATGCTATCAAATATCATCCCCACTTTAGACTGCATGTCAATCTCACAATTTTTATTTTCGACCAGTGAAAACCTAGATCAACCTTATTCCTTGAAAATCATATATCAACAATATTTTAAAACAATGTAAACAATGTTCAAACATGTGTATATAAACAATGCGTAACACTCACATAGTGTCTAAACAATGGTAAACAATTTTGAAAAGTGAACGGTGATTTCAAATTCTCTTTATAAGTGTCTCAAGTAGTTGTGTAGGAAGTTTTGCATGGGACACAACATATTTATCATCATATTTAAATAGTATTACCAAATTTATCATCCTATTTATTTTGAACCACTTGAAGCAAATCTAATAGATTCAAATTCTCATAAACTAATTGGTTGAAGCTTCCATTATATTAGTTGTATATTTTAAGTTTACTGAAAATTTTAAAAATAAATAATTTAAAATTACATTTAAATTTTCACCCCTTAACATTGATTAGTCTTGTTTGGTGCAACATTAAAAAATTGAAGCCTATAAGATTATTACTACCACAATCCAACAAACATTTGTATGAAAGGCCAATGTAATCTCAAATAAATAATACAACTAAACTAAATTAAAAGGAAATAAAAAAGTTGCATTAAAACAATATTTTACACTTTCATCTAAATAAAGAAATACAGAAGTTGATACAGGGTTTTTACCATACAAGTTGAAAAACTTCTCCTACACTAGTTACATGTCTAAACTGTGAGGGAAGCTCTAAGAGAGGGGGGAAAAATGATCTCATATTTATTAGTGTAAACTCTTTCTAGTTGAAGAGAAAATGGTGCCAAAATGAGAGGGGGAAAAAAAAGAGTGAAGTCACAGCATGATAATAGGGATGAACATTTTGCTTATGAAGCAAATTAACCTCCACCTTCAGACGATGCGATTTAGGCAAGGAAAATTGTCCTTCATCTCAGCCGTCCACTTCATCAATGGACGTACCTTTGCTATGTTTCTTTTCATTAAACAAAATACCTGTTGCTCATCCTCAGCCATTGATCTTTCATTACAGAGGCATCCTCAACCGTTGATCTTTCACCATAAACGCACTGCACACATACTATACTTTAGGCGATCCATTTATGGTATAATATCAAGATTCAATATAATAATATATATATATTTAAAAAAAATTGAAGAAGGCATATGCCCACGGTCAAGGCTATGTAGCTTCACCTATGTACTTGGCCCTAAGCTTGCCATTCTAATTTTTTTCTAAATGTATACCATGTATTTACCTTCAAATGTAGAGGATTTGAATTGGAAGAGTTTTTTAAACGGAAAAAGTGGGGCCTCGTTCGGGATGAAGAGAGATTGGGACCCACGCGATGTTGCTTGCCGATAATGGAATTTACGGTTTTCCAGCGGGAGGGATGCCTTGAGAGATCATGTTTTAATGTTGAGGAAAATCTTATATCCGGGAGTCTGCAGTGATGAAGATGGAAGAGTGATGGGAACAGAAAAAGGTCCGTGAGTTTTAAGGAGTGAGCATAACCAGGTTTTTGTGAGAACTTTTACATTGTTGCATACAAATATCCTTTTTTTAACATGTACTTTTTTTTAAATACAAAACGCTTTAATTAAAAAACTTTTTTTTAATCAACTTAATCCAAACGGGCCCAAATACTACCGCGCTAAAGTAACCATAAAATTTTATTTAGTTGCTTTATATATACATATGCGGGAACCCATTGTATCGAAAAAAACGCCGACACATCACATACTACAAAGACCGAGAGGCAAAACTCGACAAATTTTGGAAGTCTAGCCCAAAAAACTTGAGGTTTTCAAATAATGTAGCCAGTTGGATCTGGCCCAAAAAACAAAAAAAGCTCAGTTAGAACTTGAAGGTGAAAAGGTGCCATGGTATACCCAATCATGCACTCGAGTCTCACATTGTCAGCCTCTTATAATATGCTTGGGGTACTGATCCCCAATCTATAAAGCCTTGTATTCATGCTACAAAATCATGGACGACCCCGGTAAATATGATTGTAAATCCTTTTTACACGAAGGCCTATCCCCAAACGGGCCAAACCATTACACTTAGGGAAACCGTTGCAATAATCCTAATTATTGTATAAAAGTCATAATTGTGGCTAGAAACCTCAATTAATCTTTGGTTTTGGTCGCCTTGGCCTCAATACCACGTAAAGGCACCCCAGAACTATCAAGAAAGCAGGAATTGTCGTCGCATCAAACACCATATGCATTTTTCTCTCTCTTGAGCAGTTAATTGGATGCAGAAAAGCCAGTGTTGCATTAACTTGGTCAAGAAACCTGAAATGAGAGACGAGGTTAAACAAAACTCTTAGGAATAAGAAATTTAAATTGTTCTACCAAGAAAAAAATTTAAATCACCTTTCAACGTGTAATAAAGAGAAAGGAAAGTAATTAAGAACAGGCTCCTCACTAACAAGGTCCAGCTTCCAACAAATTATTACAGTGAAGAAGAAAACTAGGAAAAGTTCGAAAATTCTATAGCAGGATTCTGTTGCCATGGAAAACTACTTAACACAAATGCATTACCAGACAGGTATGCATGCTCTCTGCATAAATGCCTACGTACAAACAGGACACCTCACACAAAATGACAAAGGGCATAGACACAAACAAAACACAAGCAAGCAAATATCAAATCCTACTCATGCAATGTCAATGCCAAATCATCCTCCAACTGCCACTAATTGCCAGCAACGATCTTACTAGTTATGATCTTATAAACACTTGATACCAGGCCAATAGGTCTAAAATTCTGCACCTTAACGGATCAATCCTTTTAGGTACCGAAGTAATGAAAGTAGAATTCATGCTGATAGTAATCTTTTCATTTGAAAAAAAAAATCAAATCATCCTTCACAAAAGTCCAAAATGCATGGAAAAAGACAACATTGAAGCCATTTGGACTAGGAGCCTTCTCTTTATCCATTTTCGGAATTGTGCTTCTAACCTCCTTAAGAAGTCTTTCTAACAAAGTTTTTGGAGAAGATTAAGTTGCTCTCGGCTGAACAGAGATGCGTTAGAAGTCACAGCAGCTCCAGTGGACATGTTATAGCCCTTTGCATCTCCCTTAGGTCTGGGCTTCCAGTTGGCTGGTTTCCCCTAGAGTTTCCAACAAGTGTCCTTGTTGTGACGACTCTTGTGATCGTGGTCACACCAACTTTTCCCTTATTTTTTCCGCTGGCGCTCATTCTCAGCCAGGCAAGAGCAGAATTTTTATTGGAGGTATGGCTGTGGGTAGGGCTTTGCATAGGTTTTTTCCCAGCCTTCTCATGCCTAACTTCAAAAAACACCTCCTTAGAAGAGGGTAAGGTGTTCTGGCCAGAATTCTGCCCCGGACATCATCATATCTATTGTTAAGGCACATCAAGAATTGGTATATGCATTTTTTCTCCACAATCTTCCTATAGGTGGCAACATCAGCAATACATTCCCAAGTAATAGTTTCGAAGACATCAAGTTGCTGCCAATATTTAGTGAGAGCATAAAATATTGATTGACTAGCATATCACATTGTTTTAGATCATTAATGAGGCTCTCAATGTCATAGGTTTCAACTGCACTCTCTTGGGTAGAATAGGATTCACGGGTAGATTCCTAAATGTCATGGGCTGTTTTGTAGAAGAGGTAATCCTCTAATTTCTGTGGTCACAGAATTCACAAGCCAAGACATGACAAGGTTGTTTTCAGCATTCCAAGTTTTGTACTTGGGATCACACCTCTTTGGTTGAACTGCTTCACCCGTCAAATAGTCCTTCTTGCCCTGGCCACTAACAAACATCATGACAGACTGACTTCATTGCAGGTAATTCAGTCCATTGAGTTTGTGACCAGTGATAACTATTGGTAAGGATTTGAGCACCCCTGGAGTGGGTTGCAATGCCACTCACCATGAAGGTTGTGATGCCATGACAGATGAGGACGCTACTGTCTTGCTGTCACCATTAGGGAAATGGTACCCATACTTAGGCATATGATAGATCAGGCCTAGAAGCTTTGATACGAGGGAGAAAATAATAGAAGAATAGTCGTGGAGAACTGGGTTCTAGTTATTACACAAGTAGAAGGGAGAAAACAATATATAGGAATCATGGTAACATAATTGCCACTAGAATCCCTTGAGACAAGGCAACAAAAACATAATCAATAATAAAGATAGGATAAAGGCAATAAAGAACAAATAAAAGAGATACAGCATCATGGAACCAAGAAAGGAAAGAAGTAAAGTTGAGTTGATCCCATGAGATGAGGGATTGAATCCCTTAGATCTGCACATGTAACAGCTAGTTTACCAACAATCCACAACCTCATTTGCCACAAAGGCAGAATCTAAAATTTGCCTACCAGGGATAAAAGCATTTGATGTTTTGAAATTGTGTCAGATAACACTTCACAAAGCCCAGTGGAGAGAACCTTGGTGATGATCTTGTAGATACTGGCGTCCAAACTTACAAGGCTATAGTCTCTAACCTTGATAGACCTATCCTTCTTGGCACTAAAGTTACAGAGGCTGACCTCATATTCATTTCCATTACAATAAAATTCACCAAACACCTTTAAGAGAACCCACCCTTTGGACAACATCCAAACAATTATGAAAGAAAGCCGAAGTAAATCCATCTAGACTCAGAGCTTTGTCCTTAGCCAGATCCCAAATAGCACTCCTAACATCTTCCTCTTCAAAAGGTCTCTCCAACCAACAAGCTTTGTTTGCAAAAAGGGGATTCCAATTCAAACCTTTCATGGAAGGTGAAGAAATTCAGACTATAGTAGTCTCTGATTGCTTGCATAATCATGGTAAAGAAGTGTACATACATAGGGATACCTGGCCACAAGAGTTCAGACATTGAATCCCACAAATTCAGCAATAAAACCAGCAATAACATTTAAAATAAATTACAGGATTAAAACCAAAAATAAAGGAGGAAAAAGTTGACTAAAAAACATAATAAAAGCAACCAATAACCACGTGATTAATTAGCCATAAATGCTATTAATCACATGATTTTTGTTGGAGATCTCAGCCTCCCAACTTATTTTGCAGATCTCCACTTCATTTTCTATGTATTTATTTTTCGGTTTTTTCCTTTCTTATTTCTTCTTCTTGTTTGACAGCCATGGCATCATTCACAAAACCTCCTGTGCTAATATGTCTCAACAAAATAGGATAGCTGAAAGAAAAAACTGCCATTTGTTAGAGGTCACTTGTGCCTTGTTAAGCACCATCAATGTTCCCAAAAGTTTTTGGCAGAAGGCCTTTCTTACTACCACTTACCTGATCAATAAGACTCCCTCCAAAATCTTAAACTTCCAAACACCTTATCAAACATTCCTTTCCATCCACCCTACCATAAATCTCTTGTCATCTTTACCTCTTAAGATCTTTGGATGTATGATGTTTGTTCACAATACTCAAGGTGGTAAACTTGATCCTAAGGCTCATAAATACATCTTGTTTGGCTATTCCTCCACCAAGAAAGGGTACAAATGTTTCTGCCCTACTACCCGTCAATATTACATTACCCTAGAACCTCCATTTAAGGGGAAAGTATGCACAATGAATGGAGTTTGTCCAACAATGACTCCAGTAACCATTCTCTCCCCATGGGAAATCTACCTAAGACACCCAATACTACTACTATCATTCTTGAGGCTAATCTTGAACAAAACACCTCTAACAATGACCACAACAATGATAGCCCAACTGCCATTGAAACTAAGGAACCTATTGAGAAGGAGCAATAAAAACTCCTCCAGACTTACACTAGAAGGAAGAAAATCATTGAAAAGCCTTGCATATCTTGAAAGCATGCTCAAGAGTCCTACTCGACACTAGGAGTGTCTACTACTAGTGCTCCTACTTTTGATGATAGCTTATATTTGCCCATCATTCTAAGTTACAGCATTAGGAGTTGCACCCAACATCCCATCAACAAGTTTGTTAGCTAAGGATAACTTTCACCAAAATACAAAGCCTTTGGGACCCAAGTCTCCTCAGAGAAGATTCCTCAAAATGTACAGGAACTCTTAGCATCCTTGAGTGGAATGAAGCTGTTAAAGAAGAAATGATGGCCTTAGAGAAAAATGGCACCTAGCAAATCATTGACCTCCTTGAAGGGAAGAAACTAGTTGGTTGTAAATGAGTGTTCACCATAAAATATAACCTTAATGGAAGCATAAGTTGTCACAAGACAAGATTGATGGCAAAAGGATTCACACAGACTTTTGGTATAAATTAGCAATAGACATTTGCTCTTGTAGCCAAGTTTAATACCATTAAGCCATTTCTCTCCTTGGTTGCAAATCTTGATTGGCATCTCCATCAATTGGACTAAAAAATGCCTTCTTAAAATGGAGATGTTAAGGAGGAGGTCTATATGGATATAGCTCTAGGTATAAACTTCCTTGGCTACAAGAATAAAGTGTGTAAGTTGAACACGTCTCTATATGGCCTTTAACAGTCTCCAAGGGATTGGTTTGGAAAATCTACGAATGTCATGGAAATTCATGGCTATGTAGAAGGGCAAGTAGATCACACATTATTTTTGAAGATCCCATTGGAAGGAAAAACTGCTATCCTAATCATACATGTGGATGGTATCATTGTTATGGGGCATTTTTTCTTTTGGAAGAAATCAAGAGCTTAAAGGAATTCCTTATCCAAAAATTTGGAATCAAGAACCTTGGGAAATTGGGATACTTCATAAAAATTGAGATACTTTCTAGGAATGGAGGTAGCAAGATCAAGAAAGGGAATTGTGATCTCTCAATGAAAATATACACTTGATCTTTTAAAGGAAACCAAAATGCTTGAGTGCAAGTCAGCTAACACTTCTATGGAGACTACCTAGTGTGGTGAGCCAATACATGAACAAACCGACTGAAGAACACATGGTGTCTGTTTACAAAATTTTAAGATACTTAAAGATGACCCTTAGTAGAAGAATCTTCTGCTCCTTGTGCATCACCTTTTGCTTGATTCTTCATGGTATCAGAGCTTGGTTGACACAAACAAGGATGGCAATAAGTTTCAACTCTATGAAACCATCTCAGGCCAATGCCACCCCCATTGAATCATCAACAGCAACCCAACCAAAGAGGGAGCCAAACTAGATCCAGCCAAACAGCGTCTCTTCTCTCTCGAATTCATCTATAGGCACTGATGATCATAGGCTTTAAACTAAATGGCAACAATTATCTTCTTTGATCCCAGAATGCTCTGATGTATATCAAAGGCCATGGAAAGGAGGATTATATTACCAATGACGCTATACAGCTTGAAATCACAGATCCAAGGTACAAAGTGTGGTTGGCTAAAAACAATGCTACCATGTCATGGTTCGTAAATTCCATGACACTGGAAACTGGGGAGAACTTTGTCCTTTGCAAGACCGCAAAGGAGATTTGGGATTTTGCAAGAGAGTCTTATTCTTCTATTAACAGCACAACTGTCATGTTTCAGATCAAGGGCTCTCTATGGGAGGCTAAGCAAGGCAATCAAAGTGTTACTCAATTTTATAATCACCTTGTTAAGTTATAGCAGCAACTAGATGTATGTGAGACGCACCAATGGTATTGTAGTGCTGATGCAGCTTATCATCGAAAGCTGAAAAAAAGGGAAAAAATTTACACATTTCTTTGTGTCTAAAGAGCCCAATGCATAACCAATGCCTGAAACCTTTACCATGGCGGTTAGAAATGGTCCCACTTCTTTTTTAATGCAAAAGAAAGGGATGCAAATCATGGTGTGGAAACTCCACGGCAAGCCAACTTATTGAAAACCACAAAATCAACATGAAACCCGTGGTTTTATGGCTATTGGAGAGGAACAAAGACACGAGCAATATGACCAGAACCTGTTTAACAAGGAGATAAAAGAGTAACTTGATTTATCGCAAAAGATGATTAGTAATCAAGGAGCTTCTGAGAAAGTAATTGGAATTGGGTCATAGCTCTTTCAAGTAACCCTACTAGAGTCAACTCCAAAGGTTCCAACAATTGGATAGTTGACTTTGGTGCTTCTGAACATATAATTGGTAATATTGTTATCCTTGATAGTATTATTCCTAGTTCTAATAAATTTGTGACAATTATTGACGGGACATTGTCTAAAGTTACTAGTGTTGGAAGGGTAAAAATATCATTAAAGCTGATTTTGAAGGATGTCGTACTTATTCCTTCATTAGAATACAACCTATTATCTATTAGTAAACTTGCAAAAGACTTAAATTGCCAAACTAATTTTGATACTTATGGGTGTTATTTTTAAGATTTGGAGTTGGGGAAACAGATTAACAGTGCTAAGGAAAATGCTGGACTCTACTATTTGGATGGACCAACCAGTTGCAATAATACTATTCTTCCACCACTTGCTTCTTCAAATAATAATGAGTATATTCTGTTGTGGCACTATAGGGTACAAACTCTATTCGATGTGGAATTTGCCAAATGTCCAAGCATGTTAGGTCTTCTTATCCATCTCACTCATATCAACCTTCTCATCCTTTTTCTCTCATACATAATGATGTTTGGGGTCTTTCAAATGTTACAAGTTTAAATGGTACAAGGTGGTTTGTCACTTGTGACCACGCAAGGCTAATAATAGTTTACCTCCTAAAAGAGAAATTTGAGATTGCAACTATTTTCCAAAATTTCCACAAATACATTCAAAATCAATTCCAAAGCTCAATAAACATTTTTAGAACCAATAATGGTAGAGAATTTGTCAAATCCATTCTTGATTCCTACCTCACCCAACATGGTATTATTCACCAAAGTTCTTGTGTCAATGCACCTCAACAAAATGGGGTTGCAGAGAGAAAGAATATACACAATTTGGAAGTGGCTAGATCCCTTCTCTTTACCACTAATACTCCATCTTTTTATTGGGGAGAAGCAGTATTAACTGCCACTTATCTCATCAAGAGGATGCCTTTAGAAGTTTTAAATTTCATTACACCACAAAAAAAATTACTTTAGGCCTTTCCCACCAATGATAGGGTGCCCAGAGATGTGTTGTGAAACGCTTTGGAGAAAAAAGGAGTTCGTATTACATATATTCAAGCAATTCAGGATATGTATGATGGAGTTACAACTAGTGTGAGAACTCAAGGTGGGCTCACTGAGGATTTTCTAATAACTATTGGTTTTATCAGGGGTCAACTTTGAGCCCTTATCTCTTTACTTTAGTTTTAGATGTGCTTATTGAATATATTCAAGAGTCGATGCCACAGTGTATGCTATTTGCAGATGATATAATCCTAATTGGAGAGTCGAGAGAGGAAATAAATGAGAGGTTAGAGATGTAGAGACTTGCTTTGGAAGATCATGGATTTCGTTTAAGTAGAAGTAAAATGGAGTATATGGAATGTAAGTTTAGTAAGAGACACACTAATTCTAGTGTAGAAGTGAAAATCGGAGAACATACCATACCACAAGTTACTCAGTTTAAGTATCTTGGGTCTATCTTATAGCATGACGGGGAAATAGAGGAAGATGTAAATCATAGAATTCAAGCAGGATGGATGAAATAGAAAAGTGCTTTAGGTGTTATTAGTGATAGGAGAATGCCATTAAAGCTCAAGGGTAAATTTTATTATACAGTTATAAGACAGGCAATGTTATATGGGACTGAGTGTTTGGCAATAAAAAGTCAACAAGAGAATAAGGTTAATGTTGCTGAGATGAAAATGTTGCATTAGATGAGTGGACATACCAAATTAAATAGAATTAGAAATGAATACATTATAGAGAAAGTTGGGGTTGCACCTATTGTAGAAAAGATTGTGGAATCGTGTCTTAGATAGTTTGGACATGTGAGAAGAAGACCTATAGAAGCCCTAGTAAGAAGAGTAGATTAGATGGAGAGTAGTCCAATAATTAGAAGGCAAGGAAGATCATCAAAAACTATTAAGAAATATTTAAATTTAAATGGTCTATCTAAAAATATGATTTATAATAGAACTTTATAATGTCGTTTGATCCATGTAGCCGACCCCACTTAGTGGAAAAAGGCCCTGTTGTTGTTTCCCACCAACAAAACCACGTCATCCCTACCAATAAAAGTCTCTGGATGCACCTCATTCGTTCATAATGATCATAGGGGTAAACTTGAGCCAAGGTCTATAAAGTGCATCTTCATTGGGTACTCATTCACCACAGAGGGGTACAAATGTTATTTGCCCTCTCTAAAGAAAATGTTTACCACTTTAGATGTTACCTTTTGTGAGAAACAACCTTTTTACTCCCAAACACCCATTCAGGGGTGAAGTAGCAATAACACTCAACAAAAGGAATGAATGTTTAGGAGTAATATAGATATTGACATTGCACCTACACCTTAAGAAATTTCTGACCCCAACATCACTCTCACTAACGATTTTATCCAGCCCACTTCTCACAATTTCCAGCCTACTTCCCAACCTAGATCTATCTCATTTGACCTTGATCCACACACAACCAATCCTAGAGAACCCAAGACCTACTCCAACCATTCCCAACAGAATAAGATGCTAGTCATACCAGAAAGAAGAAAACCAATGTGGCAGAATAGTGTGGTCAGTGCACGGAAATAGTAAATCAACACGAGGAACAAGGCATTTTTCTTGAGTATGACCAGTCAACTTCCCTTCCTCTTGATTCTGGAAATCGTGAAGAGCTAGACTTACCCATTACTTTGATGGAAGGGGTAAGGAACTATACTATACATCTTATAACTAATTTTGTTTCCTATAGCAGATTATCTCCAAAGTTACAAGCCTTTGTGCACAATGTTTCTCTTGAAAAGTTACCACATGATTTTTATGAGGAAGTAAAGAAACCAGAATGGAGGAGTGCTATACATGAAAGAAGTAAAGGCTCTTGAGAAAAATAGAATTTGGCACATCGTTGATTTGCATCTTGGTAAACATGTTATAGGGTGTAAGTGGATTTTGACAGTCAAATATAATTTTGATGAGAGTATCAATCGCCATAAGACTCGGCTTGTAGTCAAAGGGTTCACCCAAACTTAAGGCATTGATTATTAAGAGACATTTCCCCCAATAGCAAAATTTAACACAGTAAAAGTATTAATCTCTCTTGTAGCTAATTTGGAGTGGCCCTTTCATCAATTAGATGTGAAGAATTCCTTCCTCAATGGAGACCTTGAAGAGGAAGTGCATATGGACAGAGGATAGTTCAACTAAAGTGTGTAAACTTCACAAATCTTTATATGGGTTCAAGCAATCTCTAAGAGTATGGTTTGAAAGGTTCACTACTACTGTCAAGAAATCTGGGTACAATTAGTGTTAACCAGATCACACATTGTTTGTCAAATTTAGTCATGACAAAAAATTGGCTGTTTTGATTGTTTATGTGGATGATATTGTGATTATAGGTGATTATTCTAATGAGATTGAGAAGTTGATGAAGTCTCTTGCAAATGAGGTTGAAGTAAAACAACTCGGTGAGTTGAGATATTTCTTAGGGATGGAAGTGGCGAGAAATAGAAAAAGGAATCACTATCTCCCAAAGGAAATACACTCTTGACTTGCTTGAAGAAACAGGAATGTTAAGATGTAAGCCTGCAGATACTCCAATAGAAAGTAACTATAAACTTGGTCTCAAGAAGGATTGTTCACTAGTTGCTAATGGTATGTACCAAAGACTTGTAGGTAAGTTAATTTACCTATCTCACACTCGTCCAGATATAAGCTTCCCTTTAAGTGCTAGCTAGATCATGAATTGTCCAAATGAAGAACACTTAGAAGCTGTGTACAGAGTTCTGAGTTATCTTAAGATGACTCTTGGTAAAAGCCTATTTTTCAAGAAGGGAACTCATAGGTGCTGAAGTTTTCTCTGGTGTAGATTGGGCTATATTTGTGATCGATAGAAGATCTACCACAAGCTACTGTTCCTTTGTATGAGGCAACTTGGTCACTTGGAGAAACAAGAAACAATCTGTGATTGCCAAAAGTAGTGCTGAAACTGAATTTCGTGCCTTAGCACTTGGGAGATGCAATGGCATGTGGTTATTGAGGCTCCTCAATGAGCTCAAGGTTAATGTTGATGGGCCAATGAAAGTGTTTTGTGACAATATGGCTACTATCGGAATTGCAAAGAATTCTGTTCATCATGACAGGGTGAAACATGTAGAGATAGATTGACATTTCAGTAAGAAAAAGATTGATTCTGGCTTACTTGAATTATGTTATGTCTCTTCTAACTCTCAAGTTGCAAATTTATTGTCAAAGGCTATTGCTCATGTCAAATTTGAAGAATTAAGTTCCAAACTGAGAATGCTCAACATATATTCCCCAACTTAGGGAGTGTTGATATCTCACTATTTTTATTACTATAATTATTTTTATATTTGTTTCTTATTTATGTGGGCACTTATTTGTTATCTATCTTTATCTTTATTTTGTTATTTTGTTTCCTTTTATTTTCAATATTTGTATCCCATGATATTAGGGATTAGATTGGTCAACCAAATCAGGGACTGATCTCCTTATTTCCTATTGTATTTATCTACCCTCTAATAGAATAAAATTTAGAATGTACGAGATAGAGAGCTCAGTGTCTTTTGCTCCTTGTGCACCAGCCATTGCCTGATTCTTCAGAATCAGAGCATTGATCTCTGAATTCCTCCAAGTTTCCAATATCTTAAAAGCATAAAGGAGACTAGTGCTGAAAGAAAATTTTACAGGCTGTCTCTGTACCTAAGCAGAAGAGTCTAATAATCCAAAGAAAGAAAGAAGAAATCAGAATAATCTCTACTGTTAACCTTTTAGATGCATCTTCCAAGGTGTTTAGCACCCTCATCGCTTCATCATAACGTAATTCTCCAGTGGCAGTTGATACCTGAAAATACAACATTCATAACCCATTCATTTGTTTAGCTACTTCAAAACAAGATTATAAATTTAACAAATTGATTAATAATAATACTCAGTACTCACCCTTCTCCAAAGGCTAACAACATAATTGTACTTGTTTACAAGTTCATACTCCTGGGACTGGAAAATCTTGAAAGTTTTTTCATCTTTATTTAGTCAAGTACTCATACAGAAATTTCATATCCAATTGCATGGAAAACAAAATATACTAAGAAATTCCTGATAGAGGAATAACAGTCTTAAATTAAAAATTCAGTCCAAAATCAACATTTGCTTTAATATTTTCTTTTCCTTTAAGGCAAGTGCAATGGATACACACACACGGGCAAGAAATCTGGGTTTGTGGCACATTGGCTGTACAAGATATGAATTCATACTTCAATTAATATAACTCTTCCCTTCGAACATTTCTGGCATTTATGTGTTAACTGGTACCCTCTCATACTAGTTCCCCAAAATTGATCCATGCATAAGTGATCACAATTGAGCTCTAAATCAATTCGTCATAGAGACTCTATTACCATGTCAAAGGCCACTTCAACCTAAAAGTTTAAGCTTTTAAGTGAAAGTCCATGATTGCTTTTATTGACGTGTCTGACAAATGAATTATTGGATGGTTGGATATCCACCCACAAAATGACTTGGTGTTTTTTTTAATAAATAATAAAAAAACCTTAAACCTTCTAATTGGGCTAACGGATCATTTTGATACATCCATTATAATCCTATCCACCACCTACTCAGTCCGCCCATTAATTCCCTGGGCCTAAAATGGTTTTTCTTTACCACCCCCCATCAGACAAGCTATTTTATGCTTGAAAGCGTTGCGAGGATGAGGCAAAAAAGGTTGAATCCATGATCACTTGGTTATGGAAGGCTTTGATATGATGTTAAGGAACCCATCATCCAAAAAGCTTAAGCTGCTAGGTTAAGACTCAAGAATTGTTTTACCCTTAACAGCACTGAATGAATTAACGAAATGCCAATGCCCTAATTACACCTCAAAATGACATTATTCTTATGAATGAAAGACAGTTCTGGGGATGACCTAATTTTTCCCCAAAAATTATAACCATTTTTCAATAAGCTTATATGCAGTGTGTGAAATCTAGTTGATGTCATTTACTCTATTTTATTAATTAGTTCCTCCCCCCCCCCCCCCCCTTTTTTTTTTCTTTTTGAAAAGGAGGCTTCACTGGATAAGAAAGAGATTACAGAAATAAAAATGCAAGACATCCTCCAAGAATGATCTCATTGATGTCACCAGAACGTGAACAAATTTAATCATTCAATGGCTACAACGCCACACTGGAAGGATACTAGTACGCTCCATGAGTAGAAGATGAATTGCCGAATTAACCAGTTGAATTGACTCTTCAAGAGTTGTGATGATGTAACTCCGAGCAATTGAATCAGATTGAAACTGCGAAATATGCCAACCTTGGGATGTAATGGAGAAAGGGTTACATCCTACTGACCATGTCCAGTCCTGTAACATTCAGAAATAAACCTTAAGACAATAGTTCAATCATACTAGATAGAGGAGCCAAATTTTGCACATAGACAACTCTGAAAGCCAGGTGCTCAAATTTAAAGGCACACACGCTTGCAAAAACCCATGTATATGTATCATGCAAGCATAGCTGTTTCTGAATGAATAAAGAAAGAAGTACAGGGGTGGAGAATAATATATCCTCATAAGAGAAACTAGAAAATACAAAAACTAGAACAAATGAATAAAGCACATCAAGCATCTACTTGCAGAATAAATTCAAACCAAAAACAGTTAGCAGAGAATGTTAGCATTTATAAGAGGCTTAAGAATGCCCAAAGCATTGTCATGTATCATAAAGACTTTAAGATACTAAGGACCGACAGCATTGGACAAGAACTCAAATCCCACAATGAATAACAGAGATCTGGATTCTGTTAGACCTATATATCATATAAATCGTACGGACATAAATGTACCTCAATTGAAGTCTCATGGGCTTGACTATAAACAAGATGAAGGGGAAGCAAGCCTGCAAGATGCTCAGCAGTAGCAGCCACTGCAGCTTTTATAGGCTGCCTTTATTGTCCAGATAAAAAATGAAATCATGAGAAAAAACATAAATATCTCATAATCTTCCTCATATCAAAATTAAAATGAAAATTCAATTTTCGATAAATATCTTCAGTCGAATTAGTCTCATAAATAATGTGACTTAATTATGACTTGAGGTGATTTATATTTCATTTTGTAGCAGCACTTTATTACCCTTTCCCTGCTAAATAAAAATATACTGCACTCTGGACAAAGCTGGAAACATAAGGCCTATGATGATGACTACATATCCCTTAACATCCAGAATATGCTAGCTCAATCATCATGGTATTTCTTCAAGAGCTAGATTGATGATATCTGCTTTGTAAGCTTGATGAATGAGCCAGTTTTAGATACTTAAAAGGTAGATTTCTGAATCTAACCTCAAGTTCCACAGAAGCGATTGCCCATTGCACTGTAGATGGCTTTCCCAGGAAGAAGATTCTGACTGAACAACAATAACCATGTCAGAAAGTGCCTTTGCCTGATAATGTTTGTCCAGTAATAGTGGTTCACTGTAAATGAACCAAAAGACCGGAACCTCTATTGTGGACTTGGAATGTGCATGGCTACCTGCATCGTCCACAAATATTTAGTGAATGCCCAAAAAAGCAACCAACAAAGAGGAAAAACTTTTTCTTGAATGATATGGCAAAAAATTCATACATCAAACTATGTCCAATAGGCAATTCTAACATGCTATGTATGAAAAATTTGTTTGGATAGGAATGCCAGAGAGGTCTTTGAAGAAAAAGATGTACATAATTCAGCAGAATATAAATCAGAATTTCCTTAAATGGAGAAACGATCATGCACAAAGGAAGATAATATATGCTCAGCATAAGGAAAAAGGAAAAGAAAAAGGCAAAAACAAAACAGTTAAGCCTTGTAGTCTTGCTGAGTGTCTAAGTGTGTTAGGCCCCCAATTATACAGGTATATCGGAGAAGGGTTCGGGCTGGTTTTAATTTAAATCAGGCCCAGGATATTGGTCCAGCAGGATATTTGAGGCAGAACAGAATGGACAGCTGGCAGTAACCAGTGAGAGTTGCCAGGAGAGGAAAACAGTAAAAGGAAAGAGAAGGTGAATGAATAAAGGAAGGACTGGGAGACCACAGGTGGTTATTGGGAATTAAGTGGGCTTGAGAGGTTCTAGCATCGTCGAAACTTCTAGGTCAGTGTTCTACTTTTTTGTCTCTGCTTTATTTTTTTATTTCTCTACCGTTTTGTCTCTGGATTACTGTGTTGGTTAGATGCTATTTTTCTGGTTCGGTGTTGTGAGTGTTTTGTTAGAACCTTATTAGGACAGTGGTTTCCTAACAAATTGGAGCTGGTTTCAGGTCTGAGGGCAGGTAATGGTAATTGGTTATACCAGCATGGAAAACAAGGTAGAAAACTCAGCAAAAGAGGTGGGTGAAATTCAAGAGAAATTGGGTGATTTAGCAATACATGTTCTGGCAGTGAAGGATTTTATGCTGGGTGAAGTTTTTCAGAGAATAAGAGACTCTGAATTTTCTGTTTCATTAAGTGAATGACAGGCCTAAATATAGGAGATTGCTAGCAACAACTCTGGGGGTCAATCTCAATAAAAAAGGGAAATAGAACAAGGCCCTTTAAGCCAAGATAATATAGGGAATAAAGAGTAATGAAAAGTTCACAAACAAATAAAAACTAATAAAGACCCAAGAGCAGAAATCATGATGTTAATCCCAAGCTGAAATCAAGGGATTAATTCATGAATTTCCACACTAGGAATCTGAGAGTCACGGAACCAAGGTTGAAATGATTGGGCCCAGGAACTTAGCCCATGTTAAGACTCCAGCCCAGAAAATGGAAGACAAAAATAGGGCCTTGGAGAGAATTAAAGAGCTGAAAATCCAGAAACAGCCCAAGATGAGCTATCAAATAAGTACCGCTGGTCTGACTTTAATAATAGAGCTTATGGCTCTCTTGAACCCAACAAAAATATCACTGATTCCCATAACCTTGGGTACTTTAAGTGTTGAAGCTTCAAAAAATATCAGAGATTCAGGTTGTGGGTCAAATGCTGTTAAGACTGACCCCAAAACACAGGATTCTAGGGCCGTTTAAAAGGAGGGTGGTTTTCAAGGGCTGACTGATGCTGATATCAGGCTGAGAGAAAAGGGCCTTGTTTTGGATGTGATGAGAAACATCACATTAATCACAAGTGCCGCAACAAACAGCCATAGGTGTTATTGGTTGATGCTGAAGGAAAAGATAAGAAGAAGCTGAAAGGGAGGAGAGCCAAATGGAATTTGATCCACAACCTGTAAACTTGTGAATTCAAGTGAACTCATGAGAGAGGGTAAACTTGACTTGTGAACTCAACTCCTTAAGAGTTTACATAAATCAATAAACAATAAATATATATTATATGCAATATTTTTATCATTAAAAAAAAATAATGAACATTCAATAGTGGGCTCTAACCAAAGTTGTCAAACTCATGAATTCAAGTGAACTCGAGAGGGGGGTAAACTTGAGTTCAAGTTTCCCTCTAGGCTTCTATGTATCTTATAAGCCATTCTTTTGTCAAAAACAATGGCATCCACTAACAAGTAATTGGATTTGATTCCCACAAAGGGAGGAACTCCCAACAAGTTGATGTTGATGGACTAGCCATTTGTAGGCAACACAAGAACTTGCGAACTAGCAAAGAGACCTATTTGCAATCAACACTAGAACTTGCGAACTCACTAGCAAGCTTGCAATTTCACTGCATGATTATGATTTCAATAAAGTGTGGAATTCCTTTCTTTTTCCTTATTTTTGGGTTTATTGTAAATAACCTTACTCTTAGGGGTACTATTGTAAAGTAACTCTAGCCTTCTTGTAAATTACCTTACACTTAGAGGGCTATTGTAAATCACTCTTACTCTAGGCCTATTAATAGTGGTGCCTGTTAGTTGTAAAGTATTCACCCCATAAAACTAAATACATTTCTCCTTCTTTCTCTGGCCTTTCTTCATGGTATCAGAGCTTTAGGCTCTTCATCTCACATTTTGTGGCCTTCATTCCAAAGGCACATCTCTCTTTTATCCATTGTTTGGCCCCATATCATGCCAAAAACCTTAGAAACCACCATAGACGTTGTTGGCCAACCCATTCCAAGATGCTGAAGCTCTAACGCCACCATGCACTGATAGTATTTTCCCTCATCCTCTCTCATGTGCTGGTGAGTGAGAGTGCGTGATAGCTCCTCTCTAGTCATCATTTGCCTAGAATTGATCATCGACCACTGTACCTCCAAGCCTAGCCCTCTTCTTTGTTTGGACTTGTTTGTGGAGTGTTCAACCCACCACCCTTTTTTGGCTTGTTTTCCAATAGTTATGATCCATTCAAAATCTCTCTAGCCATTGTATCTCCAAGTCTAGCCTTGGTCCTTCTCTATTGACCTTGTTGGTGGTGTGTTCAACTCACCATCCCTTTTGACTTGTTTTCCAGTAGCTATGACCAGTTCAAAATCTATCCAGCGACTTTCTTGGCCTTGTCCAGTACCTTATGGCGTCTAAAACAAGCCAAGTTCCAAGTGGGTCCTCTAAACAAGATCTCTTTAGCCATGGTGGTATAGAGGTTCCATCCAACTCATAACAGGACACAAATTAAATGGACACAACTACTTCTAGTGGGCCAAATCCTTGATGATGTTTGTCTCAGGCAAAGGTAAGGATGATTACCTTATTGGAGCTATTGTCCAATCGGAAAAGAAGGATCCAAAATACAAGATATGAAGGGCAGCAAATAATATGGTCATGTCTTAGTCGGTCAATATCATAAACAACGATATCAAGCGGGATTGTATATTCTATGACACTGCCCACAAAATTTGGACAATTGCAAAAGGGACATACCTTGATAAAGGAAAAACTCCTAAATTATTTGAGATCAAAACTACTCTTCATGATCTCAGACAAAGGAAAGTTGCTAATGACCCAGTATTTCACAACACTGATGCGTTTGAGGCAACAATTGGATTCTTTGAGAACCCATATTGGACCTATCTTTAAGATGCAAAGAAATACAAGGACATTGTGAAGAAAGAAGGAGTGTTTAAATTCCTTGTAGACTTGAACTCTTCCCTCGATGAAGTCAAGGGAAGAATTCTTGGTTTAAAGCCATTATCTTCATTTAGAGTAGCTTTCTCCAAGTTGCAAAGCGAGGATAGCAAGAAGAAACTCATGATGGAAACTAATGCAACTGTTACAACTCCATTTGATGGTTCAACCCTTGTGTCTCGAAGTAAGAACCAAAATCATGACAATATACAAAAGAAAGGGAGGCCTTGGCATGACCATTGTACACAAGCCATACTTGTGAAACATGTTGGAAGATGAAGTATCTTCTTAGGTATTAAATCCATAGGCAGTTTAGGCCAATCCAAAGGAGGATGCCTTTGAATAGTAGAAGGCTCATGGTGATGTTTAAGTAGAGAGACATGGAATGTATCATGTATTCTAATTGAAGAAGGTAGGTCCAATTTATAAGTAACCTTCCCTGTCCTTTTGAGAATCACATAAGGGCCAAAATAACCCCCCCGGGGGGGGGGGGGGGGAGGTGTTTGAGTTTTTAGTATTTCTAGATGTTATCGATATTTGGCTATAAGATTGTAGCTTAAAGAAAATCCACTCTCCTTGAAATTCTCTATCCGTCCTCCTCTTACTTGCCTATTGCTTCACTTTGTTGACAGCCCTATGCAAATTATGTCTAATCGAGGCCAACATCTCCTCTCTTGCTATGAATGATCTGTCAATTGCATCTATCAGCGAATTGTGAGGAATGTAGAGAATGTGCAAGGGTGGTTTTTGCTCATACAACAATACATACAGAGTAGCTTGGAGAGAAGTGTAGAAGGCAGTAGTATACACCATTTGGCTAGGAAAAGCCACTTGTATCACTCCTTTGGTTTCTCCCATGTCATACATCTCAAATAGGTCTCTAAACACCAATTCAAAATCTCAGATTAACTGTCTGACTGGGGATGGTAAGATTATGTGAGATTCTATTGAATGCCCAATGTTGCTAAAAATTCCTTCCAAAAATTGCGAAAAAAAATAGCATCTCTATCGCTAACAATGTCTTCTAGGGCTCCATGAAGCTTGTAGTCATTGTCAATGAGTCATTGAGCTACCTACAGTCCACACACATCCTTATTGAATGCTATCTTGGAAATGTCACTTGGATTCATCCTTATTTGATGATATCTTGACCTTAAATCCAATTTGCTAAAGCACTTGGCCCCATATAACTCATCTAACAACTCTTTCACAATAAGAATGGGATACTTATTTTGGATAGTACCCTTATTAAGCTCCCTATAGTCCACACACATCCTCCAAGAGCCATCCTTCTTTTTAACTAACACAAGATGGGTAGCAAAAGGTTAATTGCTATTTTGAATTCATTGTCATATCTTTCAAATTGACTAACGCACCAGCCACATTCCAAAGGATAATGAACAGTATATTCAAGGAGTATTTGAGGAAGTTTGTCCTTGTATTTTTTGACGACATTTTAGTCTATAGCTCTAGTTTGCAATTGCATGTCCAACACTTGAGGAAAGTCCTAGAAAGGTTGAAGGAATATATTATCAAGGCCAACAAGTGCTCATTTGCTATCACTCAAATAAAAGATCTAGGGCACATAATCAGTGAACATGGGGTAGAGACAAATCCACAAAAAACAGATGCAATCAGAAGATCGCTAGAACCTACAACTTTCAAGCAATTAAGATCATTCTTTGCTCTTGCAGGCTACTACAAAAGGTTTATTAAGGGGTATGGAGAAATAGCCAAACCTCTAAATAACCTATTTAAAAACAATACATTCTTATGGTCAGAACGGGCTTCCCAAACTTTCCCAAGGTTAAAGCAAGCAATGACTAGTTGCCTTGTGCTAGCCTTACCAGATCTTTCAAAGACCTTCATCCGTGAAACAGATGCTTCAAGTCAGGGAATTGGTGCTGCTCTGATGCAAGATGGCTGATGATAGCTTATTACAGTAAAGCTTTCTCCCCTAAACATCTTTCCCTTTCAGTTTATGAGAAAGCATTACTTGCCTTAGTCCAAGCTGTACAACAGTGGCACCAATACCTAGAAGGTAGGAGTTTTATTGTTAAAATAGATCAGAAGAGCACAAAATACTTACTTGACTAGAAGATTCGCACTTCATTCCGGAACTTTTGGCTAACTAAGCTAATGGGTCATACCTATCAGATTCAATACAACAGAGGAAATGATAATAGCATTGCAAATGCACTATTATGGGTACCAGGGGTAGAACTACTATAGATGGCTGTATCTTCTATTTCTAATGATGTTTGGCAAAAAATACAAGACACATGGTAGCAAGATACTTAGTTTAGGGCCCTTATTTCCCATCTGTCTAGCAATGGTAACAATCAAAATAAGTACTCATGGGAAAATCAGGTTTTTAGGAGGAGAGGAAAAATTGTTATTGAGGATAATGAGCCATTAAGGAAACAACTACTTTCATGGATGCATGAATCACCTCAAGGAGGGCATTCAGGTGTGAGGGCCACTTATCATAGATTAAGAGTTTTTTGTGATGGAAAAAGATGGAAGCTGACGTTAAGCTGTTTGTGCAACAATGTGATGTGTGTGCAAGGTGTAACGGTTTATTACAGCCACTATCTATCAAAATCTGGAACTTCCTTCTTCCCATATATCCTTGTACCCTCATAGTGGTATTGTCTTCCACCCCTTCTATTGCATTTAGTGAAATCTTTGGAATCTTCTGAGTTTGAGACCCTTCCATACCATCATCTTCTTTTGTTACTGCTTCCTCATTCCCTGTACCCTTTTCTACTACTTCCATCAATTGTAATTGTAGTTTCTGGTGTTGAGGACACTCATGACCTGGAATGTATTTCCCATGACAAAACTTAACACAGATTATTAATCCTTTGTTCCTTTATTCCTTTATTCCTTTTGGTGATAAGATTTTCTGCAGTCTAAACCCACCCTTATTGATACCTTGGCCTTTTACTCTACCAAGAATTGTTGAGCTAGAGCTAGGGTACTTACCAACAGTCTTGATATCTTGACTATTGTAAGTGTGGCTGCCCACTTGAGTTCCCTTCACTGTATTCCTACTAGTTCCACTCTTGTTGCTTCTCTGATAGTGAATTTCCTGTAACTTTGCAATCCTCATAGTTTCTAGTAGGTTTCTGGCTTGAATGGCGTTACTCCCTTTGCCACATCTTCCTTCAAATTGCTATGAAGCAACTAATCAGTTGTTCTTCCATCAAGTGGACCTTATAAGAAACATCATCGAACACATCTCGGTATTCCTCCACACTCCCTGATTGTCTTAGCTGCATTAACTCCTCTATCGAATCCTCATAGATTCGTTCAAATTGTTTCTTTAAGGCTTTCGTATACATTTCCCAAGAAATTCTTCCACCCACTTGGTTCTTTTCGAATGCCTTATGCCACCTATAACTCTTCTCACCCAAATGTAAGCTTGCAATGGTTACCTTCAATTCCTCTAGAGTTTCGTCTAACAAGAAGTAGGTGTCACACTTCTCTAGCCACACACAAATGTGATACGTTGGAATTTTGGAAATTCCACTTTCACGAATCTTGTGCGCATTTGATACTCCTTGCCCATGCGATGCCTTCTGTCACTTTCGTCACTTGGGCCAAACCCCCTCAATTCTTGAATTTCAATACACACTGATCCATGGTTGAAATCTGTTCATCTACCCTGCTTGACATGTTCTCTTCTAGTGTCAAATGAATACGTTTTTCAATCTCATGCAAAGATGATTGGAGTCAAGTTGTGTGAGCCATAGGTCCGATGGTTTAGAACTTCTTCCCTTTTGAACTTGGGGGGATTGTGGGTATAATTCTTGGCATGAAGTGGTTTAGCACATTGGTTGAGGTTTATTTGAATTGGAATACTCTTGTCATGAACTTTGAATTGTTGGGCAGCAAAGCAACACTTTGAGGGGACCCTTCCCTAACTAAAATAGTGGTTTCCCTCAAAGCTATGCTTAAGTCAGTTCCAGAAAGGGATGAAGGTCACTGGGTTGAGTTTGGAAATCAGTTTTTGGAGGACCAGCAGTGCATATAATCTGATTCTGCAGAATTGAGCAAGTTATTGGATAGCCTTGATTCCCTTTTTGACACTCCCACTTCACTACCACCAGGGAGAAGTCAAGGTCATGCCCCGCAGCTTAATGCAGCTTAATGGAGGGGCACAACCACAAAATATTGACCCTATAGATATAACCACTACCATAAAATGAAGTTAAATAGATAGTGAAAAAAAAAAATGCTAGCTCAGGCATAATTAAACCTAGTACAAGTCCCTTTCAAAGTCCTGTTTTGTTAGTAAAGAGCTCTAAACCAAAGCACAATACAAGATAAATTCCCCATTCCAGCCATTAAAGGAGACACTTATAAAAACAGCTTTCAGAACACATGATGGGAATTATAAATTCTTGGTTATGCCCTTCAAATTGTACAATGCACCCTCTACATTTCAAGTACCCCATTAAGCATTCCATACTACTCAATGTGGGACTTTGGCATCTTACACTACCTTAGTTTCCATCTGGATGTCAATGCAGCAGTGAATGTGACTCAAGTAAATCCTTGGAAATATATTTCACACAAGGAAATTTATCTTTCATGCCACTAGTTTTTTTAAAATTGAGTGGGAAGACATGTGGGCGGGAAATGTTCCTTTTTTTTTTTTTAAGATTATTCTTGGCTTTATCAACTTTCTACTTTGCATAACTCCCCCATTCATAATTTCTCTACCATGCACAATTCCAATCATTCTTGGAATTTCCATTTTTTCATAAACTTGAATGATAAAGTACCAAGCTTCAGCTCCTTTTGACTTTGATTGAAATTGTTCCCTTTTCTGATAGTCAAGATATGAGAATTTAGGATCTTAATTTTTCAGGCATTTTTTCTAGCAAATTTTATTTTCACTTCCTAGCTAATTCTCCTAAAAGGGAAAGGTTTCTTCTTCATAAGCCAACTTGGAATTCTAAAGCTCCTTCAAATATCATATCCCTTGTTTGGACAGCAATGCTCAAAACGATAAAGACAAACATGTTGATAGCCCCACATGGCTCTCTCTTGACATTTGTCTGAAGTGCAGATCTAGTTCAGAAACATTGCCCCATTTATTTCTCCTTCTCCAGCAGTGAGATATCTGTGGAATAATTCTGGTATTTTTGGCGAGAGTTGGGTGTGTCCTAGTAGTCTGGAACAATATCTCCTAATTCAATTTAAAGAGTTATGCAATAAGAAGGAAAACTAAACTTTGTGGCAAGGTGCGGTTTATGGGATTTTGTGGTTTTTGTAGTTGGAGAGGACTGCATGCAGTGTCAGAGGCATATCTTATTGTATATGGCTTCCCTTTGGGGCTCAGCAGATGGTTTATTATTTTATTTTATTTTGTAGGGAACCGGTTTAGCTGATATGCAAAGAGATTGGACAGCTTTATTACATTAATAGGTTTTGTAGGGTTTCTATTACTGTGTTAGCGTGTTCTGTCTTGAGCATCTCTTTTTATTTTCTAGTATGAGGATATCTTATCCTACAACTAGTTCTAGATTCTTCTCTTTCTAATAAAATTTCTGCTATTTAAAAAAAAAAGTTCTAAAACAAAAGAGAATTTTGGGATATAAGGACCTTTAAGAGAACCATGTTCATTCAGCCTCTGCAACTGGTATTGAAGAATGGAAGTATCAAGGTAGGTACTAATTGTTTTTCGGTAGGTCCCATTCACAAGCAATAGAGGGACAGCAGCTGCTCGTCTAGCAACAGAGAAGGCCATTGCTAAAGCAGGATCCTCTGCCAGTAGTAACCTACAAACATTTTCTATATCAGCTGAAAACTTGGAAAAATGCATGTTATGAAGGAAAATGACCAAATACACCACTGAGCAATGTATTTGAAAGATTTACTGCCAAAAGAAAATGTCTTATTAAAAGTTCAAGAATGATTTTAAAAGAAAAAAGATTTTGGCAAAGGAAAGGAAGAAACAAACATAATTTTAATTGCGTACATGTGCTGACTGAACATTGGTTTCTGAGAAGGCACCAACAATGAGGAAAGTCCTTCCATTATAGCCTTCATATCCACAGGAAGCTGTTTAATATGTCTAACTTTCTGCAAAAATAATTGCAATAGCAATATAAATGTTCTGTTATTGAATCCATTAAAAATGAATGAACTCACATCTTACCTCTTGTGTGATGAAAAACAACTGAAAGGATATCTTCTCATAGTAATGGAAGGCACCATCAGCAAGTGAAGGTGATACAATATGTCTCATGGACCCCCATAGAGTAGCACCAAGATGTGCAAGAAAAGCATCACGTGCAACTGTGTAGTTTTGAAACTCCTGCACAGGAACAAGACCATGAATAAAGCTCTTGTTGAGGTCTAACCATAATTAGAAACTTCAAAAAATGGTGGGGTCACACTTCATATGAATAATTGATACTAAATTCCAGTAGACAAACAAAACAGCCTACCTCAAATGCATCACTGAATAAATTCCAGCTCTCCATTCGCTTTATTGCCTCTATGGCCTTTTGCTTATGACTTTCATCATATTCTTCACCTTCAAATGACTGCAGCTCATTTCTCAAATCCCGCATCCTCTCATCAAGTTCTGAAATTATCATATGATAGAAGCCATATGATTCGTTAGGACTACTTGATATTTAAAGTTATGCAATATTTTCTAATAATAATAAAAAAATTTATGCAAGCTACATGACAAAGGTCACTTCAATTCAAAAGCTTAAGCCATTAAGTAAAGTCCTATCATTAATATTTCTAACCCACCCCCTTACATAAAAGTCTTTTGCACTTTAACTCTGAATAAAGCATAGGCCCACCATATCATGTGCTGAATTTTTTTTCCGGGGGGGGGGGGGGGGGGGGGTTGTAATGGGATAGTAAAGATAGTTACTCCAAAACCAAGAGTCACAGCACCAATGGTATGCCTAGAATTCCTCTCGCAAGAAGAGCACCAACACAGAGGATTACCTTTGAGGACTTTTGGTCCCTGAAAGGGGTTACCTAACTACTCTCTAGACACCAGCGGATCTCCTTAGGAATGGTTGATCACCAAGAACGAATAGTACTCAAAGGGGGCAATTGAACTTGTACTTATGAGGATGCAAAGACTTAATCTAGACCCTTTTGACAAGTTGAGCCAATCTGCATTGGTCATAAATACTTTAAAACCATGTCAAAGTCCACTTCAACCTAAAAGCTTAAGCTTTAAATGAAGGCCCAGAATTGGTCGTATTAATATCTGTGGAATTCCCGATTTTTCCTAATTATTTTTTAGTTTAAGTTATTTTGGTATTTTCTTGTAAATATCCATTAATGCTTATCCTTTCCCTCTCCTTTGTTCTTTGGCCAAGTGTCAGAAGGTTTATTTTCTCTTTCTTGCTTCTAGGCCTATAAATCGATGTGACTAGTGTTGTAAAGATAGAGAATAAGCGACTACAATATACATTCATTCTCTACTTTTTCTTTATGGTATCAAAGCTTGCAAAATCAAAACTCTGAATTTCCTTCCTCATTTCTATTTTCTAGTGAATTTGTGTAATTTGGGTCACTATTCCTCGTTCATTTCTTGGCACATGACCACCACCAGTAGACTTAGATGCTGTTGACTGGTCATCGCCCATCATTGGAGCCCAGAAACTATTGCACATGCCGCCACGTGCCAAAAATGCAGAGTTGTCTACCCACAAGTGATTGCCAACCTCTATTTTGTCAAGCTCAGCCCTTCTCTGTCCCTGGTTAGACCTTGTTTGCGGAGTTTCTTCTCTATGTCCAAATTTCTAAACCTCTCCTAGTCATCTCGTCATAAATTCAGCCCTAATTTAGTCTATTATGGTCCTTGAACTACCAAATTTCGAGTGGGTCTTCTCAGCAAGATCTCTCCTACCATGGTGGATCAGCGGGGTCTATTCGACTCATCATGGACACAAATTAAATGGCCACAATTATCTTCAATGGGCCAAGTCAGTGATAATGTTTGTCTTGAGCAAAAGGGAAGGACGACTACCTTACTGGAGCAACCATTGCTCTAGAAAGGAAGTACCTAAAGTATAAGGTGTGGAAGGCAAAAAATAATATGGTTAGTGAATGCCATGGACAAGGACATTGGCCAAGACTTCATGTTCTACAACATTGGGCACCAGATTTGGACTATTGTAAAGAAGACTTACTTCGACAAAGACAATATTGCTAAACTTTCTGATGGGTATCTAAGTAAGGTGGAGAACCCTCCCCTAAAAGCTAGCTATTGAGGTGGGAAAACCACCCTACTTAAATACCCTATTGAGCATCCCATACTACTCAATGTGGGACTTTGACATCCCATACTACCTTGGTCTCCATCACTTTCCTTTCATGATCTCAAAAAGGAGAGTTACTTGTGACTCAATATTTTACCAACCCAACCCGCCTTTGGCAACAATTAGATGTCTTCAGATTAGTCATGCCTTGAGGATCTTCAAATTCTTAGTGGGCTTGAATAAATCTTTGGATGAAGTCTGGGGAAGCATCCTTGGTACCAAGCCTCTTCCATCACTCAGAGAAGCCTTCCTAAAGGTTTGAAGGGAAGAGAGCCAAAAAAGGCTCATGATGGGGACCACTTCATCCGTTATCTCACCTGACAGTTCTACACTCTTACCTTAAAATGCCAACCAAAACACTGAAAATAAGCTGAAAAAGGGTAGACCTTGGCATTATCATTGTCGGCACACAGGCCATTCCTATGAGACTTGCTAGAAGATATATGGCAAGTTGACTGATTGGAAACCCATCAAAGAGAAAGCAAGCAAGGGATATGTTGCCTTCTCAGAAGGAGTTTAAAAAACTTCTAATGAACTTACATTTTTCGGCAAGGAGCAAGTAGAATGGCTTCAAAAACTTATTAGCCAAGGCTCATCATTTACTTCCACTATTGCTACTAGTACCACAACACAAATGTACATTCTTAAATGCACTTCATGATTGAATAGAAGATGCAGCATCTTAGATAATTGAATTAGGCACTTCAGATTATATGACTAGAGATGCCTCATTATTTCGTGAATGCAAGCCTTGCCATAATAATTATAAACCATCTCACCACATAAACCAAGTTGGGAAAGCGAAAATTTCAGAAACCTTGACGCTTGAATCTATTCTTCTGGTTTCAAATTTATCTTACAATTTGTTGTCAATTAGCAAGTTGACTCATGATTTGAAATGTGTTGCTAAATTCTCTTCCTTTAAATGTTTATAAAGGATTTGGATTTAAGGAAGATGATTGGCAATACTAAGGAGAATAGAGGCTTGTACTGAATCAAGGTCAACAATGATATCATTTATACCTATCATGTCAATTTTCCAGTAAATAATTCTAAGTACACTATTATGTTATGGCACTAACGCTTTGGGCCACCCAAACTTCATCTACTTAGCAAAAATGTTTTTCTTTGTTTATCAATAAAAGTCCAAAGTTTTTACACTGTGAGATTTGTTAGTTATCCAAACACTGTTGTAACACTTATCCTACCCATGATTATAAACCATCTCACCCATTTTCTATCATTTATAGTGATATTTAGGGGTTATGACATGATCAAAATGTAATCGGTGCTTGTTGGTTCTTATCTTTTATTGATGATCACAACCATATCATTTCAGTATTTCTTATAAAAAACAGGTCAGAAATTGCCTCTAGTGTTAAAAGTTTCCATTCAATGATTAAAAATCAATTTCAGCCTCATTCAAATTTTTAGAACTGATAATGCTAGGGACTATTTTAATTTTGTTCTTGGGAAATTTTTTCTTGAAAATGGCATTGTTCACCAAAGTTCTTGTGTCTATGCTCCTAAGCAAAATGGCATAGTCGAAAGGAAAAATAGACACCTTGAGATTGCCAAATCCCTCATGTTTACAAGTAAGGTCCCTTGATAATTCTAAGGGGAAGCTATCACAATTGGAACCTATCTTATCAACAAGATGCCTTCAAGAACTTTCAAATTTGACTCTCTTTGCCAAGCTCTCCTTGAAGCCTTTCCCCAAACTCATGTCATCATTGACTTTCCTCAAAAGGTATTTGGTGTTTAGCATATGTCCATATTCCTTAGCAACAAAGGAGTAAACTTGATTCCAAATCTGTCAAGGGTGTTTTCATTGAGTATTCACAACACCAAAAAGGTTACAAGTGTTACTCTCCCATTACTCGGAAATCTTGTACCTCCATGGATGTCACTCTTCTCAAACAAGTGCCATATTATCCTAAAACTCATATTTAGGAGGAGGATCTAGTCATTAGTAAGGAAGAATATAAGTTTTGGACTCATGTACCTATTGTGGCACCCGAGGCTCATAAAACTTTGAACCAAGGGGCTAACAAGGATCTAAAGATATATCCAAGGGATAGTAAGCAAGATAAGTAGAAGTGGAATATCCAAGAGCATTGCAAACCTGACTCGAGTCCAACTCCTTACAAAGCATGCAAAGTAATCAAGGTAATGCTAACTCTAAAGCCTCTCTTGATGAATTGAGTTTATCTATTGATCTTCATCTCCTTATTGCATGTAGCAAGGGAATTAAACCATGCACCTAGCATCCTATCTCTCACCTTGTATCCTATGAAAAGTTGTCTCCTAGCCACAAGGTGTTTATAGCTAACTTGGATAATATTGAACTTCCGAACAATATAAAAGAAGCCCTTAAGCACCTTAAGTTAAAAGGGAAGCAACTCGTGGGATGCAAATAAGTGTTCAATGTGAAATACAAGGTAGATAATAGTGTTGAAAGGTACAAAGCAGGATTATCTACAAAAGACTTTACCCAAACATATGGGATAAATTACTAGAAGAACTTTGCTCTTGTAGCAAAGCTAAATACAATCCAAGTGCTTCTATCTATAGCACGAAGTAGCATTGAGGCTGAATTTTAACCTGTAGCCCAACCTACTTGAAGAACCTCAATTTCCTAATTAAGCATTTTATGAAGTTACTATGTGTCAACCAGGCTGCAATCAGCATGCAAAAAATCCAATCCATCATAAGGTTGTTTACACACCTACTCATCAGCATATAGCTGATATCTTGACTAAGGCTATTCCAAGAATCTAGTTTGATGATCACCTATCCAAGGTGGGCAAAATTGACATATACTCCCTAACTTGAAAGGGAGCGTGGAATTCTTAATTTTACCTAATTATTTTTCAGTTCAAGTTATTTTTGATATTTTCTTGTAAATATCCATTAGCACTTATCCTTTCCCACTCCTCTGTTCTTTGACCAAGTGTTATGAGGTTTGTTTTCTCTTTCTTCTTCTAGGCCTATAAATAGATGTGACTAGTGCTGTAAATGTTGGTGCTAGATTCTAGGTGTTGGTGGCTTCTTCCCGAGTGCATAGCGTCATTCGTGTCCCGCCATTAAGAAGACCAACATCTCTTCTAATGGCTCGCTTCCTTCCTTGGAGTTGCGGTTTTGTTTTGTTTTGTTTAGCCTTTTATGTTTTGTCCATTGCTGGCTGTAAATTTAGTCTTTTTTGTAATGTTTATTACTTTGGCGGAATTCCTTTATTGAATCACAAAACAAAGGATCCCTATAAAAGGCTTATTACTCTTTTGTATTATGCAGTCAGCGGAACAAAAATATTTTCATGGTATTAGAGCCTCATATTTGATCCAACCCTTAGATTCGGCAAGTTTATTGCCCTCAACATTGAAACCCATGATGGGTCGAGCGTCCTAATAATTTTCCAGCCACAACTACACAGATTGATGTGTCTAGGGCCAGGCCCACACCAGAAACTCAGATTAGCCTTGGGTCAATCATTCCTGCACACCTACCGTCTGTCGAGCCTTCCCCTCTTATGATAATAGGACATAAGTTGAACAGCTTTGATTACCTTCAGTGGTCTTCCTTCGTCATGATGTATGTTAGAGTTAAGGGAAAAGTTGCCAGCTTCACAAGTGACATCAAAATAATGAGAGAAGACTATTAAAAATCAAAAGTTGCCAACTTCACAAGTGACATCAAAATAATGAGAAAAGTTGCCAGCTTCAAACTGGTTCACTTGGGATGCAAAAAATCACATGATAATGTGATTATAAATTCTTGATGGAGCTAAACACAACCTTTGAGGACATTAGAGGCCAAATAATGAGAGAAGACCCTTGCCCAACCTCCATGACACAGTTTCAGAAATTAGAGGAGAAGAGAGTCACCAAATACTCACCCTAAGCTCACAATCTACAACACAATTGACATCCCTTCCTTTCATGCCCGAAGTAGCACCTCATAGCATCTACCTCACTCAGATGGTAGAAATAAGAAAGTTTTTTCCAACCAACAATCTCGTCCAACATGTAACCATTGTCATAAACTTGGACATATAGAGGATCAATGTTGGAAAATTCATGGCATACTTGCCAATTTTAAACCAAAATTCAGGGGTGAGGCCAAGGGGAATATGGTAAGTTGTGAAACACCTTCTGATTCAACACTTTTTTTTTTCGTGAACAGCTAGAGTTGCTTCAAAAGAAGTTTGGACAACAAAGATTAGCAACCAATTCCACAAAGGGTAATGTAAGGGTTGCTAACATAGCTCAATTAGGTAAACTTTCAATTGTCCTTCATGTTCTTGAAAATCAGTGGATTGTGGATTCGGGATCATGAATCACATGACCAACAATGCTACTCTCTTTGATAATCTTAATTATTGTTCCTTTCCCTTAAAGGTAAAAATTGCGAATGGAACTCTAACTTATGTCACTAGAATAGGAAATATTATTATATCTAAAGAACTAGTTCTTAAGGATGTTCTACTTGTTCCTAATCTTGCATGCAATATTATTATATCTAAAGAACTAGTTCTTAAGGATGTTCTACTTGTTCCTAATCTTGCATGCAACCTTCTCTCAATTAGTAAACTTGTACAAGATAGCAATTGCAAAATAAATTTTTCTAATGGTTGCTGTGAATTTCAAATCTTAGCATCTAAGAAGATGATTGACAATGCTGAAAAAGTGGATAAACTATACCTGATGAGTACTAAAAGACAAAAAAAATGGAGTTTGAATACTTGTTCTCATTTTGAGGTTATATTATGGTATAATAGACTAGGATATCCAAATTTTCAATATATGAAAAGAATGTATCCTGGTTTGTTTAATAAAGATATCACTACTATTAATTGTGAAACTTGCCAACTTGTGAAGCACACCAAGGCTCACTACCCTACACACATAACCCTTCACATCCTTTTCACCTTATCCATATCAATGTTTGGGACCCATCTAAGGTTCAAGGGACAGATAGTTACTTGGGTGTTTCTTATGAGAGAAAAATCTGAGGTTCCTATCATATTTCAAAAATTTCACCAATTGATTAAAACTTAATTCTAAATGGACATTAAAGTCCTAAGAAGTGACAATTGAAGAGAATATATTAACTCATCTCTAGGAAACAACCTTACCAATCACGGCATTTACCACCAAACTTCTTACATCTACACACCTCAACAAAATGGGATAGTAGTGCAAAAAAATGAACATCTCCTTCAAAAAGCTAGAGCCCTCATCACTTTTGGGGAAAAGCTATGACTATTACAACCTATCTCATCAATAGGATGTCCTTTAAGACACTTTCATGTCCCTTGTAACACCCTTCTCAAACCCCATTCTAACACTCATCTCATCTCCCATCTTCCTTTGAGAGTCTTCGAGTGCACTGCCTTTGTTCACCTCCATCAAACAAGCAAACTTGACCCAAAAGCCACTAAATGCATATTTGTAGGGTACTCCTCATCCAAAAAGGGCTACACCTACTACCCACTCTCCCTACGAAAATTTCATCTCCATGGGAGTCACTTTTTTTTGAAAAATAACCATACTATCCCAAAACCTTCAAGCAAGGAGAGACTACCTACACTGAATGGAATTTTTGGTGGACCTTTCCTTCTCCTATAGTGGTCCCTGAAATCGAGAAGAACAACACGACCATTGATCTTGAACTTGAAAGTAACACCACTGAACACCCTAATGGTGATCTCTCTTGGCTAGATGACGAAAACTAACACTAGGAAAACGCTTTAATCACTAACCATGATCCACCTATTGACCCAAAATATTATATTTACCCTTAAACCTATTCTAGAAGGATAACAACTCATGAGGAAATTAGAAGTGCACCATCTCTTGAGCAACACCAAGATTTAGATTTAGATGGGCCAGTTGCACTAAGGAAAGGTAAGAGATCATGCACTCAACATCCAATTAGAAATTATGTTTCATACAATAAATTATTTGTAGCCTACAAAACTTTTGCTACTAATATTTCAAATGAGAAAATTTCTTGAGATATCCATGAAGCACTATAGCACAAGGAATGGGAGAAAGCTATTGGTGAAGAGGTGAATGCCCTTTAAAAAAAAAAAATACTTAGGAGCTAGTAGATCTTCCTCATGGAAAACATCCCATTGGATGCAAATGGGTATTCAGCATAAAGTACAAGTTAAATGGGAGCATTAATAGATACAGAGCGAGACTTGTTACAAGACAATTCACTCAAATGCAAGGGATGGATTATGAAGAAACCTTCACTCTAGTGGTTAAACTCAACTCAATCAAAGTTCTTCTATCTCTAGCTGCCAATCTCGACTTGCCTTTACATGTCAATTCCTCCTGGCTAAAAGAAGAAAGTAATGGAAGAGCATACAAACTTCACAAATTACTCTATGGTTTCAAACAATCACCTAGAGTGGTTTGAAAGATTCACCAAAGCAATCAAAATGCAAGGGTACATTCAAGGACAAGTTGATCACATAGTATTCACAAAAATGTCCCCTAGAGGTGAAATTGCTATCGTCATCGTGTACATGGATGATATCATTATCACTCAGAGTTATTTTGAAGAAATTGTCAATATGAAAGAAGTAGCAAGGTCAAACAAAGGCATTCCTATGTCCCAACAAAAGTATAATATAGACCTTCTTACCAAAACAAGAATGTTAGGTAGCAAACCTACTAAAACTCCTATGAAGGTAGATTACAAGCTTATGTTCTCTTAAGAAAGCCCACCAATAGATATTGAGAATTTCCAAAGATTAATGGACAAACTCATCTACTTGTCCTTCACATGGCCTAATATCTACTTTCCAATCAATATAATCAGTTAGTTTATGAAGAAGCTTGTGAAGTTCATCTTGATGCTGTCTATAGAGTTCTAAGACAAGCAACTCAAGCTTGCCCAAGGAGAGGGAATTTTCTCCCACAAGAACCCAAGCCATACAATAGAAGTATATATATGATGACGACTAGGCCAGATTAACCACTCATCGTAGGTCAACCACTAGATATTATGCTTAGGGAAACCTTGTCACATGGCGAAGTGAAAAAAAAAAAAATCTAAGGTGGCTCGAAGTAGTGCCGAAGTTGAATACTGTGCCTTCAGCATAAGGAATATGTGAAGGGTTATGTCTCAAACATCTCTTTAAGTGAGTCAAAAATTAATTATCAAGGACCTATGAAAGTCTTCAATGACAACATGGTTGCTATAAACATAGCAATAAACCCAATCTAACATGATCACAAGAAACATGTGAAGATCGTTTTTTCATTAGAGAAAAAGCTGACTTTGGGGTCCTTGACCTATCCTACACACCAACCAAAACTCTTAAGTTATGTTCTAACAAAAACATTACCCAGACTAAAAGTTGGAGAGCTTGGAATCAAGCTAGGAATGATTAACATTTATTCCCCCAACTTGAGGGGGAGTGTTGGTAAATGATAAAATTTCGATGTCGATGGCTTTTTCCCTAACACACAGCATCATTCACATCGCACCATTAAGAAGACCAATGTCTCTTCTAACGGCTCCTTTCCTTTCTTGAAGTTGCAACTTTTTTGTTTTATTTAGCCCTTATAAATTTAGTCTTTATTGTAATGTTTATTCCTTTTATGGACTTCCTTCGTTTTTGAATCACAAATCAGAGGACACCTATAAAAGGCTTCCTACTCTTTTGTATTACAAAGTCGATGGAATAAAATCATTCAAAGTATTTTTAAAATATCTTCAATAAAAATAGAGAATAAGAGAATACAGTAGACATTCATTCTCTACTTTTTCTTCAATATCCATAATGCTATATTTTGTACATTAAAACCACAACAAAAAATCACATGGATTTTAAAAAGTTTTTGAACTTTTTAAAATGTTTCAAATGTCAATGGAAGTGAAACACAGCTATGTTGTCAACTATACTACTATGTTGACAACTTCCAATTAGAAAACAAAGTCTAAAAGCTACAAACATTGAGCAGATTAAATAAGATGAGATTACCTTCACACAAGGCTAGCTTAGCTTTCCTTCCTTTGCAATGTTTAAAAGCAAATAGCTCATATATATCAATCTCAGCAAGAAGAATATCTATGGCTTGGTGATCTTTCTGTGACATTCAAACCACAATTAACCACCATCAAATTCTTAACATAAAGGAGCCAAAAAAAAATTTTTTTTTTTTGGGGTGGGGGTTGGGGAAGGGGAAAAGGGAGGGCGTTTCATTAATGGTGTTGATATTTCACAAAAAGTATGCTCTAGATATATTAGAGCATGGTGTATTATAGATAAGTTGATACACATATAGATCCAAATGTCAAACTATTACCAAGACAAGAGCAGCCACTGGTGTATCTTGGTAGATACCAGAGACTTGTTGCTATTCTGTAGTGTTAAGTTACATCACGTGAACCCTTTGTGTGGAATTCTATCCTATCCCATCCCATCTTATAGTGTGAAGTTACAATACAAGGCATTAGTGACTTATGTTAATGTATAAGTGTGACTTTTGGGTGTTATAATTGTTGGAAAATGTCACTAGGAAATGTCCAAGAAGACGTGCTTCACAACATGTAATAGTTCCATTTATTTTTATTTTTATTATTATTATTTCTATCATGCAGTTTGATCTTATCTAGTCTTATTATTTATTTTTCTGTTATGATAGGATAGTTATATTTTTGAGTTTTTGTTCAAAAATTCATGAAATATCTTATCTTCCATAAGAACTTGGGTCTATCTCTTATATTTTACTTGTTTGTTTTCTTTTGTTTATATAGGCTTTATCACTTAATTACTTAAGAACTTGGGTCTCTCTCTATCTTATCTTCCATAAATGTATTTCGCTCCTATTCAATGAAATAAGTTTAGAGGAAAATTGAATCCTAAATTTTTATATGGTATTAGAGCATAAACAATGCCCTAACAGCCCTCTAATCCAACTCAGACGATTCACAAGGATGAATGTTGAGGTATAAGGAGGAGATACCTCTTCATCTAAAGTGACTTCATTGTCTCCTCACAATGGTATCATGCCTTCCTCTTCCATTGTCCATGGCTCACTCGAATCCTCATTTGAGATTATCATAGGGTATTGCCTAAGTGGCAACAATTACTTACAGTGGTCTGCTAGTGTTATGTTGGTCATTTGAGGAAGAGGTAAGGTTAAGTATCTCATTGGTGTAGCTGTCCCCCAAAATAAAAGGAGTGGGAAACCGAAAACAACCTAATTATGTCATGGTTTATCAATTCAATAACTACTGAGATTGGGGAAGACTTTTTGCCACACCAAATGGCCCAAGAAATTTGGGAAGGCTGATTCCTCAGCTAAAAGCAACACAATATTATTTGAAATTGAAGCATTTCTTCATATTTTCAGTAAGGTAAAATGGAAGCCATACAATATTACAATGTTCTCACAAGAAATCGGTAGCAACTAGATCTTTATGAGACCCATCCATGGTCATGTGTGGTTGATGCAACCTCCTTCAAGTAACTCAAAGAGGAGAAGGGAATCTACAAGTTCCTTCTAAGCCTCAACTTAGACTTTAAAGAGACTAGAGGAAGAATCATGAACCTTGATCTTTTACTTTCCCTTTGAAAAGTTTTTTCTATGGTTAAGAGGGAGGAAAGTAGAAAAAATTGACCTCAAGAACTCAAAATTCCTCTGCAATCTTTGAATCATGTGCTTTAATGAAAAAGGGATCACAAACTAGTGATTGCAAGCTGAAAAAACAAGGAAGACCTTGGTGTGAACACTGCAACAAGGTAGGACATACCAAGGAGTCTTGCTAGAAATTACATAGGGGACCAAGAGATATGACCCGTGAATTGATGATAACCAATGAGGAATCAACTCAATCTAAAACCAATCCTTTTAACAAAGACCAATGGGAGTTATTACAAAAACTACTTGGGAATAAGGACTAGAACACACATAAAGTTGTGGGTTCCAATACTTTTGCTCAAGTAGGACTTAGTCTTAGGAAAGATGATTGGTAATGCTAGAAGAATAACTCCGAGGTGGGAATACCTAGCTTAAGGAGGAATGTTGGAAAACATCATTAGGAAATGTCCAAGAAGATGTGCATCACTGCACATGATATTTCCTTTTCTTTGTATTATTATTTCTTTTATATAGTTTGATCTTATCCAATCTTATTATTTATTTATTTATTTTGCTATGATATGATAGTTATATTTTTGAATTTTTGTTTAGATAAGATTAGCTTGGATTTATCTCCTATATTTTAGCGTTTATTTTCTTTTGTTTAGATAGGTTTTATCACTTAATTGCTTGACAGCTTGAGCCCCTCTCTCTTATCTTTTATAAATGTATTTTGGTGCTATTCAATAAAATAAATTCAGAGGAAAATTAAACCCTAAATTTCTACAATGACTCATATAGTTTAAGTATAATGACATTTTAATAGTATTATGTTTACTAAAATTTATGTGCGCGCGCGTGTGCATGTGTATATGTGTATTATATTATTTTGCCATAATTAGTAGGATCTTTCAATCCTCAATCCAACTTTATGTTTCAATGTTTTTGAGCCCCTCTCTCCCTCCCTCCCTCCCTCCCTCGGCCCCTGGAGCCAATCCTATATAAGATCTTGATCTTGACAACCTTGCCCTCCACATTCACCCAATTGCTCTTATTGGCCACATCATCTAACACCATAGTATAGCTTTTAGAAGTGTTCAACCTACTTCTCTTGAGTAGTCCCATTGACCTTCTCCTAGCTGGTCTACACTGCATGGATTGCACATTGTGGCACCCAAAAGCACATAACTTTAGTGTTGGAGTCTTCAATTTGTTGGAATTTCTTTTATCTCCCTCCCCCCCCCCCTGAAAAAATTTTTTTTTTTTAACAAGGTTCCAAACCACACACTAAAATCTCACAACCCATATTCAAAAATACTAAACCACTTTAAACCCAAAATAGAGAGAGAGAGCAGGGCAGCTTTGTTTTGATTGCAGATTCCAAAGGCTCTCAATGCTGACAGACGTTATGATTCCATGTTGAAATTTAGGGTTAAAGTAAAAAAGACGACACATTTAGGTGCTTAGGACAAACACATCAGCCCTCTATGCTTTCCTTTATTTATAATCATCTAAACAATAATCCTAAGCGATAAGACTCCTAAACATGGAGTTTCCTTAGATAGGTTTTTCAACAAGCCTTTTTTTTTAGATCAAAAAGCAATTTGTTGATGAGAAGAGAGAAAATTACAGTAATAAAAGCTAATACAAAAAACGACAACTAAGATTCTAACTCAAAAGAGCCTACAATTCCTTTGATAATCCACAACGGACACCCCCCTAAAAAGGCCATTTGTAGAAACCCACAAAGAGGACATTAAAATAATCCTCTCCTAAAGAAGATGTGGTGGAAAGAATTGTTGATTGAACTTTATACTCTTTTTGCCTCCCAAAACCTGTAAACTTGATATTGGAAAACTTGTCCAATTGATCTGGGAATTCAAGAGTTAACTTCAAATAATCACCCAATCCAAGTCGCCATATTTTTTACAATGTAACTTAACAGCACTTAAGAAAGTCCCACATTAGTCAATCAATTTTATTTTTGGTGGTACATATCACATTCAAAGATGGTAACAACATACCCAAAAGAAAAAGAAAAATCAAAGAGCTATACAATGTAAGAATCTTAGTCAATTTTAGGTTGCCTAGTGATAATATAAGTTAATCACATACTAATCCCATACTACGAAGCAAGAATGGAAATTAAAAGAAGGCAACCTATAATTATATCAACCAAATGACACATACATCACCAAACACAGCAAACTTCTCTTGAATAGCATCTTGCAATCGATCTTCAGCTTCTTCTTCTGAAATTTCTGCAAACAAGGTGAATGGGAAAGAGAAAATGATCAAATCTAGCACTATATGAACGTATGTGATCATAAGTAAAACCACACAAGAAGTACCAAATAAGAAGATTGACATTTTGACTTTGAAAGAAAACAGGCATCTTTTTAGCCTAACTTTGTTGATTCAAAATCTTAATCAATTTGTCAAGATGTCACAACAATCATTAGCTTACTCAATTAAATATAACATCATACATCAAAGAGGCAGGCTACATTTTTTGTTTTATGTTGGTCCCAGGTGGCATCTTTTTCTTTGTCATGAATAAATAACATCAATAAATACTTTATGGAACTACGTTAGAAAGTGAGAGATCATATTGTTTTATGCAAGATATTAATAGAAAAAGAAGGAATACAACAGGAAACAAACAAGTTCTCTCAAACAAGACAAAGTAGAAGCAGAACAAACACTACACCCAACTAGTACATTAAACCTCTCCAATTCCTCTGCACATCTTGAAAGAAAACACCCATAAAGAAATCATGTGCTAAGCACCAAAGAGAGGCAATAAACATGGTATCCCATAAAAAGTCCAAGGGCTCATTTGGCTACAGAAGGAAAAGAGAGAGGTAGAGTAAATTTTTTTTTTTTGGGCAATACCTATTATGTCTTTGTTATCATTACTCAATCGTATCTATTTTATTTTTTATCTTTTTATGGAAAGGTACAAGGGACATTTGCATCCATTTCATTCATATTCTTATTATCTTTCTATTTTCATATCTAATAATTTTGTGTACCAAACGGCTTATGAAGGCACATGTTTACCCTTAAATATCCAAGAATTCTGCCCTAGCCATATACACAGGATAACATACTTTGCATAACGACATAAAACTTTATCTTTTCGGCCATCAACAACTCTAAAATATTAACAAGGTGTGACTTCAAGCTTTGAGGGCACATCAAGAATTGGGCAGCATAGAAACATTATATGCAAGCATATCAGGATACAATACTTTATGTGGCCTATGAAGTCGCAACATATCATTCACATTGATCTTGTTGATAAGTAATGTGGAAATAAAAGCTAATAAGGGGTTTTATATTTCCATGTGGGTTTATCAAGGAGTTTCTTTTGACTGAAGAATAAATTATAAAGTGAAAAAAATGTTAAAAGAATCCCTTAATTTCAAGGATTCTTCGATAAATAGTTTTTTACCATTGCTTATTTATGGAGAGGTTTTTGGGTCAGTTGTATCTATAGGATTTCTAGCATTTATTTTTTGGCAAATTTGTTGCCTTTCTTTGTGTATATATAGAACCCTCTGTATTGCTGATTAAAGTATGAGAGAATACACAATTTATCTTCTACATATTGTTCTGTGTTTCTCCTCATAGTATCAAAGCTCTAACTCCAAGTAGAGTCCTGCTCAAAGATCTATGGAACACATCCAAAGAGCATTCGTCTACAACCAGGGAGGTGAGTTTGAATCCAACAGAGACCCTTACCATTATGGGCTCGAGCAGTTAGACTAGGCGTTGGTGGGAGAGGAAAGTTGGGGTATCTTACCGGAGAAATCAAAGAGCCTCAGATTAGCAATATCACTACACACCAATGCTGGATAGCCGAAAACTCACAAGTCACCTCTTGGCTGATATATTCGATGGTCCCTGCAATCCAAAAAACTTTCATATTCCTCAACACTACTTGAGAAGTATGGGAAGTTGTGAAGGAAGCGTACTCTGATGGGGAAAATGCTTCACAGATCTTTGAAACTAAGACCAAACTCTAGCAAATAAGGCAAGGAGATAAAGACGTCAACAAGTACTACGTGGAGATGATGGCTCTATGGCAAGAATTGGGCGTCATCTGCAAAGAGGAGGGGACGTGCGTAGAAGACAACATGCGATTTAAGAGGGTGACCAAGAAGGATCATGTGCTCGAGTTTCTCGTTGGCTTGAATCAAGAACTCAACGACATGAGAAGCCGCATCCTCGCGAGGCCTCCCCTGCCAACCCTACGTGAAGCGTTCGGTGAAGTGAGAAGGGAAGAAACATGCCAGAAGGTGATGCTAAAGAATGATGCAAAAAATGTTGAAGGGTTAGCTATGTTAATCCAAAGCAACACTGGACAAAGCAACAGTAATGGGCCTAACCCAAGCCCAAAACAAAAACATGTTTTGGTGATCATTGCAGGAAAAATGGACATACAAAGGATATTTGTTGGGATTTACATGGAAAACCACTTGATTAGAAACCTTAAAAAAAAAATCTAAAGGCCGAGGATATCATGTGATTGCAGAACAAATTTCAAAAAAATCACAAAAAGATGGTAATAAAATTTTTTTCAGCAATGATCAGTTGGGAAAAATTCTAGAAATGCTAACAACTGTACAATCTTTTGGTCAGTTACAAGAAAAATTTCTATAGCCTCTCTTGCTCATAAAGGCAAAATTCTTTGTGCTCTTAAATCTTCAAAAAGAAATGCATTGTGGATTGTCAACTCTAGAGCGTCTGATCATATGACTGATGACTACCATTCTTTTACCTCTTAAATGGAACTCTTATTGTGTTGGTAACCATAAAATTAAAATTGTCGATGAACTCTTATTCTTGTAGCTGGAATAAGGGATATTAAACTTAGTGATTCCATACAGTCAAATCTCCTCTTCATGTCTCTGGTCTTGATTGTAGCCTACTTTTTGTCAATCAATTTACCAAAGACTCTACTTACTCTGCTAATTTCCTCCCCACTCATTGTATTTTTTAGGACCTATCATCGAGGAAGATGATTGGCAATGTAAAGAGTATGAGGGACTTTACTACTTTGAAGACTCTAGAGTTAGCAAACAGTTTGATATTATTTGTAATTCTACTTTATCTTCCCAAAATAATGATTTGATGTTATGGCATAGGAGATTAGGTCGCCCTAGTTTCAAATATATGCGTTACTTATTGCCTGAATTTTATTTAAATTAAAACTTGTTGAGTTTCATTGCGAATTTTAGGATATAAGCTAAACACCACAAAAATTCCTATCCAAAAAATGCATATCACCCAAATGAGCCTTTGTTGAGATTCACAGTGATTTGTGGGTCCGTCATGAGTACCAAATAAAACCCATATAAAATGGTTTATCTCTTTTATTGATGATCACACCCGTCTTTGTTAGGTATACGTTTTAAAAGAGAAGTTTTAAAAGAGAAGTCTGAGGTTTCTCAAGTATTCTCCAACTTCCATACTATGATTCAAAATTAGTTTAATACCCGTATCAAAGTCCTACACACAGATAATGGTACTGGAATATTTCAACCACACTTTAGGTCATTTCTTGAAAGTCATGGCATTGTTCACCAAAGTTCATGCAGTTATACACCCCAACAAAATGGCATTGCAAAAAGAAAAAATAGGCACCTTCTTGAGGTAGCAAAAGCTTTAATGGTTACTTCCAATATGCCACAAGTTTTTTGGGGAGATGCTATATTCACTGCCACTTATCTCATTAATAGAATACCAAGTAATATACTCCCATTTGCTACCCCTATTCAAAAACTTCAAGAGTCCTTCCCCAGTTTCAAACTATTTAATAATATTTCCCTTAAAGTGTTTGGGTGCATAGCCTTTGTCCATGATTACTGTAGTTTTGAGCAATATGAATCCATTATTATTCACAACAAATAACGGCTGTATATATACAAGAGGTGTCGAGAAAGAAGAGGCACAAAATCGGGAGAAAAAAATAAGGAAACAATCATTCAACATAAGTGCTAAAGATCTCTCCCTAAATATCTCTCTTAATAAAGGTAATATCTACAGAATAATAATAGAAAATTATTATTTCATAAATCTCGGTCAAACCAAACTCCCCTTTAAGTTGGATCATAGATGTTGATCATGTCTAACTTGCTCACACAACTTTCATAACTTGATTTTAGAAGGCCCTTGGTAAGGATATCAACAGTTTGCTGACCAGTAGGTATGTAGGTCAAACATAGGAGTCCTTCTTCTACATTTTCCCTGATGAAATGTCTATCCACTTCAACATGTTTGGTTTCTCTCATGTTGAATTGGATTAAGGCCATCTTCAAAGCAGCCTTATTATCATAGTAAAGTTTATTAGAAAATTTGCTACAACTCGCATTTCTTCCGAAACTCTTTCTAGCCAAAGTACTTCTAATATCCCGTGTGCAAAAGCTTTCAACTATGCTTTAGCACTGCTTCTAGCAACTACCTTTTGTTTTTTTACTACACCATGTTACAAGATTTCCCCAAGTAAACATGCAATAGCCGGACGTGGATTTTCTATCTTCCACAAAACTTGCCCAATCTACATCTGTATAAATTTCTATAAATCTTCTTTCATGTTTTCTGAAGAATAATCCCCTTCAGGTGTACTTTTCAAGTATCTCAGGATCCTATAAACAGCTTCTAGGTGTTTTTCCTTGGGAGAGCTCATATGCCGATTCACTACACTAACTGCAAAGGCTATGTCAGGCCAATGTGTGAAAAAGATATATTAGTTTTCCTACCAACTTTTGATATCCTTCCTTATCAATTGCTTTCCCATCATCTTTACTCTTCCCAACTTCAATTGGAGTATCACAAGGTTTGCATGCATTCCCATCTCCTTCAGTAAATCAAGAATATACTTTCTCTGTGAGACACAAATTCCTTTCCTTAATCTAGCAATCTCCATTCCAAGAAAATATTTCATTTAACCAGGTTTTTCACCTTAAATTCTTTTGCAAGAGCACTTTTAATTCTTTCAATTTCTTCTACATCATCTACTGTGAGAATGATATCATCCACATAGACAACAAGTATAGCCTTTTTATCTCCTCCATACTTGACAAACATAATATGGTTAGACAATCCTTGGTTGTACCTATCAAACTAGCTCTAGGAGACTGTTTAAGGCCATACAATAATTTTTTCAGCCTGCACACTTGGTTATTCTTACTTTCACCAAACCAAAAAGGAGACTCATGTACACTTCATTTAATTCTCCATCAAGAAATGCATTCTTGATATCAAGTTGTTGAAGTAGCCAATCAAGATTAACTGCTATAGACAATATTACTATGATAGTTTTCATTTAAGCCACAGGAGCAAAAGTTTCTTTATAATTTAGTCCATACGTCTAAGTGAACTTTTTTGCCACTAGCCGTGCCTTATATATTTCAATGGTACCATCAGAGTTGTATTTCAATGTGAATACCCACTTGCATCCCACAGGTTTCTTACCGTTAGTAAAATTTACAATTTCCCAAGTATCATTCTTTTGCAATGCTCTCATTTCCTCCATTACTGCATTTCTCCATTCTGGTACATCCAAAGCTTCCTGTATGTTTCCCAAGAATCTTAACGTTGTCTAATTCTTAGATAAAGGCGTGATACTTGTGGTGAGAGAGCCTTAGAGGACATATTTCTAAATAGGATGTAATGTACAAGATCTAGTCTTTTTCCTGAAAACATGGGTATATTAAGATCATCACTTACTTCATCCATCTTAGTTTCTTCCTCTACTTGTTCAGGTTCCTACCAGCTCTGATTCTAGCACTACTTCTAATGTAGGAGACTTATCACCTTGCTTCCTCCTTCGTGAGTATACAATTAATTTTTTTTCTTGTGAACTACTGCAAGTTTTTTCTTCTTCTAAGATAGAATTCTCTCTAGTATAAGGCATAGAACTTTGTGAGTAGTCAAGAGTTTGAGTGGGACCCAAGGGTTCAGGAGACATAGGTGTTGGATTGGACCCAGGAGTTCAAGACACACAAGTTTAGGATTGGGACACACGGTTCAGGGATCTGATCAAAGTTTTTTACCAAGTCTGAAATTCACCCCAACTTTCCCCCTGAATTGAAAACTTGCCAAAATAGGGTTCTATTGCATTGAAGGTAACATCATGGCTAACAAAAAGTTTCTAGAAATAAGATCATAGCACTTATAGGCCGTTTGGGGAAAGGAATGGCTAAGAAAGGCACATTTTATAACTCGGGGTTCCAATTTGGTGTGATGATTAATGTATGTGAATAAATGCCAAACAGTCAAAGACCTTCAAGGGAAGGTTGTTTTGAAAGTGGACTGTCAAATGCGTTTCTCTTAATTTTTCAGAGGAGTTTTGAAGGAAAGAATTCTGTTGGGTAATCTATTGATGAGATATGTGGCATTAAGAATTGCATGCCCCCAATAGAAGTATGGTACATTACAAGTAAACATAAGAGCTCTGGCTACTTCAAGAAGGTGATGATTTTTTCTTTCTGCAATTCCATTTTGTTGGGGACTATTAACACAAGTACTTGTATGAATGATGCCATGCTCTTTTAAGATTCATTCAAGGACTTATTAAAATACTCAATACCATTGTCAGAGTAAAGTATTTGGATATTTGTTTGGAATTGATTTCGGATCATGGTAAAGAATTCAATAAACACTTGGGTTGCTTTAGATTTTCCTTTTCGTAAATAAACCCAACACAAACGAGTATGGTCATCAATAAAGGTGATAAACCATCTTGTATTGGCGTGATTTGGTACACCAAAAGGACCTCACAAGTCATTATGAATTAAAGAGAAGGGTTTTGTGACCTTATAGTCAGAACGTTTAAATGAAGTTCTTTGATGTTTAGCAAGTTCACATACATCACATTGAATATTGGAAACTTTATTTGGGCAAATTTCAGGAAACAAATGACCCAGGTATTGAAAATTTCAATGGCCCATTCTTCTATGCCATAATATAAGATTATTATTCTTAGAGGTTAAAACGTTATTACACAAGAATTATGATTGCAAATTACTCACGTCAGATTCTTCAAGATAGTAAAGCCCCACATTCTGTAGCACTGCCAATCATCTTCCTCGATGAGAGGTCTTGAAAAATACAATGAGATGGGAAGAAGTGAGCACAACAATTTGCTTGTTTAGTCAATTTGCTAATAAAGAGTAGATTGCAGTCTAAATTGGGTACGTGGAGCACATAATTTAATTTTACAGAATTTGTAATTTTGATGTTGCCTTTTGCTTGCTATAGAAGACAAAGTACCGTCAGCAATTCTAATCTTTCCATGTCCATCACAAGGAGAATAAAAGTCAAATACCCTTAAGTTATAGGACATATGATCAGAAGCCCCACAATCAACAATCCAATTTAACTTTGTGGAACAACCCTTTAAAGCCAAAAAATAATTACCTTTCTGAGCTATTGCTGCAGAATGCCTTTTTGGCTATTATGGACCAAAGTTTTGCAAAGCAATTAGCATCTCAACGATTTTATTTAGTTGTTCTGCATCACTTTGTTGTCTAGGTGCTTCTTTCGTCTTCTCACAACTGGACTCGCTGGATGCTTGATATCCCCATGATTTTCCTTTCCATTGCTTCCAATTTGTAGGTTTTCCATGTATATCCTAGCAAGTGTCCTTTGTGTGACCATTTTTCTTGCAATGATCACACCACATCTTCCCATTGGAGCCTTTGCTCCCGTAGTCACAGTTTCAGCTAACCATAGCAGAGGATTCTAATTTTTCTGGTATATCTTCTCTTAACATCACTTTCCTCCTTGAAGCTTCTCTTCTGACCTTAGAAAAAACTTCTCGGGTGGACGGCAGTGGAGTGACTTAGAAGTCTGCTTCTCACATCATCAAGGTTCTTATTCAGTACAGTGAAGAATTGAAATACCCTTTCTTTTTCAATTCTTTTATTGAACCTTGCTACATCGTCGGGACAAGACCATTCCATCTTTGTATTCAGATCCAATTCTTGCCATAGAGCTAGCATCTCCAGCTAGTAGTTGGCAACATTTCTATTCCCCTATTTTAGTTGCCAAAGTTTCGTCTTTATCTCATATAATTGAGATACATCTTCACCATCAGAATAGGAGTCATGAACCACCTCTCAAATTGCGCTTGCTGTGGGCAGAAACATGAACGTTCTCTTGATGGTTGGAATCATGGCATTAACAAGCCATGAGGACACCATATGATTATCGTTTTGCCATTGACTCAGAGCGACAGAGTTCGAAACTTCCAGTTTCTTCATTTCGCCAGTGAGCAATCCTAGTTTTCCACGACCTCCAATTGCAAGCTTCACAACTTGGGCCCACTCTTGGTAGTTCTTCCCATTCAGTTTTTCAGTTACGATGAGAATAGAAGATCCTTTGAAACTAGTAGTTGACCCAGGGGGACCATTAGTCTGGCGCGAATCCAATGCTGAGGATCTTTCGAGGTTAGAATTCATCCTTCTTGGTGATTCCCCTCTACTCAGATTCAACCTAGACGTTGAATGGTTGTTCTCTGTGTCAGATTCGATCGCTGAATCCACTGGCTTTGATACCATGTGGTTTTGAACAATATGAATCCATTATTATTCACAACAAATAACGACTGTATATATACAAGAGGTGCCAAGAAAGAAGAGGCACAAAATCGGGAGAAAAAATAAGGAAACAATCATTCTACATAAGTGCCAAAGGTAATATTTACAAAATAATAATAGAAAAATATTATTTCATAAATCTCAATCAAACCACAATTACTCTAGTAAAAAAAAAAAATTCAACCCCATGATTAAATGCATATTCCTTGGATACTCCCCAAGCAAAAAAGGGTATAAATGCTATGACCCTTTAACTCGTAGCTCCTTTGTTAGTATGGATGTAACATTTTTAGAGAACACCCCATTTTTTTCCAAGCCTTCTATTTAGGGGGAGAATTTGAGTGAATCTTGGGTACAAAAATGAAAATCTAACCCTATTTGATGCTCCATCTACAATATCTACCCCACCTATATCTGTTCCTGTGCCAGAGGTAGAAGGAAATTCTAATTTAGGGGGAGAAGCAGAAAAAGAAGGGAACCAAGAGACTATAGTCTACTCCAAAACAAAAAAGTTAGAAAATCTCATACATGAAGCATGTCAAGAATCAGAACCAGTGGTAGATCTTGAATCTTCCATATCTACCCCAAAAGAGATAACTAATCCTATTACAAATAAATCTTCTAATTTAGATTTGCCTATTGCTTTGGGAAAACCTACACGGTCTTGTACTCTTTACCCCATTCAAAAATTTGTCTCCTATAAAGCTTGTTCCCCTGCATACCATGCCTTTGTTACTAACCTTGATAAGATCAAAGTTCCTAGCACAATTAAGGAGGCCCTTGAGGTACCTGAATGGAAAGCAACTATCATGGAAGAGATGAAAGGTCTAAAAAAAAAGAACAAAACTTAGGAGACTGTAAATCTACCACTTGGCAAAAAAAAAAAACCTATGGGATGTAAGTGGGTGTTCACAATCAAGTACAAGGCTGATGGAATGGTAGAAAGATATAAAGCTCGTCTTGTGGCAAAAGGGTTCACCCAAACATATGGCGTAAATTACACATAGACTTTTGCACCAATAGCCAAATTAAATACCATCCATGTACTTTTGTCCTAAGCCACCAATCTTGATTGGCCATTACAACAACTGAATATCAAAAATGCATTCTTGAATGGTGACCTAACAGAAATATATATGATACTTCCTCCTAGGTTCAACAAGGGTAATGAAGATAGAGTTTGTAGGCTCATAAAGTCCTGGTATAGCCTCAAACAATTTCCCAGAACTTGGTTTGAGAGGTTTGCATAAGTTCTCAAATGTGAAGGATACAAGCAGAGTCACTCGAACCACATATTGTTCTTAAATCACATGGTGGAAAGAAGACAATCCTTGTTGTTTATGTAGATGATATTGTACTCACAGGAGATGACATTGAAGAGATGGACAAACTCAAGAAAGTTCTGGCAGCCGAATTTGAGGTAAAAGACTTGAGTCAACTTAGATATTTTTTGGGGATGGAGACTGCTAGATCAAAAAAAGGAATTAGTGTGTCTCGAAGAAAATACACACAGGATCTTCTATCTGAAACAGGGATGCTAGGAAGCAAACCTAGTGATACTCCAATAGAAGTTGGAAAAGAATTGAATAATATAGGTGAACCAGTAGACAAAGAAAGCTACCAAAGACTAGCTAGGAAATTAATTTATTTGTCACATACACGGCCTAACATCACTTCTGTTGCAAGTGTGGTGAGCCAACACATGTAGTCTATAGAATCCTAAGGTATCTGAAAGGGTCACTTGGAAAGGGTCTACTATTCAAGAAACAAAATTCAGCTCAAGTGGAAGTCTTTATTGACACTAACTAGGCAGGGTCGTCAGAGGATAGACAGTCTACTACTGAGTATTGCATGTTTGTGCGAAGAAACCTAGTAACTTGGAGGAGTAACAAACAAAATGTAGTGCTAAGGCCAAATTTAGATCTTTAACTCAAGAAATATGTGAAGGTTTACGGCTAAAGAAGTTACTGTAAGAATTGTGTATTAACATAAAACTCCTATCGAACTCGACTATGACAATAAGGTAGTCATTAATATATCACTTAATCCAGTATAGCATGATAGGACAAAGCACGTTGAAGTTGACCAACATTTCATTAAAAAAAAGGTAGAAGATGGAATTATTTGTATGACATATATCCCTACAAGAAAACAAGCAGCATATATTCTTACAAAGGGCTTGCCACATCATACCTTTAGAGGACTCATTGACAAGTTGGACATGATTGATATCCATGATCTAACTTGAGGGAGAGTGTTAAAAGAATCCCTTAATTTCAAGGATTTTTCTCTAAATAGTATTTTACTATTGCTTATCTATGGAGAGATTCTTGGATTAGTTATATCTATAAGATTTCTAGCATTTATTTTTTGGCAAATTTGTTGCCTTCTTTGTGTATATATAGAACCCTTTGTGTTACTAATTGAAGTATGAGAGAATACACAATTTATCTTCTTCATATTGTTCTGTGCTTCTTCTTAAAAAGTAATTACAAAAAAATAATTTGGAAGAAATAGTGGTCCAAATCCTCCTACCTAAATTGAAGAACATATGAATAGAGTCAAAAGTAGCTATAGGGATTCAAATTAAGAAGATTTCCAAGGACTAGATTTCTCAGAAATTGGGAGTTCAAAGACATAGGGGAACCTTGGGTGTTACAAGAAGTTTAGATCGGGTGGAAATCTAGAAAAGAGAGCTTATAGATAAGGCCCTAAAAAAGAGAATATCCACCACCCTCAAAACTTCCCAATTGCTTTTATGAGCTATTTTCCATTGTAAATGAATTAAAGGGCCTAAAGGAGGCATATCTTTGAAAGATGAAAGCCTACAAGCAAAAAAAGAGTTGTTGAGGGTTTAAACCATATTTTAAGAACATATGGAGTGTGAAAACAAAAGAGAAAGGGAGAGAAAAAGAGATCCTTTAAAGAGTTATGAATGATGTCCATCATAAAATCTAACACCTAGGAAGTTATATCTTATCCCCAGTTCTAGTGTCTTTTTCATTCTCTTCTCTAATAATTTTTTTCCCCAAATTTTGAAAGATAATACAAATCCCTACTTATATCGTAATATGGTGGGAACCAAAATGAAGAACCAGTAATTTATATAAAATTCATAGAATAGCACTTACAAATAGAAAGCCAGTAGCAACATAAATCCCCCTAATTATTTGAGACACCTGAAATCTCCCATATGACACTCCAGAATTTTTCCACCCCTCTCCTCTCTTCCTTAACCTTTTTAAACCTCAAAACTACCCCAAAAACAGTCCAAAACAGTTATTTTACTGCTTAATGCCTACCCAATTTGCTGCCCAACGACCTAAAAACTACCTAAAACAATTACATAATTAGGGCCCAATCATTACACTTCCCTCCAAGACACACCTCGTCCTCGAGGCATGAATAAGGAAACTGCCATTTATTAGGAACTCCAAGAAATTTCAACACTGAATTTTAAGTTGCCATCCTCTTGCCCACCTTCCTTTTCCCTTCAAACAATATTTATCCTTTAATTTGCTTTACCTTTGACTATTGGACTACTCTTCATCTGATCTACTCTCTTAACTGAGGCTTTTATAGGTCTCTTCCATACATACCCAAACCATCTAAGTCGCGATTCTACAATTCTTTCCATAATAAGTGTGACCCCCACTCTCTCTCTAATGCACTCATTCCTAATTCAATCTTGTCTAATGTATCCACTCATCCAACGCAACATTCTCATATTTGCAACTTTGAATCTTTTGCCTTAATCTTTGCTCAATTACCCTCTCCCATAACTTTCTAGTGCGGCTCATAAGTTTAATTCCCCTATAATTTGCACAGTTTTATATATCCCCCTTGTTCTTATAAATAAATATTAAAGTACTTCTTATCCACTAGTCCAATATTCTCTTAGACTTCATAATTTTGTTAAATAACTTTATGAGCCAACTTATGCTTTTTCCTCGTAAACTCTTTTATACCTTAATGGATATATTATCCAGACCAACTGCTCTGTTATTCTCCATTCACTTTAATACTTCTTTTACCTCTAACTCTCAAATCTTACGATAAAAAGTATAATTTTGATCCTCCTCTTTAGTGTCTAGCCTATTCGAGTGCAATAAAATACTATGTCCTTCATTAAATAATCTATGAAAAATAACTTTTTCACCTTTCTTTAATATCTTGTTTTATAACTAAGACTTTTCCCTCTTCATCCTTAATATATTTTACTTCGTCTACGTCTCTTGCCTTTCTTTCCTTGCTTTTAGCTAGTTTGTAAATACTTCTTTCACCAACTTTAATATCTAAATATTAGTATAACCCCTCAAATGCTTTAGCTCTCGCTTCGCATACTGCCTTCTTAGTGTCTTTTTTAACTACCTTATATTTTTCTCAATTTTCATCACTTTTATACAAAAATCACGCTTTATAACACTCATTTTTTACTTTAACCTTATCTTGCACGCTTGCATCCTACTACCAAGACTCTTTATCCTAGGTCCAAACTCTCTTAATTCACTAAGTATCTCCTTTGCTACATTTCTAATCTCTTTAGCTATCTCGTCCCACATATCATCAGCACCTCTTCCTTGTGCTTCCTAAGATTCTTCCTTCAAAATCCTTCTTTGCAAGTTCTTTTCTTTATCCCTTTCAATTGCCACCACCCTATCTTTGGCCTTTGCCCTTTACTCTTTGCTTAATTCAAACATCTATAACTAAGACTCTATGCTGGGTAGTCAAGCTCTGTCCAAGAATAACTTTACAATCCATGTAGAGTTTTCAATCCGCTTTTTTGATTAGAAAGAAATCAATTTGAAAGCATGCCCTTCCACTTTTGTACGTGATAAGATGCTCCTCACGCTTCCTAAAACAAGTGTTGCTTACGTAAAGTCGAATGCTAATGAAAAATCTAAAATAGTTTTACCAACTACATTTGCTTCCCCTCAACCATGTCCCCCTATGCACCCTCATACCCTCTAGATATACTCTCCACATGACCATTAAAATCTCCTCCTAGAAAAATCTTTTCTCCAAATGGTATTTCCTCAACTAAACTTTCTAAGTTCTCCTAGAATTTTACCTTGTGATGTTCTTCTAACCCTACTTCTGGTGCATAAACACTAATAGCATTAAAAGTTTTTTTTTTCCACTACAAACTTTAACAAGATAGTTCTATCTCTTACCATTTTTACATCCACCACAAACATTTTTCCTCAAAACATCTCCACAATTATACCTACCCCGTTTCTATATTTAGCCTTACCAGTGTAACAAAGTTTTAAACCTGAAGTGTCTAATTCTTTCACTTTTTCTCCTACCCATTTGGCTTCTTGTAGGCACATAAAATTAATCTTTCACCTAACCATAATATCTACTATTTCCATTGACTTACCGGTAAATGTACCTATATTTCAAATTCCAAAACAACACCTTCCCCAAGAAGCCCTAATCCAATAACTTCCAAAATACCAACTAGCACCATAACCTCTTGCTCCCTGATTCTTCCGTCTAACTTCATTGTATTTGTGGTAGTTAACCCCACAACTGAGTTCTTGAGAATTTCAATAGCATGGTTAGACTTTTTAGTTTTATTTTTTTTCTTCTTGAAAATTTTCCCTTTTTCATCATCGGTATTTCTCCATTTGTTTCCTCCCCATCACAGACCAAGAGTACCTGTAGCAATTCATTTAACGATGGAGAGGCCAAAATTTCTCATCACTCTAACAAGATGAGTTAAACGAGATTGTTTTCTCCACTCCTCTATGTGCAGTGTTTGGTGTGGATGGTGTTGGACACCTGAGAGTAACCCTTTGATGACTCTATCTGAACTATATCCTGTCTTTCCACACCCTTGTTTTCCACATTCAACCCAAACTCTCTTTTTAACTAAGTCACAGCCTCCCTTATGACCAAAAGAAGATCCTTTGGACTTTCTTTCATCTCCTCAATGTCCATTTTGAAATTCATCTCTTCCATACAACTCTCTCCCACTGTCTTATCCATCCCCAAAAAGTGTGCTATACCAAAATGATGAAACCAGTAACAGAGAACCAGTAATTTATATGAAATTCAAGGAGTAGCACTTACAAATAGAAAGCCAGCAGTAAAGTAAATCCCCTTCATTATTTGGGACACCAGGAACCATCCATACAACACTCCAGAATTTTTCCACCTCGTCTCTTCACCCTTATAAACCTCAAAACTAACCCACAATTGTCCAGAACAGTTACAACACAAGTCTACTGCCCAAAACTGTCCAAATAATTACAAAACTGCCTAAAAACTAAACAGTCTGCTGCCCAAACTAACCAAAACAGTCACATAATTGTGGACCCATCATCATACTATCACTAGATAAATTGAAATTACTACTCTTCCCTTTACTTTGGTTACACTACAAATTTTACTATGAAAACTCCAGGGCTACTTACCAGCTAAGTAATGTTTGCGGACAGATGGTCTTTTCATTTGTCTCCTACCCAGCCACAGAAAGTATCCCATTATCATTTCAATCCTTCTGGCCACCCCTATTGGGATCCAACCATAAAAAGAGAGATAATAAAGGAATCCATTCAAACACTGAATAATAAATGTAAGCCAACCCCAAGGAAAACACGCATCTTTCCAATAATCCAAATCTTTCTTCTGGACCATAGTATCTTTTTTTGGAGGGGGGGGGGGGGGGCTACTCAAGGATACCCAGTTAAAAAGGCCAAAGAATATATAAAAGTTGGCATTCCATAATATTTCCAAACGACACCCAGTCAAATTGATCTTCAAAATACATAATCAATATCTTGAAGAATAGCAGGACTAAGTAGGCAGCCCTCAAAGCAATTGCCTAGGTGCTAAGGTGAGAGGGGGTAATTGACTTCCGATACATGAGGTAATGCCCCTCCACTCCAGCACTTGCCTTTTGACGCCTAATTGAGAACTTTAGAGAGGGGTGAGGTGATGAAGCTAGCACTTGAGCAAATTCACCAGGAAATGGTCAGAATTTTAGTCAGCAACCTCATGCCAGGATTTTAGGGATCATGCATGCTATCCCGATAAAAAGCCATCATTGGCTTGAGTTAAAGAGGGGAAAAAATTGTCATTTTAGTTGGACTGCCAAAATATTTTATACCAGCATTGCATCTGCATTTTTTCAGATATCATGGATTATACATATTTTAGCTCACAAATTTTGTATTTTACACCCTTCTCTGCATTTTCTATTTTTTTATACGGGTTGCATTCCTTTTCAGTTTATCAATTATGATTGTCAAAAATAACATTACTACCTGAAACTGCACCAATTGTTTTGTCCACATTTGGTAAACTTGCTTCTGTTCGCACACCTTCTCCACCAACAGCAGGCCCCCATGAGAAAGGACCTGCATTTAAATCAACAAATGCCCATCTGGTACAAAATACCAACAGATGTTAACAAAAAGAAACGAACATATATGCCTTAATTTCAGTATCTGTATAAAGAGGGAGAAATTGAACCTATCCTTTCCAATCCACATGTCTGTGAGGCATTCTGCATGAAGACCACTAAAGTCCCCAGATTTTAATACTCGTTCCAGAAGGAGTTTAAGGTCTTTGTGCTTCCCTTTCAATAACTTGAAATACAAGGAAAATTACAATTGCCAAAAGGTAAGAAATGGAGAGGGATGAGTTTTCAATCAACATTTGACATTGATCTTATCTTTTCTTAAGTCCAGAAACTTATGAGTATATACCTGCAAAACTTTGGTTTGAATAATATCAGCTGTGTCTTTCCCTTGATAGAACTTCCCATAATTATCCACCGCTTCAAGCCAAATATTGTACCACTCTACCTGCATACAATACAAACTAGTCAAAGGTTGAAGGCATCCTTAAGGCACTAGAACTCTAAATTTCCTTACGTGAGAGGGGCTAAAAAGATGCATGTCCTAATAAAGCAATGTGCTAAAGTAGGAAAAATGCTAAAAATATGCTATATAAACAAAAATAGATAAATGTAAATTTGTAACAACATTTGACATATAAATTAACTATTCAAACATAACAATCATCAAATGCCTTAATTAAGTCACTAATATCACTATTCAAACATAGTAATCATATCTGTGTGGACGTGGTCCCTTGTGGTGGCTTTTTTTTTTGGGGTGTTTGTTTACAAAACCTTAAAAAATTAATAGCCTAAATAATATTTTTAAATGAGAATAACTGTTTTACCCAATTCTTAAACCTCTAAAGCTGGGTTTTACAGTTTCCTATTTTATCCTCCTACTGTTTTAAGACTTACGGGATGGGCTTCTAAGCTGCCCCTTCCCTTTCAGCATCCAAATACAATGAAGCGCATAAGGGGCTTGCCTTGGCAGAAGCAAAAAGCGCCAAAGGCACTGCCACTGGTGTTTCTTCAATGCCTCACCTCTGCGCCTAACCTTTGACTACACTAATACAATAATTAAGATTTTTAAAGGAAATATTGCTCTGAATAATTTAAGGGGAGAGTTGACCACGAGATTGGTCAATCAATCCCACAAAATAAGGAACAAAAAAATAAAAGTAATAACCATTGAGTATCCTACCATGAAATCTGAAGTAGAAAAGAAAAATAGAAGATAATTACAATAATTATTTCCTTAGCTAAATGATGGGGAACTGATTTCTCAAGTAACAAAATTCCAACACTCCCTTAAGTTGGGAAGTAAATGTCAAGCATACCCAACTTGGAAGTTAATTCTTCAAATTTGACTTTTTATAAACCCTTGGTTAAGATATCAACTACTTGGAAGTGAGTAGGAATGCAAGTCAAATTAATAATTGATTCCAATTTCTCCTCAATAAAATGACAATCAATCTTCACATGCTTCATCTTGTCATGATGAATAGGATTTATAGTTGATGGCGGCTATATTGCCATGCAAAACCTTATAGCACTTCCAATAGGAACTATAAGTTCTTCAAGTAACCAAAAGACTCACACAAATGCCCTACGCAAGAACCCTATATTAAGCTTTTGGACTACTACTAGCAATCATATGTTCTTTTTACTCCCAAGTCAACTATCACACCATCCAAGGGAGGACCAGGTTGAATTACCTGAGGTGACCTTTGAAGAAACTCTATTTGCATCCCAACCTTACCTAGTTTTAAGAAATTATGAGCAACAAAGGAAAGGGCTTGATAGAAATTATGATCAAGTCTTATGACTTTATCTATGGTCACAAGGAGGACAAACAGACACCACAAATCAACAAAGGTGGCCAAATTGACCAGTTCTAAGAAATGGAGGAAGGCAGCACGTCACACGCTCTCATGTGTCGGCACATGGGATAGGTTGCAACTAAATGCAATGGCATGTGGCCGCGCATGAAGAGTCAAATGGCTGCCAATTTTTGGGTTTTAGCTAATCAAGGCCTTTTGAGAATAGTCAAGGGGCCTGTGGCGTCTTCCTTGATACCAAAATAGTGATTCCAAAATTTGGATGTTTTAGTGCTATTTTCCTATAGCATGTAGATATGAATTAGGCTAGTGTATTGCTTGGATACCATGAAAATTTTCAGACTATTGAGAGTCTAAATTCATACTTCTTATTGCAAAAAGGGATCACATATATATAAGGAGAGTTGGCTACAAGAATGAGCCAATCACTCCACAAAACTAGAAAGCGAAAGACAAAGAAATAAATGCCTAATAAAAACTAATAAAATAGGGAATAAAAAGGAAGAAACCAGTGTTAACATAAGAGAAATAAAAACACAGTATGATGAGACTAATGGGCAATAAACATTAGATTCCAACAATTCATCATGTAGAATATCATACATATTAGTGTCTCTATTCATTATTAGTATTGGTTGTGCTACATTGTACTACACTCTATTTAGTCCTATAAATAATATAGAAATGTAAGGATATACTCGCTTAAGTATTCAACCAAATTTAGCTGTCTTTTTCCTTTCTCTTTTCATCTTTTTTTTATGTATTTATTTATTTATGTTTCTGTCGGCTGTCTCAGTGTCTCTAGATGACTTTTGCAAGGACTCTATCTGTAGCTTCTACGTGGTGTTTTGCTCAATGGTTTTTCAAAGGAGCATCCCTTTTAGATATGTAGACTGACTAGGAAACATTGTTGCATGTTCAACTTTTTCCCCCTTTTTTTATTCTAGTTCTATAATTTTGTTTTCTTGGGAGGATACTTAGCCTTCTTCTTCAGTATCTGTCTTCTCTCTTGATGATATTTTTTTTTCCTTTTTTTCCAATTAAAAATTTGAAAAAAGGAAAAAAACATGAGCTTTCTCTACTTCTACTATGGAAATTATTTCTTGAGGGTACAACTCTTTTAGATCTCGTGTCCTTCAAAGTCGTTGATGGTGGTCAAATTAGATTTTGGGAGGATCCTTGGGGAGGGAATCTTCTTTATAGCCAAGCTTTTCCAAATTTGTATCTGATGGAACCCACTGAATCTACTTTTTTTTATGTACAGATAAGAGCTGCCAATTCTCCTCCTAACAGTGAATTGGAATGAGAAAGGGACAAACTATGATTACAATAAGGGAAAATACCAGAAATGTGAAGTGACAAGACAGAAAAGCACCACTGGCATTGGAGAGGCCAGCATCTCTCCCAACACAATCCTGAAATTCCAATACTTCAACACGCTTAGACGTTACTACATTACCTGGACATGTTGGAGACCTACATATGGGAATGCACTGCTAATGCAGTAAACTACAAAAAGATTGTTGAGAAGAGACGAATTTATAAATTTCTTATAGACTTGATTAATACATTTGATGAGGTACATGGAAGGATACTTGCCATAACACCTCTACCTTCAATTGTGTTTTCAAAAGTATGGTGCAAGGAGAGTTGAAGGAACTTGATAAAAGTTCCAGCACTTCTCTAAATCAAGATAAAGACACTGCACTAGTAGCATGTGGGCAAAGCAACATACAACAACAATAGCAAGCCAAAAAGACAAGGGAAATTATGGTGTGACCATTGGTTAAAAAAAAGTAGTCACATGGAGGTTTGCTGGAAAATTCATGGCAACCCACCAAATTGGAAGCCAAAAACAAGAGATCCATGAGTTATTAGTGAACAATGAAGAAACGACTCAGATTGAGACCAATCCTTCTACCAAAGAAAAATGGAAGTTATTACAAAAAATTCTCGGAAACAAGGACTAAAATACTGCAAAAAAAGTTGTGAATTCTAGTACTCTTACTCATACAAGAATTAACCTTGGAGAAGATGACCAACAATACAAAAAGAATAGCTCCAAGTTGGAAATTTCTAGCTTGTAGGGGCTGTTGGTGTCTAGATTCATTATATCTAGAGTTGTACTATACAGTGTTTAGGTTCATTGTATCTAGAGTTGCACTACATTAGTACTATACATGTACTACACTTATTTTTCACCTATAAATAAGACATCGTGTAAGTGGGTAGACACGCCTTATAATTCATACATCTTTTTTCTCTCTAATTTATTACGGTATTAGAGGCTCTATGACTTCTTCCAATAGCCTTTTTCGACAATTGTGTTTCCTTTTAGCCAACTCCTCAAAGCACAATTCCCTTCATCAAATTTCTTTTTTTTCAGATCTGTCCGCTCTAGAGCTCCATTGCCTAGGCCTTATCTCGAGCCACACACCCCTTCATTGTCTTCAGAGAGTCTTGATTACTGAAACCCAAAAGGCAGGTCACCAGACACTGTGCCACATGCCTTCATGCACGACCTCAAGCAGCTGCGTTTTCTCTCCACTGAACGTTGTCTCCTACTATGCTTCGTTCAGGTCGACGTGCTCTCCTCTCCTTGTTTCTGGTCTTGGTTTTGTCACTTCATACTTTTTTAGGTGGTGTTCTTCCATTATAGCTTGATTTTTTTACTTCTTTGGTGAAGTTTACCCGCCCCAATAATTTCTAAAGCTGCCTTCTATCCAAACAACCATGTCCACTTCTGAAAAGCCTAAATTAGCTATTTTCTGTTTTGTTGTAAGTGGTTCGCCGGTCAATAACTTTGAGAAATTACATGGTGCATCCAATTATAAGGCTCGGGCTGCTGCTTCTGTCCGCTTATTATTCAAAGGACAAGCATTAGATCATTTGAAAAAGTAAGAAACTGACATTCCTTTTATGGATCGATCTAAGTGATGTTGCGGAGATGGGATTTGAACTCGTGACCTCAAGGTTATAAGCCTTGCGAGCTACCAAGCTACTCTACCCCGCAATAAAAATAAGACTTGAGAACAAGCCATGAGCAAACGAAATCCCTGTATCCATTCTTTCATTCACCACGCGGTTGAATTAGACTCCATAAGATGATTGATGCCTAAAGCATGTCTACTTAATATCTCTATCCTTTCTGGTGATAAACATATCCCAAGAAGAGAGACTTGATGGTGCGCCTTTACTAGAAGAGAAGGAAAGAAGACATCTACTAGAAATCTATTCCACCGGAAGACTACCACTTTCTTTCTCTCTGTCCACAGCCATGACTCACCCACCTCAAAATCAATGCTCAACTTTGTGCTTTGTTATGACACTCCCTTGACTCTCACATGTTATGTTCATAGAGATTTGGCATAAAGTAGCATTTGTTTATTGTAATGATATTCGTTGCTATTATGATATTTTGCTTACTCTTGTGAATCTTAAGCACTAGGATATGGATACCACCACTTATATATCCAATATTGAGGCCCTTAGACATGAGTTTCACTCTTTGATGCCCGCTATGTCTTCCACCACCAATCAAGAGGCTCAATAAGACATATTTTTTATGGTCATGACTCTCATCAATCTTCATTCTAACCTTGATCCTATTTGGGATCAAATTCTTGGAGGTTACACCATCTCTACTCCGGATGATGTCCTCACTTACTCAATTTGGTAACATCGATTGAGACATATGTGAACCAGGCTTCGCAAACCATTACTCTGATGGGTGATAACTATGCTAACTACCTATGTTACCAAGCGTCCAAACAATCTTTTGTCATTGCCTCCGTTGCCCAAACTAGTAATTCCATGGCCTACCTTGCTCATTCCTATCTTGGCCCATGGATCCTTGACTCTGGTGCCTTTGATCATCTTTTTGGCAAGAAAGATCTTTTCTCTTGCATCTCTACTATGTTACTTCCTCCTATTACTCTAGCCAATAGTACTCAAACTATGTTTCAAAATGTCCTTTTAACCTTGTTTTTGTCATCAAATTGACTCATACTCTTAATTGTTCCATTATCTTTCTTGAAAAAAAGTGTTTTTTCATAGAACTGGAATATGAGTCAAACAATTGGCGTAAGACATGAGTCACAGGACCTTTGTCAATCTTACTACATCACCAGTAGCATGCACAACCCCTTCTCTACATCTCATCCACAATCGCCTCAGCCATCCTAGTTTTTCCAAATGTCAAAAGATGTTTCCCTCGCTTTCTACTTTAAAGTCATTTGAATATGAGTTGTGTCAACTAGGTAAACAAGCTCGTGCTTCATTTCCCAAACGTGTTAATATCCAAGCTAATCTTTAAGCTTGTTCATTCTAATATTTGAAGTCCATGTTGTATTTCATCTATTTCTGGATTTCAATATTTTGTAATTTTTATTAATGACCATTCTCATTGCACTTGGTTATATTTAATGAAGAATCATTCTGAAGTGTTCTCTATTTTTCAATCTATTTGTGTGGAAATACAAACTCAATTTGGTTGTTCTATATCTGTTTTATGGAGTGATAATGTGCACGAATATTTCTCTACTCGGTTCCAAACATCTATGTGTACATAGGGCATTCTTCATTAGTCTTCATGTGCATATATTCCACAACAAAATGCTACATGTAAAAATTCCTATCTCATTGAAACGGCCCACACTCTCCTTTTCCATTCAAAAGTACCTCTTTGTTTTTAGGGTGACGCTATTCTTACTGCTTACTATTTAATTAACCATATGCCTTCTTCTATGTTACAAAATCAAGTCCCTCAGTCAATTTGATTCTCTTTTTCACCTTTCTCCTTGTATTTTTGGTTGTACTTGCTTTGTTCATGATTTGGGCCTAAGATAAACTTACAGCTAAATCTATCATATGTATCTTTCTATTCTCGACTTCAAAAGGGATATTGGTGTTATTTTCTAAACAGTAACAAATGCTTTATCTTTGCTAATGTGACATTCTTTGAACCCACTCTCTTCTTTTTCACTACAACAGTTAAGCCTTAATTTGTGTTGAATGTTCTTCCTCTCTCTTACTTTGATCCTTAAGCAACTACCCCAACTCATGCATTTTAGACTTATCACTGTCATCCTCGACCATAACCTCCTACAGGCTCTGTTGATATGGCTAATGACTCACCCTCCTCCAACACTGGCCCTTGATTCAATCCAACCTTCCTCTAAGGGTTCTTTTGTTGTTCTTCGTAAAGGTACTCGTTCAACCCATAATCTTTATCTTTTTTACAATTTTTTAAGTCACCATCGCTTGTTTACACTCTATTATGCTTTTACATCTTCTTTGGATTCTGTTTCTATTCCAAAGATTGCTAGTGAGACACTTTCTCATTTTGGGTGGCAGCAAGCCATGCTTGACGAAGTGAGTGCCTTGCATTCTAACGGAATTTGGGATTTAGTTCTTTTACCTCTAGGCAAATCCCTCATTGGCTGTCGATGGGTGCATATTGTTGAAGTTGGTCCTAACGGACAAATTGATTATCTCAAAGCTTCGTTTGTCGCCAAAGGTTACACTCAAATTTTTGGCCTTGATTATGATGGCACTTTTTCCCTTGTTGCTAAAATTGCTTCTATCCTAATACTTATTTCTATGGCTGCTATATGCTATGGCACTTTATCAGTTTAATATTAAAAATGCCTTCCTCCATCGTACGCTAGAGGAAGAAGTTTACATAGAGCAACCGCCTTTGTTTTGTTGCTCAGGGGGAGTGTCGATTATGTCGATCACTTTATGGATTGAAACAATATCCTTGAACTTGGTTTGGCAAGGTCAGTTTAGTTATTCAAAAGTTTGGAATGGTTAAAGGCGAGGCATACCATTCTATGTTCTATCAACATACCCCATCTAACCAGTACATCTACTTAGTCATCTGTAGATAACATTGCCATTATAGGTGATGATGAACAAGGTATTGATCAATTTAAACAACATCTATTCAAATATCTGGGAAAATTGAAATACTTTCTTGGTATTGAGGTACCCAATCTCACATTGGAATTGCTATATCGCAAAGAAATGTCAAGCTCCTACCATGTCTGGGGGAGCATCTTGCAAACCAAAGCAAATACCAAAGATTAGTGGGAAAGCTTAGCTAGCTTACTATTACTCATCCAGATATCTCATTTGCGGTAAGTGTAGTTAGTCAATTCTTACAATCTCTGCAGTAATCATTGAGATGCTGTGATTCGCATTCTTTGATTTATCAAAGGAGCCCTAAGTCAAGGTTTGTTATATGTAAGATAAGGGCAATTCTCAAGTTGTTGGTCATAATGATGCAGATTGGGTTGGGTCTCTTGTTGACAAACGTTCCACTCCAGGATATTGTGTCCTTGTTGGAGGCAATTCGATCTCTTGGAAGAGCAAGAAACAAGAGGATGTTGCAAGGTCTAGTGTAGAGGCCGAGCATCCTGCTATGACTTTAGCAACATGTGAACTTATATGGCTCAAACACCTTCTTTAGGAATTAAGATTTGGAAGTACCGAACAAATGGAGTAGATTTGTGATAACAAAGCCACAATGAATATCGCTTCCAACCTAATATTTCATGAGAGGACCAAACATATCAAAATCGATTGTCACTTCATAAGAGAGAAAATCCATTAATTCAAATGACCAATTGGCATACATACTCACTAAGTCTCTCAAGGATCCTTGAATCAACTATATTTGTAACAAGCTAGGTGCATATGATTTATATACTCTTGCTTGAAAGGGAGCATTGAAATATCGTACATAAGAGTCTAGATTCATTGTATCTAGAGTTGTACTACACTGTGTCTAGGTTCACGGTATCTAAAGTTGCACTACACTAGTACTATATTTGTACAATACTTATTTTTCACCTATAAATAAGACATAGTGTAAGGAGTTAGACACACCTTACAATTCAGTCATCCTTTTTCTCTTCAATTTTTCCAAAATTATGTCTATTTTAATTACGCTATTTTCAGTTATTTTATTCGTTTTGTTTTAATTAAGGCTTATTTTGTTTAGATTATGATTGGGTTATTCTATTTTTGACAATTACATCTTTTAGTTGGAGTAGGAGTTTGTTCTCTCTTTTATCATCTATAAATGTAACATTGCATCCATTTAATAAGTTCAAAGTATTATTAACCCTGAATTTCTAAAAAAAAAAATGTCCTTTATCATATCTGACATTATGGGCTAACAGTCCTTAAATAAGCAAGCATCTTGCTCAAGCCATATACACCAATGTTAGGTGATAATAGATACTCGAGTCATTTAACAAAGATCCCAAAACTTGTCATTTCCGCAATGAGATAATGTAAAAATCGTACTTGAATGCTGCATCCATAATACATATCACTTCAACAAATAAAAACAAAAGCAAACATACAGAAATAAGGATATCATTTCACATACACATAAATTTGTAAAAACTTAACAGCTTCTTATAAACAGCTTATTTGGGCCTCAGATGCCATTTTTATTAGCTCATCCAATCATGTGAAAAAATTGAAGAGCAACTAGTGATGCAGAATAAGTGTTCAGCCGATTGAAATGAATAGGATTCAAAGAGAAACAACCACAATCAAATGGAATCTGCTCTGCCACACAAAGGAAACAAATACTTACAATATCAGTGTCCTCAGTTCTTGTCCATGAAAACTTCATCATTGGATGCTTCACATACAACGGTCGTTGAATCTTAGAAAGAGCTGTACAACAATGTATGTAGTGAATGAAAGAGAACACTAGCTAAAAGAAAGAGAAATGAACATGGATTTCCAACTTCTGCAAAGGAAATAAATTAGAAAGTGTAAGAATTTCATACAGCACTGGGTTCATTCAGAGGGGTTTCTCTTACGGAGAATCAAGAGATTTGAGGGAATCGTTAAGTTGATTTGCAACTTATTGATTTTGGATTCTGCTGGAATTTTCAGAGAAGAATTTCTTACCAAGAAGAGTTTCAGGAATGCCTTCTGATTGAAGAATTTCCATTTGCAAACTCCTATTCTGCATGATATGAGAGCTGTTAGTGCTGCCATTGTATGCATCTGACACGCGAACAGTTTTTATATGTAACTTTCCATGAGCAGATTCAAGGATGGAACAAGAACATCGCATTCAAAAAGAAAGTTCAGTACAAAAAAGGGAAAGCAACAAGAACCTCCTTTAGCAAGTTCAATTCAGACTGGGATAAACCTCTCCTGCAATGTTTTTGGAATTAAAAACAAATCAAGAGAGATAAACAAGATATACAAACATACATACAAATTTAATTACAATAGAAAACAACAAAAATTTAAAATAGGTATAACAATGATTTTTTCCTTTTTGGTTTAGTTATAAAAATGAACAATAATGCTTGAGATCAGAAAATTTTCAACCCGGTCCTCCAATGAGAGGCCAAAAGATTTCGCTTGATGACTAATTTCCTTAAACTACACATAAGGTAATAGAGTAGCAACATAGGCTGTGTAGCTCAAACAGAGAAGAGAAGCCTCAAATTGACAACCAAATCTAGTAATTGAAATCAAAAAAGCATTTTGCTTATTAATTATTAAATTGCCTTGCAGCTGAATCCATATGGAGTATATTACTTGGTGTTTTTGGTGAATACTGCGTGTACCCTCGTAATTGGGAACAATTTCTTTTGATTAACTTAAAGGGCCTGGGTAGGACTAAGGAGTGGAAAGCTTTGTAGCAGATGCTACCTACGCTGTAATTTGGTGTATTTGGCTAAACTAAAATCCTCATATGTTGAAGAATTCTATCTATCTTCCATCTCATAACAATCTTCTTCAATCCCAACAAAGAACCATGCACACTAAAGAATTCTATCTATCTTCTCTCTCTCATAACAAATCATCTTCAATATCAAGAAATCCCCTTGAAAAGACCTAAAACATCGAATTGGAGAGTTATGCAGCAAACAAAGACAATACAAATTCAGCAAAGCTTGACAAAAAGGAACATTCCCTCCCCAAAGATCCTCCCAAAATCTAATACGACCACCATCACCCACTTTGAAGGACACAAGATCTAAAGGAGTCACAGGACTAGTATAAGTAGCCAAAAGTGCTAGGTTACCATTCCACCCATTCCGATCCAAACTGTACTCTGAATAACATAATGCCAAAAAAGAAGACATCTCTAGCGGAAACCACCATAGCCATTTACCAGTTATAGCAATATTTTTTGAACAGAAAATTACCAAGACCTAGTCCCCTTTCCTTTTGAGGCCAACAACAAACCTCCCAACTAACAATAGTTAAAAGTAGTCTTTACCAGCCATAAACACAATCCTATTATCCGATACCTATGTAGGGACAATGAAACATTACACCCTTTAAAGTGTGAGCAATACACTAGAGAACCATATAAACCACAAAGTTAATGATGGAGGATGAGAAGAAAAAGATTTTAATTATTTATTATTTAAATGTGTTTTACTATTTGGGATAATTTTGAAATTATAATTATTTGATTAGGGTTTTAAATTAGGAATTAGAGTTTTATTTATTTTGGATTATTTGGATAATGGTATCAATACAACAACAACAACAACAACAACAAAGCCTTTTCCCACTAAGTAGAGTCGGCTACATGGATCAATCGACGCCATAAACCTCTATCATAAATCATATTTTTAGATAGACCATTTAAATCTAAATCTCTCTTAATAATTTCTCCTATAGTTTTTTTTGGTCTTCCTCTACCTCTAGTTATTGGCCTATTCTCCATCTCATCTACTCTCCTAACTGGGGCTTCTATAGGTCTCCTCCCCACATGACCAAACCATCTAAGTCTCGATTCTACCATCTTTTCCACAATAGGAGCGACTTCCACCTTCTCTCTAATGCATTCATTTCTAATTCTATCTCTTCTAGTGTGTCCACTCATCCAACGCAACATTCTCATCTCTGCAACATTTAACTTATTTTCTTGTTGACTTTTTATTGCCTAACACTCAGTTCCATACAACATTGCAGGTCTTATAACTGTGCGGTAGAATTTACCCTTAAGTTTGAGTGGTACTCTTCTATCACAAATAACACCCGAGGCACTCCTCCATTTCATCCACCCCGCTTGAATCCTATGCTTTACATCTTCTTCTATTTCTCCGTTATGTTGTATGATAGATCCAAGATACTTAAATCGTGTGACTTGTGGTAGGATATGTTCTCCAATTTTTACTTCTACGCTAGAAATGGTATGCCTCTTACTAAACTTACACTCCATATACTTCGTTTTACTTCTACTTAAACGAAATCCATAAGCTTCCAAAGCTAGTCTCCACCTCTCTAACTTCTCATTCATTTCCTCTCTCGATTCTCCAACTAGGACAATATCATCTGCAAAAAGCATGCACTGTAGCACCAGCTCTTGGATATGTTCAGTAAGCACATCCAAGACTAAAGTAAAAAGATAAGGGCTCAGAGTTGACCCTTGATGTAAACCAACAGTTATCGGAAAATCTTCTGTAAGTCCACCTTTTGTTACTACGCTAGTTGTAACCTTATCATACATGTCTTGGATTGCTCGAATATAAGCTATACGAACTCCTTTTTTCTCCAAAGCCTTCCATAGAACCTCTCTTGGCACTCTATCATATGCTTTTTCTAAATCGATAAATACCATGTGTAAATCTCTTTGATTCTCTCGATATCTCTCCATTAATTTTCGCAACAAGTATATTGCTTCCATAGTTGACCTTCCTAGCATAAAACCAAATTGATTCTCCATCACTTGAGTCTCTTTCCTTAATCTTCTCTCAATTACTCTTTCCCATAATTTCATAGTGTGGCTCATGAGTTTAATTCCTCTATAATTTGCACAATTTTGAATGTCCCCTTTACTCTTATAAATAGGGATTAAAGTACTTTTCCTCCACTCGTCTGGCATTCTTTTAGATCTCATAATTTCATTAAATAACTTTGTGAGCCAACTTATGCCTTTCACTCCTAAACCCTTCCATACCTCAATGGGTATATTATCCAGTCCAACTGCTCTGCCATTCTCCATTCGTTGTAATGCTTCTTTTACCTCTACCTCACGAATCCTACGATAAAAAGTATAATTTTGATCCTCTTCTCTAATGTCTAGTCTATCTGATTGTAATAAAATCTCATGCCCTTCATTAAAAAGCCTATAAAAATAATCCTTCCACCGTTCTCTGATATCTTGTTCCGTTACTAACACTTTCCCTTCTTCATCCTTGATGCATTTCACTTGGTCCACATCTCTTGTTTTTCTTTCCCTACTTTTAGCTAGCTTATAAATACTTCTTTCTCCAACTTTAGTACCTAAAGATTGGTATAATCCATCAAATTTATAGCCTTATACTCCTATAAATATGCCAGTCAGACTATTGGTTTATTCACCCTTTTCTTATTCATTAATAGATTGAGACTAATGAGAGAGTTCTATGGTGATTTTCTTTGGTTTTGCATCACTTAAGGCTTATAATTAATTATGTATATCTCATATATATCATGAAAAAGCAAATGCATTCTGAGTCTACAGTAAATGATATGATCTAATTGGAATACTTACCGATATCCATATTTAGACCTGTTTATGTCACGCTTAGTGTTCAAAATGAAGACGTTATATGCATTTTCAAGTTGAAGGTATTCAACTAGACTAGCCAAGAGAGCGTCTATCATGTCCACATCTACTTGCCAAATACCACCATCATTATCACTGTAAGCAAAAAGTTGAAGGAATTAGAGAAAGCATGAGAAACAAAAGGCAAAACATTTAGTCATCTATCACTCATTCTTTAATGGTCTCACTTTATTGCTCTTGAATCCATGAGCTATTAGTTGTTTTACTCTTCTTATAATTTTAGCTGTAAGGGTATTCAATGTTATCATACATTCCAAATCAGAAACTACATAATTTTACTGACAAATCAAATGTAAGAAAACACAAAATCAAGCATAATTTACCTGCTACCAATTGGATTCTCCTTGCGACCAAAAATATTTATGGCATGCTCAAATAAAGAAGTAACCTTCTCTCCCATTTCTATAGCATGGACGGAAAAACTGCACCAAAGTATCACTATCATAGCAATAAATGATAACACTAAATTTTTTTTTTTTTCAGTGAGAGACAAGACTTAAAAATTAAGGGAAAATTATTACTACTTAGATCAGATTTAATTTGGAGGCACCGCTCTTGGACCTTCATCTAAGATATCACCACCCAAAAAAAAAAAAGAGAAGGATCAAGAAAAGAGTCTTTGGAGGCAGGTTCCTCTTATGGACTTGCAAAGGGATTGGAAAGCTCCTGTGAACTACTTTCATTTAAACTTCTTGTTGTTCACTTTCTTCCATTGTTTTACTTGTTTTAGGAGGATTGCTAGTCCATCTATGTACTTCTTTTCTTTCTAATATGTTATACTTTTTTAATGAAAGTGAGAGAATAAAGAGATTGCTGAATAAACTGAAATATATTAGCACAATGAAATTAACAATAAAAACTGGCAAGATGATAAAACTTAGTCTCTGTGATGTAACAGGACTAGAGACACTGAAGAAAGCCAATTGAAAGCCCTGCTACTGCTCTTTCAAGATAGAACCTATCACAGCCCACCCATGGGTCTTCATAATTTAAATGAACCATTCTTCTTTTTCATCCATTCACTCGGCTCACAGGTTTGATGGTGTAACTCCTCCAAATGTGATGTCAAAACAATGAGCTTACAAACTTTTTTTCTCTATCAAATCCTCTTTTCAATTGAAAGCCATAACAACTAGAAAAATGAAGGAGATGACAAGCTCTCAGCATTTAATGAACAGACAACATAAAAGAAAACAAAATTGTTACTTGTAATTTATGTGACTGACAACAGGAAGGTGGTGTTGTGGCCGCATTTTATCTACACTGATTTTGGAAAATGGGGTTAGTACTTCTTCATGTTGAATCCGTGTATGTTCAAAGATGTGATCGATTTTTGTAAACCAGCGCTCAATTTCTTCTGGACGAAGCTTAAATTCTGCAAAACATAAAAAGCATTCCAGAATTTTTGGAAAAAAAAATGTAATAATAACAGAAAAGATATGAGTCAGTCTTCCAACTACGTACCTTGGTGACCTTTCCCTTCAAATCCTACAAATATAAAATTCACAGGAACTGGAAGATAGATGGAATCAACTTCAAGAAGCTTAAGATAGTTCGCAATATTACCTGAAATACAGATAAGAAAAAATAATATTTAGTGATACATATTGACAACTTTCTAAACTAAAGTATAGAAGCTTTAGCCAATCCATGCTCTTAGTAGTGATGTAGGACGGGAACTAAGACAAAAAGCAAATAGCAAAACAATAAACTCATATTTTCATTAAAATTTATCATAAAAACTAGTGCAATCCCCAAGAACTAATAAACCAAAGATACCAAGCAGCTGGGCAGTATATAAACAAATGACTACAATTTTTAAAATTAGAGAGGAATCAGAGACAAGTATCAGGAGAAAGAGCCATATGTTGCCCACAACCCTACAAAAAGTTATTTTGTCAATCCCATTAAGTACCACTGCCCACGTGAAAGGCTTCACTTTACAAGGGGCCTTTGCTTTAGAAACAGGGCCTCCTAGAAGGATTTTATCCAAAAATCTATAGAATAATAAGTCCAACCCCATCAAATTTGTAGAATTAGAAGGTTGGATAGACTTAAGAAAACCAATAAAAGACTCAAGCTCTTAAGTATCTAAGAAACTAGAAAAAAAAAGTTGATGAATGAATTGTAAGGTGTGTATAACCCCTTACATTGTGTGTTACTTATGGGTAAAAAATAAGTGTAGTACAGTGCAGTACAACTCTATATATAATAAATCTAGACATTATGAAACTAAACATTATTCCAATAGATGAACCTAGACATTATTCCAACACTCCCCTCAAGTTGGAGCATATAAATCATAGGCACCTAACTTGTTACATATAAAGTTGATTCGAGGACTCCTTGGAGACTTAGTGAGTATGTCTACCAATTGATCATTTCAATTAACGTATTTGGTAACAAGACACCAAGATTGAATTCTCTCTCTTATGAAGTGACAATCATTCTCAACATATTTGGTCCTCTCATGAAATACTAGGTTGGAAGCGATATTCGTTGCAGCTTAGTTATCACAATCCTACTTCATTTGTTTGGTACTTCCAAATCTCAATTCTTGAAGGAGTTGCTTGAATCATATATGTTCACATGTTGCTAAAACCATAGCACGATACTCGGCCTCTACACTAGACCTTGCAACATCATCTTGTTTCTTACTTTTCCAAGAGACCATGTTGCCTCCAACAAGGACACAATATCCTAAAGTGGAGTGTCTATCAACAAGAGACCTAACCCAATCTGCATCACTATAACCAACAACTTGAGGATTGTCCTTATCTTACATATAAGAGACCTTGACCTGGGGCTCCTTTGATATAGCAAAGAATGCAAATCACAACATCTCAATGATTACTTCACAGAGATTGTAAGAATTGACTAAGTACACTTACCACAAAGGAGATATTCGGACGAATAATGGTAAAGTAGATAAGCTTTCCAACCAATCTCTAATATCTACTTAGGTTTGCAAGAAGCTCCCCCTGTCCTAGGAGTTTGATATTTGGTTCTATAGGAGTGTCAATTGGTTTGAAATTTGACATACTAGTTTCATTCAATATATCCAAAGCATATTTTCTTTACGATATAGGAATTCCAATGTGAGATTGGGCCACCTCAATACCCCAAAAAATACTTCAATTTTCCTAGATCCTTACTCTGAAAAGATTTGATTAGATGTTGCTTAAGCTGATCAATACCCTGTTCATCACCATCGGTAATGACAATGTCATCTATGTAGATAACTAAGTAGATGCGCTGGTTAGATGGAGTATATTGATGGAATACAGAATGATATGCCTCACTTCTAATTAGACCTGATCATGGGCAGGAAAGCTTGCTCGGCTTGATAGGCCAAGTCCAAAAAAATGGATATAAGCTCGAAAAAAAACTAGTCTGTTTTTAAAAAAATTCGAATATAAAACGAGCCAGGCTTAGGCTTTTTTTTAAAGCCCAGCACGGCTCGAGCCCATACTTGCCTGTATTATAATTATTTTTTATATATTATTAACAAATAATATTATTAGAAAATTTATTTATAACTATAGACATAAGTAAAAAAAATTATATAACATATGATTATTATATTTTTTTACTTTACCAAGTTTAGATACAACTAGTAAATTTGTACCCCTTTTTTTTTTAGGTTTCAGTCCAACCCTCATTACACCCAACTTGCTATTTAAAAAAAGATCCAGCCCAAAACACACAAAAAAACCTATGTTTGACTAAGAGAAAACAACAAAAACCTCAATAAGCCACAACAATAGCAACCTCACACAATGAATGCATGTAGAGCATTCTTCCTCCCTAGCCACCACCACTGCTTCAATTGAATGTCTAAAAGGAAGGCTTCAAGCTTTCCCTACTGCCATCTCTACCTTCCTCCAATTAAAACTATTAAAAGAGTAATCTGTGTTCACCTTGAACCCATTGGCTTCTGTTGATATCCCAAATGTGTTTTTAATGTGTTTTATTTATTTTCGTTGTTTTTTATTAGCCTTAGTAGGTCAAAATTATTTTTATTTTTTCTTTTATAGCAGCTAGGATCATGCTACTTTGTGAATGTCTATATGTTGAGTTATTGTGGCTAACTCCAAGGAAATTGAAAGGCAAACTTGTTGCCATATTTTCCCCTAATGTCAGCCAACTGATCATTGGAGTTGACATGGTAATAAGAACCCCTGATAATATCTTTTCTTTAATAAAGTGACAATCGAATTTAATATGTTTGGTTCTCTCATGAAAGACAGGATTGGATGCAATATATAAAGCAGCTTGATTATCAGTAATTAATCTCATCATGCTTTAATCTCCAAATTGGAGTTCTTGAAGCAATTGTTTCATCCATACTAGTTCACATGTTGCCAAAGCCATACCATAGTATTCTACTTCAACACTAGATTGAACCACAACATCTTGTTTCTTACTTTTCCACAATACAAGATTCCCTCCAATAAAGATACAATAACCTAAAGTAGTTCGTCGATCTATAAGAGATCCTGCCCAATATACATCAACATATCCAACCACTTAAGTATGTTTATGATCTTCATATAGTAAGGCTTTTCCAAGAGCTCCTTTGATATACTTGAGAATGCATGTTACTATATCCCAATGGCTAAGGCAGGGTGACTATAAGAATTGGCCTACTACACTCACAGCAAAGGATATATCTAGTTGAGTGATGGTAAGATAATTCAATTTTTCAACTAGTCGTCGATATTTACCAGGATTTGTTAAAGACTCCCCCTATCCTGGTGCAAGTTTAATATTAGGATCCACAAGAGTATCGGCTAGGCGACAATCTAACATGCCGGTTTGTTCAAGAATATCAAGTATATACTTTCTCTGAGATCCAGTACTTGACTTAACTACCTCAATACCCAAGAAATATTTTAATTTGCCCAAATCCATAATTTGTAAGTGATCAAGAAGGTACTATTTAAGCTGAAAGATTCCATCCTAATCATTACCAATGATAACAATATTATCAACATAGACAACCAGAAATATCCAGAGATTAAAAGCTCGATGTATGTAGAATAAAGAATGGTCGGCTTCACTTCTTATCAGCCTAAATTGTTGGACGACACTGCTAAATCGTGCAAACTAGGCTTATGGTGATTGTTTGACCCATATATAGATTGATGCAACTTACAGACTAAGCCAACTTACAGACTAAGACTCGTCCGAAGCAACAAACCCAGGTGGTTGCTCCACGTAAAATTCCTCCTCAAGATTACCATACAAATGGAAGCAATTTTGGCCACTAGGAAGAAAGTGTCTTTAGCTACCAGGCATGCCTTAAGACAATCAATATCACCATTAGGGGCAACTTTAATAGTGTAAACCCACTAAGAACCGACTGCAGATTTACCAGGCAGTAAGGGTACAAGTTCCTAAGTGCCATTTAACTACATAACTTGCATTTCCTCAAGCATGTCGCCACCTAGGATGAGAGAGAGCCTCCTAGGTAGTCGACGGAATAGAAATAAAGGATAAAGAGGAGACAAAGGCATAGTAGGATGATTACAAATGATGGTGACTTAACAAAATTATAAATAGGATAGGGATTAATGGCAATGGGAAAACCACCATCAAGAGCAAATCTATAGTAGGAGCAAGCAGTGGAACTGTGCATGAATCAACAGGGACATCCATAGACTCTGTAGGGATGCCGAGTGAAGCTGGTGCTGAGGAGGCAATAGAATCAATAGGAAAGTAAACCAATGAAGGAGGACTAGGATCAAAAGATTGGACAGGAAGGACATCAATGACAATGGGAGAATCAAGAGAATAGATCAAGGAATAAAAAGGGGTTGACTCAAAGAAAGTAATATCAATTGTCATGAAGTAATGATTAGTATCGAGCAAATAATAGCAATACTTTTTTTGGAGACAAGAGTAACACCAAACACAGGGTGGAAGATGATACAAAGATTCATTAGTGAACAAAACAAAGAGAAGGACCCGATTTTGTAATATAGAAGAAGGCATCCGATTGATCAAGTAACATGGAGTGAGAACAGCATCCCTCCAAAAGTGAGAAGGAACATTGCAATGAAGCAATAAAGTGCAAGCTGTTTCAAAGAGATAGCAATTTTTCCATTCGACTACTTCATTTGGTTGAGGGATATAAACACAAGAGGATTGATGCCTTGTTCAATCATGAAATATTTTACAAGAGTAGAGAAAAATTTACGTGCATTATTACTATGGAAAATTTTGATAGAAGTGCCAAATTGATTATGAATCTCATTGAAAAATCATTGGAAAATGGAGAATAATTCAAGACAACTTTTCATTAAAAATAACCAAGTACAACGAGAATAATCATCAATAAAAATGACAAAATATTAAAAGCCCAAGTGGAACAAGTACAACTCGATCCCCAAACATCAGAGTGGACAAGGTTGAAAGAAGAGAGAGCTCTAGTGGCACTACTTTTAGGAGAAGAGACTCGAAAATGTTTATCCAACCGACATGACTTACAATTTAAAGATGACAAAAGTAAAAGACTAGGCACTATTTGTTGAAGTTTATTAAAACTAGGATGACCCAAACAATAATGTAACAGCTCGAAGAATTTGAAAAGGCATAGATAACTGGAGATGTCTGCATAAAGAGGTGATAAAAGTCCACACAATTCACACCCAGTGCGAATCATCTGCCCCATACATCGATATTGTATAATCACAAATGAATCAAGAAAGGTGAAAGTACAATTAATTATTTGACTAAGTTTATTAACTGAAACAAGATTAAAAAGGCAACAGAAATATAAAGGACAAAAGTTAAGGATAAGGAAGGAAGTGGTTGAACTTAACTAATGCCTTTAGCAACTGTCTTAGAACCATTAGTAAGAGTAATACTAAGAAGGGAAGAATGAGAAGTATCAAAATGCGAAAAGAGATGCGGATTACCAAAGATATGATCAAAAGCACCAGAGCCAAGAATCTCAGGTCCAAGAGAGGAGGATTGAGAGAGACAAGCTATAGAATTACCAAGCTGTGCGATAGACGTAGTCCATGTGATTCACTACAAGAAGGCATAGTAGTCGACTCCAAATAAGGTGATTGATGGAGGATCATTGATTTGAGGAGCACCAACATTGGCTATCTTGGGATGATCATGTAGAGAATAACAATGATTGCACGTATGGCCCAATTTGTTGCAATAAGTGCAATGAGGCCGTTGTCCACAATTGTAGCTGCCATTGTTTTGTCCACCTCCTTGATTTTGATTGTGATCGCTATGTTGTGAAGGAAATATAGAAGCCTCAAGTGGCATAACTTCATTCTGCAAAATGGTTAGTCGTTGTAATTGAGCAAGAACATTGTCAAGGGATGGAATGTCAGGATTTGAGAGAATTTGATCACAAACAAGAGCAAGGTCTGCCTTCAAACCAACAAGGGTAAGAACCATGAATAATTTATCTCGTTAGCATTCCTATTCTTGGGCATCAGTGGATATAGGCAGTAATTCATTCAATTCTTGTTTCACATACTCAATTCTTCCTACATAAGTATTCATATCTTTATCCAACTGCTTCAAACTAATCATTTTAGTGACAAGAGCATGAATACGTTCAATGCAATTTTGCCTTTTGCCAAAAGGTAAAACATGTCTTATAATTGTGGAGAATATGCCATACCTTACGGTCAACCAAATGCCGTAATAGACCACCAAGTTGATGGTCTATCTTCTTCCAAATTGGTCGATTTGAAGTGGCAATATCATCAACTTGTTTCACCCAATGATCCTCATAGCCTTGGCCAAAGAACCACAGTTCAATAAAGGCTACCCATGTGGTATAATTATAGCTGTCTAGCTTCTTAGTAGTAACAACGGGATTTCTTGAAAATGCTCTGAGGAAAGTATTCATTTTTGGGATGGAAGAGGATGGAACAACATCAAACATCTTGTATCTAGAATAAAGGGAGCTCTGGAAGGCATCAAACAGTAAGGGATAGCCAAAAAACTGGAGATCTAATGAAGGACAGCCCAAACGCTTCAAACAAGGCCCAATCATGGAAGATGAAGCACTAGGCTGGAAAGAGAAGAGACCAGCGACAAGTTCTAGAAAGATAGTGGTTGGAGTGGTGTTAACGTGCACCATCACACGCTAGCGCGTGGGAGAAGGATGAAGCTACTTGAATGGCACATGATGGCGCGTGTGGCTTCGTCTAGTGGTTTGACGATGGGCGTTGACCGATTGGCTGCATCTAAGAAGGCTGGTGGGGCGCATGTGTCAAAAAGTGCTAGAGACTAGCTGAAAAATAGCTCTAATACCATATAAAGAGAGAAAAAAAAGGATAGAAAGTTATTTGAGAGGAAATGTAGTCAATCAATCTGACTTACATATGATTCTCTACTTACATGAGAATATACAAGACAATGTAATGATAACTAATAAATACAAGATATTACCTTAATTACAGAGTATCCTAATATATCGCCCTATTAACTACAAAATCATAACCCACGAAAAGCATAATAAAGCACATATTAAATATGCACATTTCAACATAAGTATTTTGTTTTTATCATAGACATAATATTTGTTAACTATTTCTTAAAATATGTAAACTAGTAAGGGTTTACAAGTCGAATTTACTCCCTCTCTCACAAGTTTATTTGAACTTGTGAGTTTGACAACCATGCTTGCTCCAGATAAACTGGTGCTATGAACTTGTAAGTTTGACAACCATGCTTGCGCCAGATAAACTGGTGCTAAGGTGAACGTTATTGTAGGAGATCCATTTGCTTGGTAGTGCAATGCTTCTAGAGACCAAGTTTCAAGACCTAGAGCCACCTTCATTTTGAGTTCATAACTTCCAATAAATTAGATGATCCTTCCTCCATCTCCTACCCCTTACAAAAGAAACCCCCTTGCAATCTTCTAATATTCTTAGCCACAAGCAGACTTCTGAAAAGGGACAAATCTGAAATAGCAAACACCTTGAAAAAACCATGAGCAGAACACCACAACACCAGACAAGAACACCATCCTTTCCCACAACTTCTCCAAAGACAAGGATACACCCCTAAATTTGAGTGTTTCTGTCCAACCAACTACACTATAACACAGCAAATACTTTGCATTGCTACAATGCTTTAGCCCCCTTTTTTCGTTTCAAACCCATTAAAATTCTATCAAAAGAAAAACCTCTAGTGTTCAAGGTCACACCCAATGCTTTAGAGAAGCACCATGGGGGATGCTTTTCAAAACAGCTGTGGCTATTATAAAGTTAAAATGCCTAAAAAGGCCTCTCTAATTTAATTAAATTACAAGATATATCCTTGTCATATATCTATTACTTTATGATGTATTCTCTCACCAAAACACAATGCTTCCAAATTTTCATTAGTACTACTATACTAGGCGCAAAATGCTACCATGTACACAAATCTCACCCATCTCTTCCACTCATTTAGTCATGCCATGAATTATGTTGCCCTAGAAATATATAATCCAATTTTTTGCAGTACGAAATAGAAGTTGTTTTGATCATAAATTATTGTCACTATCCATGATCAGAACAACTTCTAAAAATTATTATCAAAGATCCCATCAATCAACTCTGCTATTAAAATTAGTTTTTGCAGAGCTTTTACCAAGCATTATAAACAATGGCTATTTCATAGCATCTACAGCACCTTGGCTTTTAGAAAGCTACAACATTCCCAAACTGACCCCAAGAGTATGTACATTAACTACTAATTTACGATTTCAAAAAGTTTATACCTTAGTAGTAAGGCCTGGTTAGAGAATTCAGGTCTTAACAAAAGGAGTAGAAGTCCTGAGTCTTGACATGCATTAAAGGTATCTAAAAAGTGAGTACCAAGATTCTCATATGATGATCATATGTTTTGTCAATGAACTTTTTGGTTGGAAAGGAAAAAAGGAGCTTTCAGGGGAGAAGCTTCAATTACAGAAACAATTCATTCTTAATCTTCACAGCTCAACAACTATTAAACCGTTAACATTCAAATAAAACCATTACACATAATAAATAAAAAGAAAAAAGATGACAAGAGTAAATTTTGTACTAAATGCATTAAATCAACATTCTGATTATCACACCAATATACCATGCAATTAACTTCCTGCCTGATGACATCCTATTAATTCAACCAAAAAGCTTGTTACTACCATCAGCTACATCCTTACAGTAAAGCTTATGATAATGTCAACAGTTTAAAAGACAGAAACTTTAAGAATAATTTCAAAAAATGAATGTATCACCTGCATTGGTGTAATTAAGTGCGCTTACTTTGCCGTGGCTTGGTAACTTCAAATCATTAAAATCTGAAAGAAATACAACATAGTAAAGAAAATGAAAAGAAAGTCCATGCTAAAATGAAACTAGTAAAGGAAATGAAAAGAAAGCCCATACTAAAATGAAACATGCTTTTTTTCATTGAAGGAACATGAGCTATACATACCACCACGTATAACATCCTCATTCCAGAATCGACTCTTCTGTTTCAGGTTAAACAGGGAGAAAATAGAGGATTTGCCACTTTTATGAGTTTCAAAGGGAGAACCAAGTGAGCTTACTGCTAAGAACTAACAAAAATTGCAATGAACACATTGTTAATAAGCGTCTTCCTTTACAAGAATAACAAACATGCACTAAACACAAAGCAAACTTTAAAAAAAATCTAATAGGGTCTAATTATTTCAGATTTTAAAAAAAAAAAACAAAAGAAACCACTGTAGATAGATGTGTATATTTCCATCTAGATAAAGTCATTGAAATATCTGTCATTATCATTAAAAAGAAAGGTTAATTCATCACTAAGACATTGGAGAGCATACTCTAAAAAGTCACATTTGGCTTAGAACTTCTGTTAAGGGAGTACCTATGTTAAATAAGCGGAGGGATTGGGCAGCTTTATTGCATGTTTAACTTTCTATATCCTTTTTTTTCTCCCCTCCCTTAAGATGGGAAAAGAATTTACTGATGAAAAGAGAGGATAATACAAAAAGGTACAAAAACAAAGGACAGGAGATCCTCCGCAAATAAAAGAAAAGAAAGGAGAAAACATCCCAGAATATAACTCAAGAGCCTTCTAATCCCTTTGGAAATCTACAAGGAAAACTGCATTAAAGAAACCATTAATAAATCGCAGAGAGAGGACATAAAAGTAATCCTCTCCCAATGATGTGGTGCAGGGAATCTTTGATTAAACACTACTGCATTCAATTCCAATCAAAAACACCACAAACCAACAAAGACTGCACGCTGCCAAAGAAATTTATGCTCTTTATGCCTCCAAAACCCAGTAAATTTGAGAGCTACAAAAAGCCCAAAGATCAGCTGGACAAACCCAGCTCTCATCAAAGAAACCAAACAGTCTATTCCAAATATGCTAAGCCACTTCCCAATGCAAGAAGGTAAAAAAAAGGAAGGGGGGAAAAGGAGAGAAATGGTTATTCATCTTTGAGCTTCTGAAACACATCACACATATATCAGGTAATAAAGCCTTATTAGGTCTTAAAGCCTGAAGGAGATCATTTGTATTAATTCTTTTAAGTATCACTGTCCAAACAAAAGCCTTTACCTTAGAAGAAAGGGCCTTGAGTTTCTAGAAAAAATTAGACAAAGCACCAAAAAAAGAATTTGGACTTTGATTCAAATATTTTAAATAAGCATGGTAATCAAGATTACAATCTTGATTGTAAGATCATTCAGGATCGCAATCTTGTGGCTCTGTAACTGGCCAGATCATGCAAAAGATTGTTTTGCTTCAAGATTGGACTGATCACAATTAAAATTGTAGGATCATGTGATCACACAATCTTGACCGATTTGAGAAATTTGCTTCTTCTTTGACAAATTTCAAAGCCAGAACTCTCCTTTCTGGCTTTGACTCAACTATCCAAGCTAGAATTGTGGCTTAGTGTATTATTCCAAAACCCTAAAGTCCTCTTCCACAAAATCTCAATTTTACTGCACAGTGGTAGCTTCTGGCTTCGAAAGAAGAAATTTAGGAGAAGAATCTGCCGTGCTTCCATTTTCCGCATAAGTGAGAAGAAATCTTCATTTTTGTTTTTTTGTTTTTTTTTTTTTTGCCCTTGCAAGTTCCAACACGTGATAGAACATACCATTACTATTTATGTTATCTCATTCTTGAGTGAAATACAATTGTTCTTGCTGTTTATTACAAAATCTGACCCTATTTACTCTCCTAGCCATTGGCATTTATTGCCGATTGTTCCTGTTAACTATTTGGATTTTTTTGGTGCCTTTAATTAGTGGATCTGGCTATCCTTTTAATTCCAGATTTTAAGGGATTAAAAGTCAACTCTTTTCCAATTGTTTCCTTTTTTATATTTTATTTTTTAAAATGCAATCTTCTGTTTATTTCTCTATATTTTGTTTCCTTTTTCGCTCTCTCCTGTAACAGCTCACTAGAGCCTTCTCCCTTAAATCTGTAGCCACTGGTTTATGTGAACATAGAGAATTGTTTTCAATGTCTTCCTCCCTTATTTTCTTCATGGTATCAGAGCCATATCCAACTTTAGTTTTTGGTTGAATGAGTGCCCCAAATGGTGAAACCAGTGATCAACAGAACACCTTTGCTTCAAGCATCACCATTAGCAACCCTAATACTACGGGGATTCTGCCAGTGGTGCGTTGCCCTCCAATCCCAACTCCAATGAGCACCAATGATAATTACTGGACATAGACTCAATGATAATTACATACAATGGTCTTCTAGTGTCCTCATATATGTAAAAGGTAAAGGAAAATATGGCTACCTCACAAAATTTTCCTAAAAACCGCCAAAGATATTTGGGAAGCAGCCCATGAGACCTACCCCACAAGTCAAAATACTGTGGAGTTATTTGAAATTGAAGGAGTGCTTCATGCCTTGAGGCAAGGGGAGTTAACTGTGATACAATATGCCTCTCTTCTCAACAAACATTAGCAGCAACTTCATGTTTTTGACACAACTACTTGGAATTGTAATGAAGATGCTGCCAATTATAGACAAGTTGTTGAGAGGGAAAGGACCTTCAAGTTCCAATTTGGCCTTAATGACAAGTATGAAGAGGTGTGTGGTAGGATCATGGGAATCAAGCACTCTTCGTGAAGCAATTTCAGAAGTAAGGTGGGAGGAAAGTCATAAGAAATTGCTTCATGGGACACAAAATACCCAAACCAGTGTTAAGCACACTGGCTTAGCTGTCCATGGCCCTCCAAGACAAAATTTTAACAATAAACAGAAGGGGGACAGCAGGCCATGGTGTGAGCACTGCCCAAAAAAACTGGGCATACTAAAGAAAGGTGCTTGAAACTTCATGGTAAACCTACAAATCTGACAGGCCAACCTAAGAGTGAAGCCAAGGGGTACAATGCTACAACAGAAACTGCCCAATTGAGACATCCTTTTCTCTTTATTCATGAGCAGCTTGACCTTCTACAAAAATTATTTGTAAGCCGAAGTACCACTACCAGTGAATCTCCTAAGAACAGTCTTGAATAGTGCATTCACCATCCATGAAGTTAGCAATACAATTGTTATCTTTTAGGACTTTACTAATGGATAATAAATTGCATTGAAGACTAGGAACTAAAAGCATAATTTTTAAGAGCAAGTGATCTAACATATTGACAATGAAACCCGAGACATGCAGGTGTTCCATTAGCAATTTTTACTTCTAAAGTGTAGTGGATGGATAAATATGATCAAATAAAGATGAGTCATTAGTCACATGGTCTGATGTTCCTGAATCAACTACCCATGTATGATTATTTATCATGCTACTGCTCAAGGCAAAGAGTTTACCTTAGCATTATCGCCTATAACATCCTAATGTGCATTACACGAAATGCTTGTATCCTGAACTACTCAATAAAGAATCTAATGATTTTGAATGTGAAATTTGCTAATTTGCTAAGCATAACAAATCCAACTACCAGCCACAAAGTTATAAACCTACTTATCCCTTCAAACTCATTCATAGTGATGTCTAGGTCCCTCAAAAGTTCAAGGACATTCAAGGGTCAAATGGTTTATTACCTATGTGGATGACCACGCTAGATTTATGTGGATATACTTAATGGAAGAAAAATCTGAGATACCAACTGTTTTTTAAAATTTCCACCATTTTATTCTAATTCAATTTTGAATTCTTATTAAAATCCTTCGCTCAAATAATGGCAAGGAATATTTTAATAACTATCTTGGTACCTATTTGGTTGAAAATGGTATTCAACATCAAAGCTTTTACATTCATGCCACTCAGTAAAATGGCTTTGCTACGAGAAAAATAAGCATCTTCTTGAGGTGGCTAGATCTCTCATGTTCACCACTCACGTTCCTAAAACTTTATGGGGAGAAGCCATTTTAACTTCAACATATCTTATCAATAGGATGCCCACTAAAGCTTCAAACTATCAAGTTCCTTGCTCTGCCCTTCTCAAAGTGATCCCACACACTCAAATTATCAACTCCTTACCCATCAAAGTGTCTGGATGCACTACGTTTGTTCATCTGCACAACACAAATGAACTTGACCTAAGGGCTATCAAATGTGTTTTTATTGGGTATTCCCTAAATCAAGAAGGGCACAAATATTTTCTCCCACCTTAAGAAAATTTTTTTGTCTCTAAAGACATCACTTTCTTTGAAAATAAACCTTACTTCTCTAAGGCCTCCATTCAGGGGGAGAACATAAATCATCATCAGGAATAAAGCCTCCCTATTGATTCTCACATCCAACTCCATGACCCTATCACCATTTCTACCCCTAATACTACTCCTATTCTTTCGACTCATGAGGATAGAAATAACAGTGACAACAATCCCACTTCTGCTCTTGATGAACCTAAAACTAACCATGGTCAAAATGAGAAAAATTAAAAGGATATTATCATTTATGCTAGAAGGAAGAAGGCGCATGAGTTTGAGACCATTCCAAACCTTTAGCAAAGCACCTCCTCTAATGCTAATCCAAATAAAGACATTGACACAAGTCAAGGTACAAGTATAGCTTCTCAACCTAATGATTTGGATTATGATTTAGATGTGCCTATTGCATGGAGAAAGGGTGTAAGAAACTATACTAAGCAACCCATTGGGAATTTTATTGTCTACTACAACAACAGTAACAAGCATTTTCCCACTAGATGAGATCAGTACATAGATCAAACAATGCCATAAAGGTCTGTTATAAATCATGTATTTAGATAAACCGATTAAATCTGAATCTTTCTTAATGGCTTTCCTTATAATTTCTCTTGATCTCCTTCTACTTTTAATTATTGAACTACTGTCCATTTGATCTATTTTCCTTACTAGGATTTCTATAAATCTTTTTCACACATGTCCAAATCATCTAAGACGCGATTCTATAATATTTTCCACAATCGATGCAACCCCAATGTTTTTTCTAATGTATTCATTTTTAATTCTATCTTGCCTGGTATGCCTACTCATTGAATGCAACATTCTCATATCTGCAACACTGCGCTTATTATCCTATTGGCTTTTTATTACCCAATACTCTGTCTCATGTAACATTGCCAGTCTTATAACTGAGCGGTCAAATTTACTCTTAAATTTGAATGGTATTCTTCTATCTATAATAACACCTGAAGCATCTTCCTCTATTTCTCTATCATATTGTATGATAGACTCAAGATACTTAAATGAAATCCATATGCCTCTAAAGCTAAACTTACATCTTATATACTCCGTTTTACTTCTACTTAAACGAAATCCATATGCTCCTAAAACTAATCTTCATATCTCTAACCTCATTTATTTTCTCTCTCGACTCTCCAAATAGGACTATATAATAGGCAAAAATCATACATTGTAGCACCGGCTCTTAAATATGCTCAGTGAGTACATCCAAGACTAGAGTAAAAAGATAGTGGCTTAAAGTTGACCCCTGATGTAAGCTAATAATTATCGAAAAATCTTTGGCGGGTCCACCTTGTGCTCTCACACTAATTGTAGCCCCATTATACATATCCTGAATTGCTCAAATATAAGTATTACAAACTCATTTTTTCTCCAAAACCTTTCACAAAACTTCTCTTGGCATCTTATCATATGCTTTCTCCAAATCATTGAACACTATATGTAACTCTTTTCATTTCTTCGATATTTCTCCACCAATCTTCGCAGCAAGTATGTCGCTTCTATGGTTGAACTTCTAGACATAAAAATAAAACCAAATTGATTCTCTATAACTTAAATCTTTTGTCTTAATCTCCACTCAATAACCTTCTCCCATAACTTCATAGTGTGGCGTATAAGTTTAATTCCTCTATAATTTACACAATTTTGTATGTTCCCCTTATTCTTATAAATAAGAATTAAAGTACTTCTCCTCCACTCATTCAGCATTCTCTTAGATCTTATAATATTATTAAATAATTTTATAAACCAACTTATACATTTCACTCCTAAACCCTTCCACACCTTAATAGGTATATTATTTAGTCCTACTGCTCTGCCATTCTCCATCTTCTTTAGAATTTCTTTTACCTCTGACTCTCAAATCCTACGATAAAAGGTATAATTTTAATCCTTTTTTGCAATGTCTAACCTACCTGAATGTAATGAGATCCCGTGGTTTTCATTAAATAACTTATGAAAATAACACTTTTACCTTTCTTTAATATCTTGTTTCGTGACCAGGACTCCCCCTTCTTCATCCTTAATACATTTCACTTAGTTCACATCTCGTCTTCCTTTCTTTACTTTTAGCAAGCTCATAAATACTTTTCTCCCAATTTTAGTGTCTAAAGATTGATATAACATATTAAATGCCTTAACTCTTGTTTTGCTCACCACCTTCTTAGTGTCTTTTTTAGCTACTTTATATTTCTTTTCCAATTTTTCTCACTTTTACACAAAACCATGTTTTGTAACACTCTCTTTTAATTTTACCTTTATCTTGTACGCTTACATCCTACCACCAAAATTTTTTATTCAAGTCCAAACCCTCTAGATTCACGAAGTATCTCTTTTACAACCTTCCTAATCTCTTCAACCATCTCATCCCACATATCGTTAGCACTTCCTTGTGCCTTCCACAATAAACAACATCAACAAAACCTTTTCCCACTAAGTGGAGTCGGCTACATGGATCAATCGAAGCCATAAAATCCTATCGTAAATCATATTTTTAGACATACTATTTAAGTCTAAATCTTTCTTTTTCCTCCCACGATCCTTCCTCTAAAATCTTTCTCTGCAAGCTCTTTCCTTTATCACTTTTCAATTACTACTATTTTATCCCTGACACCCCATTTTAGCATTTGTTCTTTATTCTCTTCTTAATTCAAACATTCATCACCAAGACCCTATACTGAGAAGTCAAGCTCTCTCCATGCAAAGTTTTCTATCCACTTTTCTTATTAGAAAGAAATTAATTTGAGAACATCCACCTAATTTTGTATGTGATAAGATGCTCCGCACACTTTTTAAAACAAGTTAAACTATAGTAAAATTGAACACTAATGAAAAATTTAGAATAGTTTTACCCTCAGCATTTGTTTCTCCTAAACCATATACTCCATGCGAATCCTCATAACCTCTAGATGCACTTCCCACATGACTATGAAAATCTCCTCCTATGAAAATTTTTTCCCCTGAAGACATTTCTTGTACTAAACTTTTTAAATCCTCCTAAAACTTTATCTTATAGTGCTCTTCTAAACCTACTTACAATGCGTAAAAACTAATAACATTATAAGTTTCTCTTTCCACTAAAAATTTTAATGCTAAAATTTTGTCTCCTAACTTTTTTATATCCACAACAACATTTTTTTAATATTTATCCACAGTTATACCTACCTCATTTATAGATTTCATATTACCAGTGTACTAGAATTTAAAACTTGGGAATTTTATTGTCTACCAAAAAAAAAAACCTTCCACCATCTTACCAAGCTTTTAATGCTAAGATTTCCAATGAAAAAGTTCCTCAAAATATCCACGAAGCTCTCAAACAAGAAAAGTGGAGACTTGCTATCAACAAGGAAATGAATGCCCTTCAAAAGAATGGCATTTGGCATATTGTGCACCTTCCAAAGGTTATGAAAGTGGTAGGATGCAAATGGATTTTCAACATCAAATACAGTGTTAATGGAAGTATAAATAAGGCCAAATTGGTAGCAAAAGACTACTAAAAAACTTCTGCTCTTATGGCCAAATTCAATTCCTTGAAAATTTTATTATCTCTTGTCGCTAACCTTCATTGACTTTTGTACTAGCTTGATATTAAAAACACCTTTCTAAATGGCGCCTTGGAAGATGTCTACATGATCACACCTCTTGGTTTTGACACTCAAAAAAATGATAAAGTACATAAGCTTGAAAAATCTATCTATGATCTTAAACAATCTCCTAAAGTATGGCTTGAGAGATTCAGTATAATTGTCAAAAACCAAGGATACACTCAGTCAAGCTAACCATACTATGTTTACTAAGTTCTCTACTCATAGAAAAACTTCTATTCTTATTATGTATGTAGATGATATCATTGTCACAGGTGACTTTGATGAGGAGATTTGTAACCTAAAGAAGGCTCTTACTGAACAATTTAAGGTCAAGGACCTTGGGACATTGAAAACACTAAAATATTTTCTTGGGATAGAAATTGCCAAATCTGAGCAAGGCATTATCATTTTCCAAAAAAAGTACACATTGGATCTCCTTAATGAGACTAAGGCGTTAAGGTGCAAACCATCAAAGACCCCTATGAAAGCTAACTACAAGGGTAAAATTTATGCAAGATAATCCTCATGTTGACACTTAAAGGTACCAAAAACTAATGAACAAAATAATTTACCTAGCCTACACTTGGCACAACATAAGCTTTCCTATCTGTGTCATCAGCCAATTCATGAATAAAGCAACTACAGTCCACCTTGAGGCTGCTTATAAAATTCTCAAATATTTAAAGATAACCCTATGCAAGGATATCATCAAGAAAAATTTTCAAAGAAATGTAGAAATATGTCGTGATGTGGATTGGGCCGGATCTATTATTAGCAAAAGGTTCACCATTGGTTACTACACCTTTGTCCGAGAAAACTTAGTCACATGGAAAAGTAAGAAACAGATTGTAGTTGCAAAAAGTAATGCCGAGGTTGAGTATAGAGCCTTAGCTCAAGGTATATGTGAAGGATTATGGATTCAAAGAATACTCAGAGAATTAAAAATTAACTATGACAAAACCATGAAAATCCTTTGTGACAATTTAGCTGCTATCTGTATGGCAAAGAATCCCATTTAATATGATAGAACCAAACATGTTGAAATAAACCATTTCATAAAAGAAAAATTGGATAATGGTCTATTCTCACTATCAAATATTCCTATTAGCCTTCAAGTTGTTGACATGCTTACTAAAGTTTTCACTAAAGTCAGGTTTGAAGAACTTAGAATCAAGTTGGGAATAATTAACATCTACTTTCCAACTTGAGAGGAAGTATTGTTTATTATAAGATCTTACCATATTTACTCTCCTAGGTATTGCCATTTATTGTTGATTATTCCTATCTACTATTTGGAATTTTTTTGGTGCCTTTAATTCGTGTATTTGGCTATCCTTTTAATTCCTGATTTTAAGGGATTAAAAGTTAGCTCTTTTCCAATTGTTTAATTTTTTATTTTTCCATGTAATCCTCTGTCCATTCCCTGTATTTTGTTTCCTTTTTTGCTCTCTTATAACAACTCACTAGAGCCTTCTCCTTTAAATATGTAGCCATTGGTTTATGCGAATATAGAGAATTGTTTTCAATGTCTTCCTCCCTTATTTTCTTCAATTCTCACTTATACTATTCTCTTTTTTATGTTAAATAAAATATATTAGTTAATAATTAAATAATTAATTTTATTATTCATACTTGGTTTGTTAAAACCCACAGCCCTTCTATTCCTTGTCAAGACAAGGAATAGAGTAGAGAGCAACCAAATAGACTTCTTTTACCAATTAGACTAATATAAACAGTATTCCAACCACAATAACCCCATGAGATAGACTTTAACAGAAAGTAGTGAACGACCAAACAAAGTAAGAGGGACAAAAGTGATTGCTCGAGGAAGGAGTTTGAGTGCCTGACTTAGTGTAGCGGGACTTCCTCTTATACTTACTAAGAGCTGATATGTTAGCGGCTCATCATTGACATCAATAAGGAAAGGGGATCTTTACTATTAATTTCATAAGAGAAGACATGAAGTAGCCTAGTTTGGATTCAAGGTAGTTGATTGATTGCTTTTCTGTTTTCTTTTTTCTTCGAGATTGAGTTGGTGTTCAACTATGCCCTTACATAGAGTACAAGAGAGAAAGGAAGATTTTGATTTCGTTCTTTCTTTTGATCCAGATAACTATTTGATCACTGCTCTAGATGGTGAGGACTTTGCAGATTGGATAATCTCGATTAATCCTTTCCCTTCATCTTGTCGAAAACCTACTCAAAGTTCAAATGTGGTAATTTTAAGACTTTCCATACCATTATTTATGTTATATTATTCTAGAGTGGAAGACAACTATTCTTATTTATAATAATGGAAAGAATATAATATTTTACAAAATAAATGTGATTGTCGCCTTGTATAATTGCCTTAAGATTATTTTTCTTCTAGATCATTTAAATAAAACTAAAATGCATAGAACTACACTTAAGGACATGTGCAATTAACTCCCCCTCACCTTTAAAAGATTACAATATGGTGAAACTGTTGATTTCATGCAACTAACGCCCTTTGTTAGTGAATCTGTTGAGTCCACTAAAGAAGCTCTTCCACATCAACAAGCCAATGTCTATGTGGAACGTTGTCAACATATAGTCATTGCTTTATCTTTCTTCAACCTCAGTCCTATCTCTTCTCCTTCCCCTCCTCTCTCTCACCTCTCTCTATCAAGAAACAAGGGAAGGAAGTTCCTCTTCACCAAACCCAAATATGAATCTACCATGGTTACAAAACCTAAAGCCCCATTCGAATCTGCCATGGTTTCCAAAAATTCAAATACGAAATTTGGTTTCCCTTTCTTTCTCTCACACTTTTTCTCGCCAAACTAGAAATGCAACAAAATGGAACCTAGTGCTTCCCTCCATCATTGCCATAAAATCCCCAAAATCAGCAACCCATCACCATCTAAATCCAATGCCTTCACAAAATGTCCCCAAATCCATGCACAGAGGCAATGGGAATTAGGGTTTTTCTATGCAATACATGAGCTCTAACAATGGAGCAAGCACAAACCCAAGTGCTCCATCATTGCCATAAAAATCATTTCCTCTGTTTTCTCCCATTTCTATGGATTCTTGGTCACTACAAATGCTATAATATGTGGCTTCTCTTTCCTCACACTCATCATAGGCAACTGACGAAGCAGGCGGATGCCACCAATTAGGTGACATCAAGGTAGGAAAGGAAAGGGAGGCAATTGTGGGGAGATGAGAGAGAAGGTGAAAGAGATGAAGGAAGAGAGAAAGAGAAGGTATTAGTGGGGCTGTTGACGTGGAGGAGCTTTAAATTAAAGGGAGTTCTATGCATTTTAGCCATTGAAGTGTAAAGATTAAATAGATTATTTTTGTTAGCCTATATTTCAAGGAATTTATATTGGTTCTTTTGTGTTGCCAATGTATGATGAGATTTTAATAATATTATGCCTATATAAAAATTTTATTCAACTATATTCTTATATATATGTATATATATATCATGATTGGTAGGATCTTACAATCCTCAATCCAATCCATTTGGTCCTTGGCTGATCCTATATAAGATCTAGATCTTTACAACCTTGAGTATAAGAGCCTAAAGCATCCAAATTTCAAATCCTTTTATTAGGCAAAGAGAAAAGACAAAATGGGACAAAGCAAGATCATCAACAACTCTATCACTAAAATTTCTAGAAAAGTGAAAATTCCCAAATGAAAGGTTACTTTGTCCAATTAAAAACTTAAAAATTGGGACACTATGCAAAGGGGGAAAATTTTGAAGAAGACATGGGAAAAGTTCAACCAAAAAAGAGTCACCAATCCAATGATCCTCCCAAAACTAAAAATAAGTGCCATCTCCAACACAAGAAGAAAGCATTGAAGAACAAGGAAGGATAACCTTAGAGACAAACTTCCAAGGGGTTACATGAATAGCACCAATCCCAAGACTAGCATCCCAAGAGGTAGGATGCAAAGAAAATCTCCAGTGCACCTCTCAACTAACCAAGTGGTCTCTTTTACTCTCCCCACCCCTAGAACACAAGAAATCCCAAATCATCTTCTCGATTATGTTAACTATCCCCAATACAATCTTCAACAAAGAAAGATAATACAAAGGGATACTAGAAAAGGAAGCCTGAATTAATGTTATCCTCCCATCAAGCGAGAAATAAGCCCCTTTCTAACTCTCTAATCTTGTTGAAATTTTTTGAACACAGGATCCAAATAAGTGGGCCAATGTAATGCCCCTCGACCAACCATCTTAGCTAAATCGCCCACAAAGCTGTCTTGAACATTAATCTCGACCAACCCTCACTTAAAAACATTGATATGAAGCCCAGACACAACCTCCAAATGACAGGAGCAATAGTATCGATGTCATGACATAAGTGATTCGTTAATCTTACATATAGTTTCTTACTATTAAGCAAAACTTCTTTTCTTGTCTTCTTCATTATACAAATGAAGGAAGTGTGATTAGAAAAATAAGCACTGAGTTAATAAAACATGATGTTTACTAATAATAGTATATAAACACAGTTCTACAAGTCAATAGAGTATAGATTGTTACAAGAGGATGAGTCATTTATACACGATCATATATTTCAATATATATAGTCACAACAAGAACAACTCATCCCACCCTTGATTGCTAAGGTTTCCGTTGGCTACTTTAGGCCTTCCTATAATGCCTAACATCTTCCACACAATGTCACTTTTGTTCAACATCATCCATAGCCCTCCCAAATTGCAAAGCATAAAGAAACCTCGTAAAATACCCATTGAAACAACACGCTAAACTACCATTTAAAAACAAAGGTAAAGCATCAATAAAGGGCCATTTCATGCATCAAAATGTCAGATGCCCGAATTGAAACCTTAACGAGATACATTTCACTCTAAGTATTTTAAGAATTTCTTCAACTAAACCCTTACCTACACTATGCCTTCTCCACCTCATCCCTACCCCTTTCAACCCAAAATGTAGAGGAATTTCACTCGCCGTGCAATTTACTTTAGCCAGGAATCCGCAAAAAATAAAATTCTAAACAAATAAGAAAGCGGCTAGCAATCTCGTAGCAAAAAGAAAGAAAAAAGAAGGAAGGTAACAATCAATAATTAGTTGAGTAATGCGGAAAGTTTATACTGTCAGGCCTTCACATCTTTAGTAACTATTAAGCAAATAATTCGGTATCATTATTATTACCAGAAGAGTAGAGACGGCGACTGGGAGCTGCCAACGTAGACAATTACTTCGGACAATGAATTTGCGGAGACCCATTCTCATTCCTTTCAGAACTCTTGATAATGATGGACAAATGTCATCTCGAAGGATAGAAAAGAGAGTTTACAACTCTTGGCGTCAGCTCGACGTCGCGAGTCCCAACTCTCGGCCGTTGCCAGACGCAGCTCGCCGGCGTGGAAGAGGTGAGGCTGGGGAGAGTCGCGGAGGAGTTAGGGCAGGGGAGAGCTTAAAACTTCAAAGCAGAAAGGGACTAATGTTTGTTTGGGCCTTCGTAGACTAAAGTCCGATGGATCTTATATCAATCGATCAATCATCAATTATGTATACTAAAATATATTTACCTCCGACTCAGTAAGCGCACGTGGAAAAGAAAGGATTATATTATACGAGTAAATTAGTCATCTTTCTTCTAAAAGATACTTGAACTAGATTTCCATCCTGCAGATGTTTAAATTTTTTTTATCGCAATTTATAATTTTATATTTATCTTAAAAGTTTGAAAATAATATTGGATGTGTACATTATTTATTAATTATCTTTTATAAAAATTACATATTTGCGAATAGCCTGAAATGAGCGGAACTAGGCATACATTCAATTCGTAAACTGAAACTTGGAATAGGGTTTGACCGAAACTAAACCGGGTCACAGAGAAACTCGGAAGGGAGACATCCTGTTCTCTTTCATACAGGACCAATTACAAGGCTACAAGGTACACAAGGCCTCTCCAAGGTAGCCCAAACCTCCTCACAAGTTCCTCCTCCTTCAACTTAGCACAGCACAGCCTTCCTTCGTTTTCTACTGGAGGCGTAGCTATTCCCAGTTTTAATATACTATTCAATGAATATCTAATTCTCATTTCAGTATAATCACAGCGGATATAGGATCAACTCAACATATTATGAATGATAATGGGAAATACTACTACTTAGCTTCTGAACAAAGAGTTATTTGTACAAAGGGGAGTGCTCGGAATGCAGAGAATTCAGAGTTTAGAGAGAGATTAGAGAGAGGTGTTTGTTCTTCTTGAGCCGTGCTTCTAAGTGTAAGTTACAGGTGTATATATAGAGGAGTGGGGGAGCAGGCGAGGCATTCCTCTGCGTTGCATTACAAGGGAAGAGATAAAGGTAGAGGTAAAGTAAACTTTAATAAAGGGATTCCTTGTGGATAGATGCCGTTTGCTTTGTGTCACTTCGAAGTTTGTCTTTGTCTTCTTTTTCTTTCTTTAGTCATTCGAGGTTTCTCCTTTGTTGACTTTTTGGGAAGATGCTTTTCTTGTCAATCATTCGGTGTCTGGTGCGCCATTGCCTTTAGTGCTTCTTTCACAGTTCTAAGATATTGATGCTGGTTGGTGGAGTTATTGGGACTTCTTCGGTTCTTTCTTGATCTTTACAAAATATACATTTGTGCATTGGATATTCTGAGAGATACTGGCATATTTTTTTCTTAGTATCTTCAGTATTATCCAGTTTATTTGATTTGATTTTTTCGTAGAATTCTGTGAACAGTTGTGGTTTTCTTCTTGCTCTTCCGACTGAATAAAGGCACGAATACTGGCCTTTGAAGTATACCCATTGGGCTTCGTCGGCAGATAGAGTTCTATTCATCTCAGCAAATATAGTTTCATGTTCTTGTGCTCTGATTCGGGAGATTAGAGATGCAAATTCATCTGGTGATATTGAGGACTTCTCTGACTCCTCAAATTCGAAGGGCTTTTTTGTCGTTCCATATTTAATTAAATTAATTGGATAATAAAATTTCTTCGGAGTTATCTCGGCAACAATCGAGTAACACCTTACATATATTTCATATTGGGTGACTATATTTGAATAGTGCCTTGCGGCTTCTTGGATGGCTTTTGGTAATAGAGACAATTCTTCGAGCTTCTTTGATGGATAAATACAGTGAACTAATCCATAGGCAAATAGTGTTTGAACTAAATAAAGATTGGTTCCTGGTTTGATGACAGCTTTATTAATAGAGTAGTGAGAGATATATTTGACAGTTGGTGCGGCTATATTACATTGGTTTAATCTTCGGATAATGGTTTGGAAATATTCATATTGGTTTTGGATTTGTTAGGCCGGATTTACTGGTCTTGAGGTTGATGGTCTTTGAGGACTATTTTGGGCTTTTTCTTGGGCCTGTTTAATTTCCTGTTCGAGGATAGCTAAAAAGGACAGTGTTTGTGGTATATGAGTTGAGGTTGAGGTAGTTGGACTTGCTGGTGGTGTTTGGGTCGGACTTTGGGTTAGACGGGGTGAATGACCCATTACTTGTTTTCCTTTTTCAAGGATAATTATTCGTGTTTGTAATTCATCAACATGGGAACTGAGGTTACCCACGGTTTGAGTAAGATAATTGACTGTATTACTTAGAGTATTTACTTGGTTTGTCACCTGAGATGACAATATACTGATATTCAATTCGAGAGTATTTACTCGAAGTTTGGGAGTACTTATTCGTTCAATCAGATGGGTTTGATCCTCATCTTTTTTGTGGTATTGATTAAATGTATTGTTGTTTGGTGATTGCTCCATCTCTGGAAAGGAAATCAGCAATCAAGTTATTTGTACCTTTGATGTACTCAACAGTATAATCATAATATGACAAATCAGCTTGCCATTTATAAAGCATTTTGTTTGATAATCTTTCAGTTCGTAGTCCTTTTGTTAACCACATTTTTACCTGAGTGTTGTCAGTTCTAATAATAAAATTACTATTAACAATAAACAATTCAAACTTAATTACAGCTTTTACAATTGCTAAAAATTCTTTCCATGTAGAATGATATTTGGTTTGGCTATCATTAAATTTTCCACTAGCATATCTAGTGATATGTTCTTGTTGTTCTTGGTCAATTTTATGATAAAGGGCAGCGCCCCAGTAATTTTCTGATGCGTCTGTATAAATGATCCATTGGATGTTTTCTTGGATTGGAATTATTAATTTTGGTAGATTATTACATAAATCTTTTATTTTCTGAATTAATGATTCAGTTTCTTCATTCCATGTCCAAGGAGTTTTTTCTCCTGCTAATCTAGATAATTGAGCAGTATATTTGGATAAATGAGGAATAAAATTTCTAGCTTGATTTACTAGTCCTAGGAATGAATGGAGATCTTTTTTATTTGTGATTTTTCTAAAGTCTTTGGCTTTTATACTTATATGTTCTTATAATTCGATTCCATTTGAACTAATATAATGACCTAAAAATGTTATTCTTTCTTTTCTTAATTCTACTTTACTAGGGGAAATATTGATTTCTTTTTGTTCTACTATTTTCATGAATTCTTCTAAGTGTTTTTCATGTTGTTCTTTGTTTTCTGAAAATACTAGGATATCATCGATGTATACTATAGCAAATTCTTTGATAAGTGTTAAAAGTTTTTGGATATATTCTTGGAATATACTTGGACTATTGTGGTATCCCATTGGTAATACATTCCATTCATATAATCCTTCGGAGGTTAGAAATGCAGTATATTTTTTACTTGGTTCTTCAAGTCTTATTTGGAAGAATCCTGATTTGCAGTCAAATTTACTGAAGATTTGTTTTCCTTTGATTAAGTTAAATAATAATTCTATTTTTGGGATTGGGTATCTATTTCTAATTGCTAATTTATTTAATTTTTTGTAATTTATTACCATTCTAGATTTATTTCTTCTTTTTTCTGCATTGCTTACAACAATCATTGCTGGCAAGCAGTAGTTGGATCTACTTTCTCTTATTAATTCATATTTTTTCATTTCTTCTATATGCATAATAAATTCTTTTTTGTCTTTTGGTGTCCATGGATAAGGTTTACTACAGATTTCTTGGCTATAATCTAACAATTCAATTTTTGCATAGGGTTTTGATTTATTCCAGTGGATTAAGGGATTTTCACTATAGTTTTCAATTATTCGGTTTTCAATGGTTTTCTGTTTTTCTATATTTCTAAGTGCTTTTTGGATTTCAATAATTGGTTTTTTATTAGGTACAAATTGAATTTCATTTTTTGTTTGTTTTAATTTAAAGTTTGTGTCAGTTCTGTTATATGGATTTTGTATTCTTATTGCCCAAGCTTGATGTTTACAAGGTGTTGTTAGGATTAAAATTTTTTCGGTAAAGTGTAGAGGTAGATATTGTTCTAAGAAATCTATTCCTAAAATGATATCAGGAGTGGTTTCATTATATTGGTGTAATACAGGGATTTTTAATTCATAATTTCCTATTTGGATTGGTATTTCTTTTGCGAATAATTCTATTATATGTACTTCTTTTCCAGCGCTACTCATTCTAATTAGTTTCTCTTTCTTCCAAAGTTCGGGTGGTAATATGTTGTATTTTGAGGTTGTAATATTTGCTCCTGTATCAATCATAGCATGGTATTTGCGTGATTGATATCTTTGGTAGTTAGATTTTACTAAGACGTAATAAAATTTCATTAAATCAGTGTTATTTTTTCGAGAATTACTACTTGTCTTTCTATGTTTATTAGAATCCTGTCTTTTTGGATTCTTTATGGTTTTACATGTTCTAGGAAATCTTTTCCTAAGATAATTTTATGAGTTTGGTTTTTTATTTCTGATTCTACATATAATTTTACTTTTATTAGATCTCTGTTATTAAATTTTAACATAGCTTGAGCAATAGTTTCTTCTTCTTGTATTTCTATATTATTATCGGTGTATTCTATGTGTATTGAACTTTTGTCTATTTCGGGACTTATTAATCCTATGATTTTGGTCTAATTTTCTCCTTGTTTTATTTCTACGAGGATTAGATTTTCTAATTCTTTGGTTAAATCTATCTCTGGGATATTTGGTTGTATTTCCGATAAGTATGATCTTATAGGTATTTCGGGAAGATAATTTGGTTCATAAGAACTATGGCTTCTAGATCTAATTAAGGTTCTTTCTAATTCTAAAGGTCGTGATTCTTGTATACTTCTTCTTGGATTTATAGTTATGACTTCTTGAGGTGTATTAATTCTAATACTTCGACTTCCTGGTCTATTATTAAATGAAATTCTTTGAAAGTTTTCTTTTCCTAATTCTTTGGTATTGTCTAATTCGAGTTGTAATTGTCTAGGTATAGTAATTCTTCGTCTATCTAAAGGTAATTCTTCTAAGATTGACATAAAGTGTTTGTCTATGGTTATATTTCCAATATTTCTTTTATAAATTTTGTGTTCGTTGGAGAATACAAGTCCTACCATTCCGATAATACTTATAATTTTACTTCCTGGTAGCATTCTTATTCCGTGTAATTTGTGGTAAACTACTAGAGTTCGATTCATGTTTTTCTCGGCTCTAGAGATGGCAAAGTTTGTGTTAACAGTTAATTTTAGTTTTTGGTATATTAAATTTCCATTTAAAGCTCCTAAGATACTATTTGGGACATCATTCAATATTCGGTTATCTGTTATTAATAATTCTATGGGTGTGTCTATTCCAGCTTTGAAATAGGCTTTTATTAATAGTTGTATTCCTGGTATATAAATTTATGTTATTTCGTCTTTTATGTCCAGTTTCTGTATTTCATGTTCTATTAACGTTTTGTTAATTATTGGAATTCTAAGAACTCCTTCTGTTAATGTTGATTCTATAGGGAATTTTTTTTCTATTACTATACAGGCTTGTTTTTCTTTTTCTTTTGTTTTTACTAATCTTTTTAAGTGTTGAACTATACTTGTTTTTGTAAGATGTTGGGGTTGTAGATCTAATTCTTTGTCTCTGATTTTGTTATATTGGTTTTGATTAAATAACATTCTTTTTTCTACTATTCCTTCATTTGGGTTTCTAATTTCTTTGAATTCTTGGTATTCTGTTTGAGGTGGAGAACTATTACGTTCTTCTTCTTTTTGCATCATATTTATTTCGTTTTTTTCAATGATTAAATAGTTTGTTTCTTCTGGTTTTAGGATAATTTCTATATCTGATTCTTCTGAATCTTTGGTTACGTTTTCTGTTTCTTTTTCTCTTTCAGATTCCTTTTTGGGTTCTACAGGAACTTCTATATGAGGTTCTACTGGAGTTTCTACAGATGGAATATATATAGGGTGTTCTGTTTCTTTTTGTTCAAAGGCTTCTAAGGCTTCAAAGATATTTATAGTTTTTGGTTTTGGTTTTGGTTTCTCTATTTGAGGTATAAAAGGTAGAAATTCTTCGAAGTCTAAACATGTATAATCAAAGTTACTCATGATGTTAAATGAACAGCAAGTTGTGTGAACAGTGTACAGGTATAGTGTAGCAATTAAGCAGAGAGAGTAAGCAAGTAAGCAGATAAGAGTGTGAAGCAGACAGTAAGCAAGAGAGATAACGCAGATATGCAGATAGGTGTAAACAGGGTGTACATTATTTATTAATTATCTTTTATAAAAATTACTTATATTTGATGACGATATATTTTAAGTATTTATATAAAATATTTAAAGTATAACTTCAAGAAAATGTATTAAAAAATTATTTGGCATAATTATTTTTTCATATTACAAATCCAAACATTATCTTAAAAAATTAAGGAGTAACCTTCTAAATATTACATTTATATGTTTATCATCCAGGTACTATCTATGCAAAGGCATTTATATATGAAATTATTCATATATAGATTAAAACTATATTAGAATCAGAACCTAAGCCAAATAGACAATATAAATTAAAAGAATTAGCTAAACCATTAGAACAAAAAATATATGAAATTAAAATTGAGTTACAAGAAGTAGGATTAGAAGTAAATTTAATAAATCATAAGATTGACCAAATAAGTCAAACTTTAGGAATCCATAATAGAATTAATTCAATAGAAGAACAACACAAAATAAATATGCTAAAATTATTTAATGAAGCTGTATTTGGAGAAGTCATCGAACCCCAAATAAAAGTTAAACCAATGAATTTATAATATCACGTTTATTAAATCTTAACATAGTTTGTGCAATAGTTTCATTTTCTTGTATCTCTATATTGTTATCTGATGGGATGTGTGTTGATGGTTTTGAGGTGTTGATGGAGGAGTTGGGGTAGGAGAAATACTCATTATTTGTTTTTTTATTTGGATTATAATTTATCTGACAGTCTGGAATGAGTGAGATCAGCTATCCATTCAACAATGATTTATATCCAAGAATAAGGGTGACCGGAACTAAACCAAGTTATGGAAGGAACTCTGCCCTTTTTCATGCAGAGGTCTTTTCTATGGCCATAACAAAGAAGAGCTCATAGGCTCCAAACCAAGACTTTCCCCCTTCAGCTTATTTCAGCACAACCTTCCTTCATTTCCTACTAGAGGGGTACTATTCACGGACATAATTCAAAATTCAAAGGATCTCTAATCCTCATTCCAGTATTAACATAGCGGAAGATCATTTCATATTAGAATTATAAGAGTTGAAGTACTACCCTTAATCTCCTATAAAGAAATTATAAACTCATACCTTAAATGAAGCAATTCATAAGATATGTTGGATAATCGACTGCTTTATTGATATAAAAGATTACAAGAGGGGAGCACTCAAAGAGATCAGAGGATATCTGAGGGACTCTGAGAGTGTGTGTGTGCTTAGGTAGTTTACTGGTGGTAACAAATGAAGATTACAGGGCTTTATATAGGCAAGAGGCATTCCTTTGCCGTCCTGATCTATAATTACACGAGATAATGGAATAGTCACGTCTTCCTTTACTTTAGTCACTTCAAGGAGGAATCTTAGACTTTTCGGGCTACTTTTCAGGCTGCTTTAGGTCTTGTTCTTCCTTTGCTTTAGTTGATTCGTCTTTTTATCCTGAAGGCATCTACTTTTGATCTTGTCGGCCTTCTTTAGACTTTGGTAGCATTTGTGGGTCTCATTAGCTTTTGAGGTGGTTGGACAGCTGGCTCAAGAGTCCAGGATATTGAGAGAAGTTGGAGGGTCTTCCTGATCCTTCTTATCATTATCTTTACAATATTTACAATTATGGACAGGGTATTTGGATAATTGATGGCATATTCTTTTCTTTGTCTCTTCTGGATGGTCCATAGAATTATTTTTTATATGGCCATAGAACATAGTGAAATTTCTTGTCATTCGAGGGTTCCTTCCTACAGAGTATAAACATATTGTTGTGCCAATGAAGTAGGTCCATTGGGCCTCATCACTAGATAATGTTTTATTCATTTCTTGGAAAATAGTAATAATTTCTTGGGCTCGAGTTCGGGATACAGTTTCTAGGAAGTCTTTAACTTCAATAGATTCTTTTTCGACTTCTTCGAATTTAAAAGGTTTCCTGGTGGTTCCAAATTTAATCAAGTTAATGGGATGATAAAATTTGTCTTTGGTGATTTCAGCAATGGTGGAATAAAATCTAATATACATAGTGTATTGGATAATAATACTCTTATAGTGTTTGGCCGCTTCTTGGATGGAGGTAGGTAATTGGTCTAATTCTTGGAGTTTATCAAAGGGATAAATACAATGAATTAATCCATAGCTATAAAAGGGTATACAAAGCTGTGGATTAGTTCCTGCATAAATAATAGCTTTGTTAATAGAATAATTGGAAATATATTAGATAGTCGGAGTGGAAATTTGGAAATGATTTAGTTTCTCAATTAAGACTTGGAAATATTGATATTGTTCAAGGAGTTTATTTTGGGCCGATTGGATTTTGGAAGTGGAAGCTATTTGTTTCTGTTTCTGTTGGGCTTCCTTTTCTTGGGCTTTTTTGTTTTCAATTTCTTTTTCTTTTTCTACAATGGATAAAAAAAAGGTTGGTTTTGGAGTTATTGGGCTTGGTATAGGACTGGATGGAGGAGTGGGTATATGACCCATTACTGGTTTTTCTATTTGTCTTTCTACTTGTGTTAATCGTCTCTCTAAATTCCCAATATTGAGATTTAGAGAACTGATAATTGTGGCTTGATTATTGATATGCAAATACAGGGTGCTCAGGTTGGCTTCCAGAGCATTCATTCGCATGATAATTGGATCATTGCTTGGATTACTTGTTTCTTCTTGCTGATTACTCGTCTTTAAGGGTTCCATTCCTACTGAGAAAATCAGCAACAAGATTATTCTTTCCTTTGATATGCTCAATATCTTAATCATAATAAGATAAATCAGTTTGCCAATTAATCAACATTTTATTGGCTAATTTAATAGTCTTGATTCCTTTTGATAACCACTGTTTTACTTGAGTATTATCAATGCGAATAATAAAATGAGAATTAACAATGAATAATTCAAAATTTTCTACAGCTTTAACTATAGCCAAAAATTCTTTCCAATTCGAATGATAATTACTTTGACTGTCATTAAATTTTTCACTAGTATATCGGGTAATAATTTCTTCTCCTTCTTGGTTTTCATGATATAGTGCTGCACCCCAATAATTATCTGAGGCGTCATTATATAATATCCATTTAATATTGTCATATGTTGGAAGGGTTAATTTGGGTAATTTTTGACACATATCTTTGATTTTTTGAATAATTTTTTCTAAGTTTTCATCCCATTTCCAGATAGTTTTTTCTCCAGCTAATTTATATATTCTAGCTGTATATAGGGCTAAATTAGGGATAAAGTTTCTAGCTTGATTTACTAAGCCTAGAAATGATTGTAATTCTTTTTTCGAAGTTATTGGAGGAAATTCTAATACTTTCTTGCTAATGTGTTCCTGTAATTCTATTCCATTTTTAGAAATATAATGGCCTAAAAATGCAATTCAATTCTTTCTTAATTCAATTTTTTTAGGTGAAATATTAAGTCCTTTTTCTTCTACTAGATCCATAAATTTTCCTAAATGGGTTTCATGTTGGTATGATGTTTCGAAGGATATTAAAATATCATCAATATATATAATAGCAAATTCTTTTATTGGATTTAATAATTTTGTTACATTTTCTTGAAATATACTAGGGCTATTATGGAATCCCATTGGTAATACATTCCATTCATACAGTCCTTCGAAGGCTGTAATAAAAGTATATTTCTTGCTACTTTCTTCAAGTTTTATTTGAAAAAATCCTGATTTACAATCAAATTTACTAAATATTTGTTTTCCTTTTATTAGATTAAATAATAATTCTATCTTAGGAATTGGATATCTATTTCTAATAGCTAAGTCATTTAATTTCTTATAATTAATAACCATTCGAGATTTATTTCTTCTTATTTCGGCATGTCCCATTACTATCATTGCAGGGGAACAATAATTTGTTCTACTTTATCTAATTAATTCATATTGTTTCATTTCATTTATATGCATAATAAATTCTTGTTTATCTTTCTCTGTCCAAGGATATGGTTTACAATTGATATCTTTACTATAGTCTAATAATTCTATTTTGGCGTAAGGTTTAAAATTTTCTCAATGAGCTAAAAGATTATCACTATAATTTTTCATTAATCTTTCTTCAATAGTTTTAGTTCCTTGAATATAAGTTATAGTTCCTTTTGATTTAATTTCAATAGGTTTATTATTAGGGATAAATTGTATTTCATTATCAAATCTTTTCTTCCTAAAGATTGTATCTACATGATTATAAGGATTCATAATTCTAATTGCCAAGCTTGATGTTTACAAGGGGTAGTTAATATCAAGACTTTGTGAGTAAAATGTAAAGGTATATATTGGCCTATGAAGTCCATGTCTAATATTATATTTGGAATGGTTTCATTATATTGATATAATATGGGAATTTTTAATTCATAATCCCTTATTTGTATTGGTACTTCTTTTGATGATAATTCAATATAATGAATTTCTTTTCTTGCACTACTCATCCTAATGGGTTTTTCTTTTTTCCATAATTCAGAGGGTAATACATTGTATTTAGCTGTTATAATATTTGCTCCTGTATCTATCATAACATGATATTTTCTTGATTGATATTTGGTATAATTAAATCTAACTAAGATATAGTAAAAGTGCATTTAAACTAGATTAATTTAATCTTTTCTAAGATTACAGCTTGGTGATTAATATTTATAACGATTTGATTTTCCTGAATTCTATAAGGTGATACTTGTTGTAAGAAATCTTTTCCTAGGATAATTTTATGTGTTTGTTCATTATTAATTTCATGTTCTACATATAATCTAACTTTAATTATGTCTCGATGATTAAATTTAATAGTTGTTTGAGCTATTGTATCATCTTCATATATTTCAACATTATTATCAGTATATTCTATTTGAATACTGCTCCTAGTACGTTCTTGGTTTACTAAAGCTATTATTTCTATCCATTTTCTATTTTTCATAATTTCAACTAAAATCAAATTTTCTATTTGATGTGTTAAGTCAATTTCTGGGATATTAGGTTGGATTTCAACTAATTATGATCTTATAGGGATTTCTGCTAAACGATTAGCTTTATAATTACTATGACTTCTAGATCTAATTAATGGTCGTTCGATACTTATAGGTCTTGATTCCAGAATACTTCTTCGAGGAGTAATATTAATGTTGATGTCTGTGGGAGTATTGATTCGAATACTTCTACTGCTTAATCTGTTGTTAAAAGTAATTCTAGGAGGATTTTCTTCTCCTAATTCTCTAGTATTATCTAATTCTAATTGTAACTATCGAGGTATGGTTATTCTTGATCTATCTAAAGGTAGTTCTTCTAATACAAGTATAAAATGTTTATCTATGGTGATATTTCTTATATTTCTCTTATAAATTTTATGTTCGTTTGAAAATACGAATTCTATCATTCCAGTGATATTAATTATTCGACTTCCTGAAAGCATTTTTATTCCTCTTAATTTGTGATAAATTACTAAGGTTCGATTCATGTTGATTTCAGCTCGAGATATAGCAAAATTAATGTTTACTGTCATTTTTAATTTTTGATATATTAGGTTTCCATTTAAGGCTTCTAATATGCTATTTGAAACATTATTTATTATTCTATTATCAGTAATTAATAATTCAATAGAGGTATCTATTCCAAATTTGAAATATGCTTTGATTAGTAATTGTACTCCTGGAATATAAATTTCAGTTATTTCATCTTTTATATCTAATTTTTGAATTTCTTGCTCAATTAATGTTTTATCAATTAAAGGTATTCGTAATATTCCTTCTGTTAAAGTTGCTTTGATATGGTGTTTCTTTTCTATTACTACACAAGTAAATTTTTCTTATTTCTTGGATTAAATAAATTTTCCTATTTGTTGTATAATACTATTTCTAGTAAGATCATGAGAGGTTAAATCTAATTCTTTATCTTGGATTTTATTATATTGTTTTTGATTAAACATCATTCTTTTTCTACTATTCCTTCTATGGGGTTTCTAATTTCTTAGAATTCTTCATAATCTTGGTCGTTTTGGTTACTAGTTTCACCTTGCATCATATTAATTTCATTTTTATAATTTATAGGATATAAATCTTTTTCATCATCTAAATTACTATAGTCGATTTCTAATTCAATTTCAGATTCAGAAGATACTGGTTCTATAGTTAGTTTATATTTCAATATCAGAATAGTCTAATTCATCTTCTAAGTATTTATTAAATTCTAAGGGTTCAAGATTATAATCATCAGCTAATTCCATAATATTCATTTTTTTCTTATTTTTAGGTTTTTTACATTCTGTTGATATATGTCCTATTTCTTCACAATTATAACATTGACATTTTGTTGGGTATTTTCTATAATTTATTTTTTCTTTTTCCTTTTGTAAAATATTTCTGAGGTTTATAAGATTTTTTGAATTTAGTTTTTTGTTGAAGTTTTGATTTAGGATATTTTTTAAATTTGTAAGTGTATTTCTTATAAGAAGGTTTCTTATAGTTTGATTTTTTCCTATATTTTGTTAAAGGCTTACATCCCCACTTATGAGGTGTTTCTAGATTTTGACATCATAAAATCAATTTATTTGTTTTATAATATTTTTTATTTCTCCATGCTTCTTTACATTTATTAAATAAGTATTCTCTAAGATAATCTTTTCTTCTTCTCATTGTATCTAAATGAGGCATTAAATCAATTCTGTCGTTAAAAGCTTTTTGATATTTAACTATCAATGTTTCTGATAATAATTTCGGTAGTTTATAATAAAATAGATCTAAATAAAATCTTTTCTATTCATAATTTTGAAATCTTGCTTCATAATAATATTTCTTAAATTCACATATATATTGATTTAAATCATTTGGTTCTAATGTACATATTCTTATTTGATGTAATTTTGTTATAGCTCTATGAATTTTAGTTTGTTTGTTTGCTCCTACACTTCTTCTTAAAAATTCTTAATATTTGTTCATATTTTCAAAGTAATAGAGAATAATCTTCTCTTTGACTATTATAACTTTCAACTTTTCTTATATTTTCTCTAAAGGATTCAGTTAAACTTTTCCACCATTTTAATACTATTCCAGTAAAACTTGATTCTACTATTAAAGGGGCTGAGTTAGTATCAATAGTTTGATGGATTAATGCTATTACTTGTGATTTTACCCATTCTTCTAATCCTTTTTCAATATCTAATTTGCAATCTAAGTTTAACCATATTCTTGATGTTGGTATTTGTCTAGTTTCATATTGTTCTAAAGGGGGTGGTAAAAATCTACTTTTTTCTATTGGTGTATAAATAGTTTCAAACATAAATTCATTACTTTCTGTTAAGGGTTCTTTATGTCTTAATTCAATATTATTGAGTTCGGTTTCTCTATCTAATATAGGCATGCTAGTTCCAGGGTTTGATTGGTTATATCCTGCAGCTTGTAAATTAGGAGGGTTAAAAGTTTATTCTTCTTGTTTTACTGGGACTGTAGCTTGCATATTTAATTCTTTAAATTCTTCATCTAAGTGTCTTAGTTCATATCTGATTGATGCTAAAATTTGATTCTTCTTGACTCATTCTACATTCTATTTCTTCTTGTTCGTCTTCTAAGATTTACATCATGTTCACTTCTTTAAATGGTTCTTTTTTAGGTTCGGCTGTAGTCAATATACTTAATAATAATGCGTTATCCTCTTTATCTAATCTATCTAAATTATCATTTCTTCTTCACTCTTTTTACATTCTTCTTGTGATATGTAATCAGTTTCTTCGATAATTTGTATAGCTTTTCCTTTGGGTTTTGTAAGTTCATCATAAATAGTCCATAAATTATTATTGATCACTTCTTGGCCTTTTTTTTAATTCTTCTGTAATGACTCTAGTTTCATAAATTTGTTTGTTCATGGGTTTAGCTTTTATTTGAGATTCAGATACTGCTCTAAAGATAGCTTCATTAAATAACTCTAACATGTTTATTTCTGGTTGTTCTATTATAGGTTCTACCTTATTCTGGATTCCTAATGTTTGACTAATTCAGTCAATCTTTCTATTTATAAAGTTTACTTCAGATCCTATATCTTGTAATTTATTATTCATTTCATAAATCTTTTATTCTAATGGTTTGGCTAGTTCCTGTAATCTATGGTCTTTATTCGTTATGGGTTCATTTTCTAATATCTGTTCTATTTCATCAGGCAACTTATCGGAAGGGTTTAATTGAGGATCTACAAGACATCCTAATTGTATCATTAAATACATATTAGTCCAATTTATCAGATTCCATGTATTATCACCATCACCGCCTAGCATGAAAGGTGAAGCTACAAAGGTTTCATTTGGTGTTGGACTAAAACTACTATTTGGGAGTCCATTCTAATTGACTTCATAAATTCGAGGTTCAATTCGTTTAATAGAATACATGTTAATAGAGAAACCGAAATTGAACAGCAAGAATTAAAATATAAAGAACCAATTGAATTAAATAGCAATGTAAACGAGGAATTAGATTATTTTGATATAGAGATATATAAAATAGAAAAATTAGTTGTAGAATCAGAATCCGAATCAGAATCTACATCTAATAAAAAAAGCGAAGAATATAAGAATATTTTTGAAGAAGATGAGATTAATCGGAGGATAAAACTTTTCTGGAGTTATTTCTGCACTGTAGAATAACATCTCATATACATGATATACTGGATAATGATATTATGATAATGTTTGGCTGCTTCTTGGACGGCTTTTGGTAACAAAGATAATTCTGAAAGTTCTTTTCAGGGATATATACAGTGGATTAAACCATAACTGAATAAGGCATAAACTAATTGAGGGTTAGTGCCAGGGTTAATGACAGCTTTGTTTATGGAATAATGAGAAATGTATTTGATGGTTGAAGTGGATATTTGACACTGGTTAAGCTTATGAATAATCATATGAAAATATTCAAACTGTTCATAGAGTTTTCTTTGGACTGGGTTTAAAGGGTTTGAGGTTGACGATGATACTATTTGTGTACTGGATTGGGCTTTTTCTTGGCCTTGTTTGGTTTCCTGTTCTAGGATGGCTGCAAATGATGAAGTAGATGGGATGTGTATTGATGGGCTTTGAGGTGTTGATGGAGGAGTTGGAGTAGGAGAAATACTCATTATTTGTTTTTCTATTTAGATTATTCGTCTTTCCAATCCACCAACATGGGAGCTGAAGTTACCTATAACTTGGGTAAGATAATTCATAGTGTTACTGATGCTATTTGATTAATTAGTTGTCTGAGATGACAAAATACTGATATTTAATTCGATAGCATTTATTCGTGCAATAATGTGAGATTAAGAGTTTTCCTCTTCTTGTTGCGGATTACTAGTAGCTTTACTTGTCTGAAATGACTACTCCATCTCTGCTCAAGAAATTAGCAATTAAGTTATTTTCTCCTTTTACATATTCAACAGAATAATTATAATAAGATAAATCAGCTTGCCATTTATATAACATTTTATTTGAGAATCTATTAGTCCTTAATCCTCTTGCTAGCCAAAATTTTACTTGAGTATTATCAGTTCGAATAATGAAATGACTGTTTACAATGAATAATTTGAATTTTTCTACAGCTTTTACTATGGCTAAAAATTCTTTCCAAGTTGAGTGGTACCTAGTTTGTTTTTCATTAAATTTTTTACTAGTATATGTGGTAATGACTTCTTGTTCTTCATTGTTTTTATGATAAAAGGCAGCGTCCCCATAATTTTCTGATACGTCTATGTAAATAATCCATGTTATGTTTTCTTGGGTTGAGATTGTTAATTTCGGTAAATTACTACATAAATTCTTAATTTTTTGAATAAGTTGCTCAGTTTCTTCATTCCATTGCTAAGGAGATTTTTCTCCAGCTATTTTAGTAAGTTGAGTAGTATATTTTGATAGATGGGGGATAAAATTTTTAGCATGGTTTATTAGTCCTAAAAATAATTGTAATTCTTTTCCATTTGTGATCTTTATAAAATCTCTTATTTTAAGACTTATGTGTTCTTGTAATTCTATACCATTTGAATTAATATAATGCCCTAAAAAGGTTATTTTTTCCTTTCGTAATTCTACTTTCTTAGGTGAAATATTGATTCCTTTTTCTTCAACTATCTTCATAAATTGATCTAAATGTTTTTCATGTTGTTCCTTATTTTCTGAAAATATTAAAATATCATCTATGTATATTATAACAAAATCTTTAATGGGTGCTAAAAGTTTTTGTATATGTTCTTGAAATATACTTGGACTATTATGGAATCCCATTGATAATACATTTCATTCATATAATCCTTCAGAGGTTAGAAAGGCAATATATTTCATACTTGGTTCTCCTAATTTTATTTGAAAAAATCCTGATTTACAATCAAATTTACTAAAGATTAATTTTTCTCTTATTAGATTAAATGAAAGTTCTATCTTTGGAATTGGATAATGATTTCTAACAGCTAATTCATTTAGTTTTTTATAATTAATAACCATTCTAGATTTATTTCTCTTATTTCAGCATTGCTCATGACAATCATGGCTGGTGAGCAATAATTTGATCTACTTTCCCTAATTAGGTTATATTGTTTCATTTCACTTAGATGCATCTTGTTTGTCTTTTGGTGTCCAAGGATATGGTTTACTATAGATTTCTTTTACTGTAATCAAGTAATTCTATTTTAGCGTATGGTTTTGATTTTTCCCAATGGATTAAAGGGTTTTCACTATAGTTTTGAAGTATTCTTTCTTCAATAGTTTTTTGTTTTTCAATATTTCTTAATGATTTTATGGCTTCAATATCAATAGCTTTTTTATTAGGGATAAATTGGATTTCGTTTTCCAATTGTTTACTTCTAAAGTTTGTGTCAGTTTTATTATAGGGGTTTTGTATCCTAATTGCCCATGCTTGATGTTTACATGGTGTTGTGAATATTAAAATCTTTTCGGTGAAATGTAGAGGGCATATATTGTCCTAAGAAATCTATTCCTAAAATTATATCAGGAGTGGTTTTATTATATTGATATAAAAGTGGAATCTTTAATTCCTATTCACCTATTTGTATTGGAATCTCTTTAGCAAATAATTCAATAAAATGTATTTCTTTTCCAACACTACTCATTCTTATCGGTTTATCTTTTTTCCATAATTCGAGGGGTAATATATTGTATTTGGCTAAACCACAAATAAAACAAATTAATATGATAAGGATATTAGATGAATTAGACCAAGAAGAAATTGAAGGAAGAATGAGTCAAGAAGAAGTCAATTTAGAATCCCTAAAGAAAGAATTAGGTTATTTAAGCCTACAGGACACCTACGAAGTAAACATGCAAACTGCAAAAATTGAGGAACTACCAAATCAACCTTTTAATCCACCAAATTTATCTGACCCAAGGTACCAAAGAAGGGATGAAGAAATTAGTATTAATAGAGAAACTGAAATTGAACAGCAAGAATTAAAACATAAAGAACCAATAAAAGATACGAGTAATGAATTTATGTTTGAAACTATATATACCCCATCTAAGGATAACAAGTTTATACCTCCTCCATTAGAACTATATGAAACAAAACCAATCCTAAATTTAGGAATATGGTTAAATATAGATTGTAATTTAGATCGAGACAGAAGATTAGAAGAATGGAATAAATCCCAATTAATAGCCTTAATAAATTGGACATTAAGTATACAATCAGCCATTCTAATAATTGAAGCTAGTTTTACAGGTATTGTACTAGAATGGTGGAAAAGTTTAATAGAAGAATTTAGACAACAAGTAAGACAAGTATCAGATTATACAACAAATAAAGAATTTTATGCCTTAGTATTAAGAAAATACGAACAAGTTTTAAGAAATGAATTTCTAGGAAGAAGTGTAGGAGCCAACAAAAAAACAAAAATAGATAGAGCTATAAATAAATTACATCAAATTGAAATTTACACCCTAGAACCAAAAATATTAAATCAATACATCTGTGAATATCAAAAGTATTATTATGAAGCTAGATTAAATAATTATGAACAAAAAAGATTTTACTTAGATTCATTCTATTACAAATTACCAAAATTATTGTCAGATTCAATTATAACAGAATATAGAAGAGCATTCAACGATAGAGTAGATTTAATGCCATATGTAGACACTATGGGGCGAAGAGAAGATTTCCTTAAGGAATATTTATCCAATAAATGCAAAGAAGCTTGGAGACATCATAAATATTATAAAACAAATAAATTAATCCTTCAATGTAGTAATTTCGAAACACCTCATAAATGGGGATGTGACACAAAGATGAGATATCCAAATAGAAAATATTAGAAAAAATATAGGAAAGATCTATCACCCTATAAAAAGTACGAATATAGATTTAGGAAATATCCAAGATCAAAATTTCAAGGAAAGTCAAAAATTGTAACACTCGGAAATTATTATAAAAAAGGGCAACGAAAAATAAATTATGGTAAATATCCTAATAAATGTCAATGTTTTAATTGCGGAAAAATAGGACATATAGCAACAAACTGTAAAGAACCTAGAAATAGAAAAATAATGAATCTTATAGAAATAACTGAAGATTATAATTTAGAACCAATTGAATTAAATAGCTATGTAAACGAGGAATTAGATTATTCTGATATAGAGATATATAAAATAGAAAAATTAGTTGTAGAATCAGAATCCGAATGAGAATCCACATCTAGTAAAGAAAGCGAAGAATATAAGTATATTTCTGAGGAAGATGAGATTAATATGATACAAGAAGATAATCCCACAGAAATTAGAGAACTTGAAGAATTTAACTAATTAGATTTTGAAGAATTTCAAAAATTATGGGAAGAATTAGAATTGGATAGTATAGAAGAATTAAGCGATATAAACAAAAATAAAGAATTAGAATTAAAGTAGACAATAAAAAAGAAGAGAAACCTAAACCTAATAATCCAAGAGCTTTAACTGAACAATACAAAGAAGCTGAATTCAATACTAAAGATCTAGTATCAGGAAATGATATAGATGTTCCCGAACCTCAAATAACAAGAAAAAATTATTATGCGTGGAGATGTCCATTAAAATCTTTATTTCCTCTCAGTAAGTATTGTGAATTTCATTATCAACAAACAAAATATAACCACAAGAGGAATAAAAGAAAAAGAAAATGGTTCAAAGTCCAACAAAAATAAAAATGAGAAAAACAAAAGTAGACGAAAAAATTTCTCAATTTAGAAAAGAAAAATCAAAAGGAAAAAGATTAAAAAATGAAAAGGATAATATTATACAAACCAATTAGAATTATTCTGATAAATTATCCTATTCTGTTAAAATTATTGATTGCTGATTTCTTGAGCAGAGATAGAGCAGTCATCTCAGACAAGTAAAGCT